>CM060708.1:327206876-327551876 GCA_030686995.1 Artemisia argyi
CCTCAAAAGATACGTTTAATAAAATGTCACATTCGATTTGATAAATCAGAGTACAAAGGTCCCAACAATTTATATTTAAAACTTAAGTTACAAGAGTTCAAAAATGACTCATTTGCATATTTAAAGAAAATAATTATCGAATGTGAAGAAAACAAGTCCTTCAATGTTTGATATCCACGCGACTCCGATTGCTCCAATGCTTAGCTAGCAAATAATACCTGAGAAAATACATGCTAAAAAGTCAACATAAAGTTGAGTGAATTCATAGAGTTTAATAAGTAATAAGTTGAATACAAGCATTATTTATCGGGCGACAAGTATTGCAATTACATGTCGGGTTATCTAATTATAGTATTGAGTTCATGCAACCGAACCTTAACGTAATTTAATAATGCCCTGGAGAAGGTAAAAATTTGCCATTTACCACAATTCTAACTATTATGTGTCCGTATCCCGAACAAGCCCGCCAAGCCTAATATGCATATCCATAATACTAGCGTTTACTACTCGAGTAATTAACGGTTCATGAGGGGACTTAATTGGCAAAAAGCATTCAATATCTATAATCGTATAATCGGGTCCAGCATACCAAAAACTACTTGTATTCAGTTTGTAAAAACTAGCATGTATCCCCCTCGCGAGGTTTATAAAACATTAAATGAGTAAAGGCGAGGCTATAAACTCACCTTAAAGCAAAGAAAATAGCAATGAACAAGCAAGTGAAGGAATAGCCGCAAAAGCTCTACGATGAACCTAAATAATATACGTTGTCTTAGTTTATGAAAATAGATATCGATGTACTTTTGGTAATATACAGAATATTATCTTACTTAAGCTTGGTACAATATTCCTAGATACATCACAAGGTTTTAGTTAATTACTTACAAATAAAAAAAATGTACCCTTGCATTTATATAAGTATGAAACTTACATTTGACCCTAAGTTTAATTATGATGTAAAAGTTCAAATTAATTCTAAGGTTCAAATTTAGTCCATGGGTCAAGTTTTTGGTCAAAAAGGTTCACTTTAGGCCTCAGGGTTCAAAATATATTAGAGGGTTCAAAATGTTTTAAAGGTCCAACATTATAAAGTGTAAAACACTTTATACTCATTTTATACCTAATGTTGTTAGAAATTTAAATAACTTGTCTATGTTTAAGAAATCACCATTTGCAAACTGTAAGTCCACAAGTCTCGTTCCTTATATTCCCGAAAAGGTCTACTTCCATATTTATGAGATTTGTGGGTCCCACATGGCCAAAAATTACATAACCTTAGTAAAACAGTACATTTACCCAAACAATCAATCCATTCAGTTTTCAAATTTTCAATGGTCTCACGAAAAGTGCGATATCTAGAGTTTTACTAACCCGATTTTTTCCCCGTTTTTGGCCACGTTTAAGTTAAGATGTCCTCTAAAACTTTTATTCTTTGAGTAACAGAGGGTTATTCATAAAAAAAATGACTTTTGCCCGTTTCAAATCTGTTACTCAGAACTGGACATGTTTTACGAAAATGTTTCTAGTTTAATCATCGTAATGAGTTATTTAATGAAATACCCGTCAAAACGACCACAAGACATAGACCTACAACCCCATATTTTTAGTTTAGTCTCAATGTTTACTGATTAGTGCAGTTTATTCCATTTTTGCCCCTGATTCAGAATCACAGTTGCATGTTTAGTCCTCTAGGGTTTTTAGTGGTCTAGTTTCATGTACCAAGCCTAACCAAGCAACATAAGTTATATAATATACAAATACATCAAGATATATAACTTTTACAGTAGTGAAAGTAAAAATAAAATGAAAAGTGACTGGAGAATTTCCTTACAAAAAGAGATAGACAAGAAGATACAAGACAAAGAACACTAAACTTAAGTTAACCCAATCAACACTTGCACCATTTCTTTACCCCATATCAACCCAATTTTTCTTCACCAAAACCATTTGGAAAACTTGAAAAATCACAGCCCTTAACCACCTTGAAAGTCTTTATAAAATCACCAAATAAAGCTTGAGAAGAGGAGACTTGAAGAAGAAAAGAACAAAGAACAAACTAGCACCAAGAGAGCTTTATTCTTGCACCAACTTTTTAGTAGAAATCAAAACATAAAGATTGTGTTTGTTGATGAAAACTCACGACCAAAATGGAGTAAGAGGGAAGGTTTTGAGTTTATTTGCATGCCATATAAGGTGAAATAATAGATGTGGTGATATACTCTATGTATATTTGCACTAGTGGGAGACAAAGGAGGGTAATGTGGCATGTAATTGTATAATTTATGATAAAACAAAGCCAAGTGGCCTTGTTGGTTGTATAAGGCCGGCCACCTTACCCATTGGGTGAGTAGTGGTTGGTTTTCTATTACTTTTGAGTTACGGGGTGTAGTTTTGATCCCGGTAATTTAAAACGTAGAGTTTTTAAGACGCGTAACGTAGTACCGGGTAGTAATAAATACAAAACTTATAAAAATGTTAAAACTTATTAATCATAACCTATTTGAGTATTTTAGATGAGTGGTGAGTTCATCGAAGGGTTTAAACATCGTTAAAACTGAAACTGTGAGTTGAAAACGCTTTTGGTGAGACCGGTTCTTGATAAAAGTAACGTAAATTATAAAAATGAAACGACAAGTATAAAACTCACTTTTAAATATGAGAATAGGTTAAAATGCATAAAAGATGCAAAATTTTCATAGTCTAGGGTTAATTCACGTTGTGAAAACCATAAAACGTAAATTTAAAACGCGTAAAACGTAAAAAGTGCAAGGTTTTCGTAAAAATGGAAAAAGCGAATTATGACATTAAGATTAGGATTGTAAGGAACCAAAAGTGCATAAAAAGTATAGATTAGATATAGTCTAGTCGTTGTTGAATTAATTGAATGTGTTTTGACGTACACGGATAACTTCCGACGAAATTAATTATTAAAAAAATAAAAAAAATAATTGTTAAATAATAAGAATATTAAAATTAGTGACATGAAATTTACGAAATGTCACACGAACCATCTAGCATAGCCATCAACTTTGATGAGGCCTTTTCTGAAGAAGATTCAGATAATCACCACACACCCTCTAGCCCCAAATCCAACAACGATATGAGCACCCCCGAAACTCCCACCCCTAAGCGCCATAAGGACTACACCGATGAGGTCTTACGTGCAAGCGATGTTTGGCTTGTCCAAAGTGTATGCAAGTTTCGCGGACTACATACCGATGACCTAATTCAACATATCAAGGATTTCTTTAAGATAGTGGACACCCTCCATACGGATGGGGCCATTAGAAACACGTCCCGATTACGATTCTTTCCTTTCACTCTTTATGAAAAACCAAAAGAGTGGTATGATAGACTTCCTCCGAGTCTATTTTTACTTGGGAGCAACTTATATCTAAGTTTTATGAGAAGTTCTTCCCAGCAGGGAAAACCTCAGTATTTAGGGATAGGATCCTCCGTTTCCAAAAGGGAAAGGATGAACCCATCCATAAATCATGGATTAGATTCAAGGATTTAATAAGACAAGTTCCCCATCATGGCATCGAACTTTGGCTTCTGGTCCAAATCTTCTACAACAATGTCTCCCCAAATGACCAGAACGGAATCAATAATTCAAGAAAAGGGAAAATAGCTAATCTGAGCGCTGATGAATGGTGGAATAGGATTGAGGAATATGCTCAAGACCAGGATGATACTTGGGATGAACCCGATTCGACTATGAGCACATCCAAAATCACACAAACAACCTCAGATCGGGTAAGAAAAATTCATGAAAGGGTGGAATACCTTGCAGGGTCGCGAACAACTAAACAACTTTCAAATCCTTACTTGATCTGCGACTACTGTGGGGCCCGCACGATGTAGAGGAATGCAGAGGAGAAAACACGACCGAACATGCGTGTTTGTCGGGACATGACATCTACGCTGACCCCTCCCTTTTGCCTTTTTACTAAAACGATGATTATACCCTTTGGGGGAATCTGGTGAAAAGAAAAGAAGGAGAGGACGGCCCCGAATACAAAATCAGGAGCACTTTTGAGGATGACCTTGGGCACTTTACTCAGGAAAAAGGCTTACAATTGAAATGTGTTGACATAAATAATGTGTGAAAATGTTATTTATATTTTTCGATATCTCTATATTTTGACGATCACAAAATGTAAAATCGTCAATCGTATAATTACTATGTAAACAAGTATTAAGCTAGTTTATATCACTATATCCAACTTAATCACTTAAGGTATGGATAAACAAGTGCTTAATACATCTTATGATCAAAGGGGTATTTAATTAACTAACACAAAGTTTATTTAATTATATAAACATATTATATATTTTTGAAAAACACTTTTGGTAATAAAGAAAAATGTTTTATTCATACTAAATATAGGAATTCAAATTTTTAACCAAAATCAGTTAGTTTTTCACCAAATAAACTTTCCCCACTAAAAGACAAAGATTCTGGCCGTTTCAGCTGGGCGGCCCCCTTAATTATAAGGGGCGGTCCCTTTAAAATTAAGGGGACCGGCCTTGATTTAAGGGGACCAGTCACGCTCCTCTTTCAGAATCTTTTGCCTATAAATACCACCTTAAACCTGGATTTTTACCTCACCTTTTGCACGAAATTTTCAGATCTATAACTCTCTAAACATCCTCTAAAACCCTTTGATCATTTGTATATTAATCCTTGTTTCAAGTGATTCAATCTCTCATCATCCACTCTCATCCAAAGTGCAAAAGAAGAACACTCTTTCTACAACCAATTTCAAGAAGTGTTGAAGAGTAGTTGTGCATAGTGTATATATATACATTCATTTGTGAATATTGTGTTGTGCTTGTTATATATTGTTTAGAAGATATAGAAGTTGTGTAGGAAGTAGAAGTTGATTAGTAGTGAAGTAGGTTAGTTGTGAAGATTGGTGTGAAGTAGAAGATTGGTGTGTAGAAGATTGGTGTGAAGTAGAAAATTGGTGTGTAGAAGATTGGTGTGTAGAAGATAGGTGTGAAGAAGATTGGTGTGTAGTATATTGGTGTGAAGAAGTTGTGTACAAGTAGTGATCAAGTTGTGAAGTTGTTGTGGTGTGTAAATTGGTGTGTAAGGTTTTCTCTGCCAAAAGGGAGTTTGTTGACATAGTGAAGAAAACTCTCGATTAGGTGACTCGGGGAGTGGAGTAGGAACAAGGAAGGTGTCCTTGTAGCCGAACCACTATAAATCCTTGTGTTGTGGTTTGATCTTTCCAACTCTTCTCATTACTTATTTATTTACCTTTACTATATTAGCTTTGTTAGTTAGCTACCATACAATAGTTCATATAGTGCAAGTATTGAGTTCACATAAACTAGAATCGAAGTTTTTAAAACAAACTTGTGTTTATAAATTTAAAAGGAAGTAAAACTATTCAACCCCCCCCCCCCCCTTCTAGTTTTCCACAATTGGTATCAGAGCCACGTCTAGCAAGATTTTTAAAATATATTGTATTTTAAAACTTGTAACGATCTATGGAATCTGAAAAATATTTAGAAGGGCAATCTATGCAAAGACCACCACTATTTGAAAGTGATGGATTTTTATATTGGAAAAATCGATTCGAAACTTATGTGAAATCAAAAGATCTAGATCTTTGGCTTGTTATTACCAATGGTGATTTTTTACCTATTCAAAATAACCCCGAAACTAAAAAAGATGAAATCGTACCTTTTGAAAAACAAAATGACTATTTAAAAAGAAAACTTGCTAAAAATAATGAAGCAAAAATGGTTATTTACAATGTGCTACCACGTAAAGAGTACGAAAGGATCTTTATGTGTGAAACCGCAAAAGAAATTTGGAACTCTTCATTAATAACCCACCAAGGTAATAATAAAGTCAAAGATGACAAAATAGATCTACTTGTTCAACAATATGAGCAATTCACGATTCCGGAAGAGGAATCAATTGATAATGCTTTTGCTAGATTTAACACTATAATCACAAGTTTAAAAGCACTTGATGAAAATTTCTCTAGTAAGAATTTTGTTAGGAAGTTTCTTAGAGCTCTTCACCCAAAATGGCGAGCTAAAGTGATGGCTACTGAAGAATCAAAGAATTTGTCAACGCTACAACTTGATGAATTAATTGGTAATTTAAAAGTCTACGAAGCAATAATAAAGAAGGACTCCGAAATGGTTAAAGGGAAACGAGAGCAAAGTAAGTCAATCGCCTTGAAAGCTAGAAAGGAATCCAACAACGAAGATAGCTCATCTTCCGAAAGCGAAGACGAAGAATATGCCATGGCCGTAAGAGATTTCAAGAAATTCTTCAAAAGGCGAGGAAGATTCGTTAGACAACCACACGATGAAAGGAGAACATCTCAAAAGAATAATGATGACAAGTATAGCAAGAATGAGAGAAAATGTTTCAAGTGTGGTGATCCGAATCACCTTATTGGAAAATGTCCAATGATGACAAGAGATCAAAATCAAAGAGCGTTTGTTGGAGGTGCTTGGAGTGATAGCGATGAAGATGAGAAAGAAACAACAAAGGAAGAAAAGTGTCTCATGGCTAAAACATCAAGTGAGGTACGTTCCAAAACCGAATATTTTAGTGATGAAAATCTATCATTAGATGAAGAAGATTTAGATAGTGAATACAATAGATTATGCAAACTAGGACAACAAGTTATGGCTAAAAACAAATCACTAAAATACATAAACAACCAATTAGAAAATGAAGTACTTGAACTAAAAATTAAAATACATCAACTTGAAAAAGGTAAAGAAACTTTTGAAGAATGTAAATCATGTCAAGAGCTTAGAAGTGAAAACAACAAGCTAAAGGAAGAAATTTGTAAACTTGATAAATTTGAAAATAGTAGTAACTCACTTAGTAAAATTATAAGTATTCAAAGAATATCCGGAGATAAAACCGGTCTAGGTTTTAACTCAACCGAAGCCTCAACAAGTGAAGTTAAAAATGTTAAATTTGAAAGTGAACTCAAGGAACTAAAACCTTCAAAATCTAATCCTAAGTATATACTCATAAATGATAAGAAAATACCTCTAGCTAACAATGAAGAAATAAAACCGTTTTATAAACCATCTTTAAAAACCAAAGTAGGATCGTCCAAAACTAAAACAAGATCTAAAACTCCACCACCTAGGAAACCGAATAATTCTTACCCTAGACCTAAAACACCTAAACCAAGAGTAAACCAAAATAGACGAAACTTTAACAATAATCAACAAATGTGGAACTTCAATCCATGGGGAATGTTTCCACCATATATGCACCCAAGTCAAATACAAAACATGTTCGGGACAAATAACTTTGGTCAAATGAAACAATGGGGACCAACGTAAAAATTCTCGCCATTCAAACATGGAAATCTTTGATATCACCTCTTGTTCTGACTATCTCTTGAAGATTTTGAAGTTAAACGCATTGAAGACGTAAGGTACACAGTTCCTTTTATTTCCTTGTCAACAAATGCATGCTTACTTTAGTATCTAGTTTTTATGTGATTTTGATTGGTTCATTATTCCCTCTATTTTTTTTTCTATACATATATATACTTATCTACTTATACTATATCTAAATAAATATATATATACATATATATACACTTAGATATATCTAGGATCTTATAACCTGGAAAATTCATTTGTTGATTTTCTAGAACTAGAAATTGTTCGTTTACGAACCTTTTATTTTCCCCATTTGCCTTATCGATTTTTTTTTAACGACACTCATGCTGATGAAGAGAGACGAGTCGAAAAATCTATGGATGAAACAAACTCCCGGCTTCCGTTGCATACGTCTCCCTCCTATATTCTCGACTTATAAGCCATTACTATACAAATATGTATACATATATACTTATGAACCTTCCACAACTTTCTCGTTCACTTGACAACTTGATATATTTCATCCGAAATGATCAAGAAAAGTTTATTGACAATATGTCAAGTAAAAGTGTCAAGTAATTCCCTTCGTGCGTACACTCTCCAACGTATGTTTGATTAAATATAAATCTAATATATATATATATATATATATATATATACATATATATATATATATATATATATATACATATATATATATATATATATATATATATATATATATATATATATATATATATATATATATATATTCTTGTGTGTTCCAGAAACCTAAACTTGAAAAATAAAATTTTTGATGGGCGGCCCCCTTAATGTTTAAGGGGACCGGCCATCTGATAGCTCAAACCCGTTTTTCCCTTTGTTCCTTTTGCCAAACACTCCACTTTTTCATACTCTCCTTCCCCTGGTTCTGCTGTGACGAAAACCAAAACCCAAAAACATCTCAAATCACTTCCAAATCACATAATTCGGGTTAATTCGCAAAGGGCAAATTCATCTAACACAATCACCATTACGTATTGTAAGTTTTTCATAACACATTTCATCCAATTTCATCTTATTTGGTCATACTCATGATTATGCATATTTTATAAAATTCTTCAATTTCACAATCTCTTTCGAATTAAGTCCTAAAACTCCATAACCAAATGCTTCCCTAGGATTAGAATGATTAGTCAACACTAGAAACTAGTAATTATAAACTATCATGTCGAAAATTTTTGAAAAACTTCATACACTCCTTTTCAAAATTTTTAGTAAACTCATTGTTGAATAATGAATTGAAAACGTGTTAAAACTAATCAGATTATACTTTTGTAACTTGTAAAACTTGAAATTACATTTTTCGACCAAGAAAAATTATATTGGTTCACAATATAGGGGTGTTTGGATTATGTCCAAATAATTTCGAAACCTAGTCATTATAATTTTTATAAAACTTTGTTATTATTATAAACCTAAAAATTGCTAATCGGACTTGTCAAGATATATAATTCATATATACATTGACATACTAGTGGTATAAGTCACTAGTTAAGGAAGCGTTTGGTTTATTACTAAAAATAACATTTTTAAGTAAAAATACAAACCATCTTTTTCAAAAACAAATCACATGCATAAGAAACTCGCAAGAAATAGCTAGTTTTACAATCTAATGTAAATCTAGTAAATTTCATGATATATTAAGATGTTTAAAAGGGCGTTTGGATTTGTCCATATCTACTTATTAAACATCGTAAAGTATATCTAGAACGAGTTAAAAACAATATTAAGGAACATGGTAATCTACTTCTTAGGATTAGTAACGAAGTATGTTTACGTTCCAACATAAGCCTTAACAATATACATATACTTTTATCTTTCTTTATATTTATTTTGGTCTTTTTGTATTGTTGATGTGTTTAGGTGAAAATGCCAAAAGCAAACTACCGAAGATCTTTCTCACACTAAAAGTTTCCCAACTCCCTACCACATCTCCTTTCATTGGACTTATATATCGTCAAATTGAAGATAGAAATGTTCATGAAGGACGTGTAGTAGATTTTGCTTTTGCTCAATCCGACTTCATAAATCGCTTGTTTTCAAGCATCAACTTCAATTGTCTTTATGAAATAAATGAACCTATCATTCCTCGCTTCATAATGGATTTCTATAGCCAAGTCACCGTCCAAGCCAATGATCTTGGTTTCATCACCATCTCTTTCATGATTCAAAATGAATTTATCACCCTAACTCTCGAACAATTTGGTGAAATCCTCCAAATTCCATTTAGAGGTCAAGCCGTTTTCACAAACGAGTGGGACCTCAAATCTCTTAATCGCTATCGACCAACCTACGGTCCCTATTTCGACGAAATTCCTCATCCCGATGAAATTCGTCAAGTCCTTGGTGTGGAACATGCCAACTTCTCCTCAAGGAGTTAAGCCCCCACATGAAGCGTTGGGAAGAACTCATTCGTGAGAATGCGTTTGGTACTGGAGGTCACCGGGACCATCTCCCGGCGTGCCTTGCTCACATGTTGTATTGTATAGCTGTCGAAAAGCCGTACAATTTGGCCTACTTCTTCATCAAACGGATTGAGTGTGCTAGAAAAACTCCCAAAGCCAATCTTCCATGTGGAATGTTCCTCACTCGTCTCTATCGTCATGTTATCGAGTACTACCCCGATCTTGACAATAGTATCTATGAGTCCATCTACCCCACTTTACGTCCTCTCGCTCTAAAACAAGCTCGACGAACTCGAAGTGACAAGGGTAAATCTCGTCGTCATAGCTTTCATGGATCATCTTCAAGACAAGACGATGACGATGAGGATGAAGACATCCATGATGCTAATACCCCTTCGTTCTCTGAGTTCGTTGACAATTTAGAGAATCTTGACTATCTCGACTATTCTACCCCATCTCCTAGTGATCAAAACGAAGAAGTGCTTCATGAACGAACTACCGAAATACTTAGAAGACAAAAGAGCTTACATGAAGAAGTTAGAAGTGGTCAAGTCGATCAGGAAGACTTTGAAGGGTATCTTCGAGAAGAAAAAGAGATGATATGCTTGGATTATGCTTGTTGAACAATATTTAATTTTTATGTCTTGTGTGCTATTTTTCCGAAGTATATTCGGAAGTACTTGTTATTTTCTTGGATAATTGTTTTGTGCACTCGATTAGATTGTTAACTTGCTTATTTATGTTTTATTTATGCTTATGAATGCATGGTTTAACTCTTAATCAATATACATACTTGCATGATTAGTTTATCTATATATATATATATCACGTATGCTTATAATAGACCAAAACAAATGTGAAATGTCCAAATGGTGCTTGCTGCAAATACAAAACAGAACACAACATTTTTCCAGAAAATTTTTTAAAAAATTTTGGTTTCTGGGTCGTCAGATGGGCGGCCCCCTTAAATCATAAGGGCGGCCCCCTTAAAATTAAGGGGACCGGCCATCTGAAACAGTTTTTACACTGTTCTCTTTTGCATCTTGTGATCCCTTTTGCTAGTCCCAGCTACCATTTCCCTTAAAAACTAAACTGATTTTGGAATATCACATTACAATTTCAAATTAATTCCACTTCTAAACATGTTTTCCCACTATATAATCCCCATGCATGTTTAATTCACATTCCATCATCCTCAAACACTCATCAAACATCATCATGTCATCACCAAGAACCACCTATTCAAACAATGCCAAGAAACAAAAACTTGTCATCATTCCACCCGAACAACTCTTCATTGATCTTACAAATGAAGACAACACCACTCCATCTCCACCACCTCAATGTTCATCTCCTAGTGCACCAAATTCACCCTCCAAAACACCTTCAACAAATGGAAACTCTACTTCCTCCATACCATCCACTTCATCCATTAATGACTACATTAACACCCACTTATCTCCTCCACCAATAGTTCAACCATCACAACCTACCAATGAAAACACAACCCTTGCATTAACTCTCTCACTGTCACCATTAACACCTCTTGATGCACACTTCTCATCATCCCCTATCAATCCACCAACCTATAACCTCGTCCCATGGAGCTTACTTGAAGCTCATGGTGACACTTGCCTTTGTTGCATCCACACCCGAACAATTGTGTTCGGACTAAGAGATGAAATGCAATACATGTTTTCTCACATTGAAAACTTGTTGCATCCACCACCAACAACAAACTCAACTCCTCCACCACCATCAACAAACACTCCTCCTCCATCACCATCTCCATGTTCACCATCCATTCCTCCCAATTAAACATGCTTGGTGTCTCACAAATAAAATTATATTAAACCATTTTGGATGGCAAGCTCTAGAGAGGACTTTCATATTTGAGCTTTGGTTTATTATTTCAATGATGATTGTAAGCCTTTAAAGGCTTTTGTTAGTTGCATTACTTATTTCATTTGTTGATGTAATGCTTGATGAATTTATTTCACTTGATTAATGGTATGGTTATGTTTAGTTTACACTTTTGCATGCTATATACATATATATGTTGCTTGCCACTAAATATTTTTGCAAGATATCCATATCTCGATTCCTTTTGGCCTCAAAACGAGGGGGAGTATACTTCAAGGGGGAGCTTCCATTAACACGGGATAACCTTTTTGATGCTAACAAAAAGGGGGAGAAGTGATATAAACTCACAATAATACTTGAATATATACTAATTTTCGATTAATGAGTTTAAATTTTGTAATCATCAAAAAGGGGGAGATTGTTGACATAAATAATGTGTGAAAACGTTATTTATATTTTTCGATATCTCTATATTTTGACGATCACAAAATGTAAAATCGTCAATCCTATAATTACTACGTAAACAAGTATTAAGCTAGTTTATATCACTATATCCAACTTAATCACTTAAGGTATGGATAAACAAGTGCTTAATACATCTTATGATCAAAGGGGTATTTAATTAACTAACACAAAGTTTATTTAATTATATAAACATATTATATATTTTTGAAAAACACTTTTGGTAATAAAGAAAAATGTTTTATTCATACTAAATATATGAATTCAAATTTTTAACCAAAATCAGTTAGTTTTTCACCAAATAAACTTTCCCCACTAAAAGACAAAGATTCTGGCCGTTTCAGCTGGGCGGCCCCCTTAATTATAAGGGGCGGTCCCCTTAAAATTAAGGGGACCGGCCTTGATTTAAGGGGACCGGCCACGCTCCTCTGTCAGAATCTTTTGCCTATAAATACCACCTTAAACCTGGATTTTTACCTCACCTTTTGCACGAAATTTTCAGATCTATAACTCTCTAAACATCCTCTAAAACCCTTTGATCATTTGTATATTAATCCTTGTTTCAAGTGATTCAATCTCTCATCATCCATTCTCATCCAAAGTGCAAAAGAAGAACACTCTTTCTACAACCAATTTCAAGAAGTGTTGAAGAGTAGTTGTGCATAGTGTATATATATACATTCATTTGTGAATATTGTGTTGTGCTTGTTATATATTGTTTAGAAGATATAGAAGTTGTGTAGGAAGTAGAAGTTGATTAGTAGTGAAGTAGGTTAGTTGTGAAGATTGGTGTGAAGTAGAAGATTGGTGTGTAGAAGATTGGTGTGAAGTAGAAAATTGGTGTGTAGAAGATTGGTGTGTAGAAGATAGGTGTGAAGAAGATTGGTGTGTAGTATATTGGTGTGAAGAAGTTGTGTACAAGTAGTGATCAAGTTGTGAAGTTGTTGTGGTGTGTAAATTGGTGTGTAAGGTTTTCTCCGCCAAAAGGGAGTTTGTTGACATAGTGAAGAAAACTCTCGAGTAGGTGACTAGGGGAGTGGAGTAGGAACAAGGAAGGTGTCCTTGTAGCCGAACCACTATAAATCCTTGTGTTGTGGTTTGATCTTTCCAACTCTTCTCATTACTTATTTATTTACCTTTACTATATTAGCATTGTTAGTTAGCTACCATACAATAGTTCATATATTGCAAGTATTGAGTTTTCATAAACTAGAATCAAAGTTTTTAAAACAAACTTGTGTTTATAAATTAAAAGGAAGTAAAACTATTCAACCCCCCCCCCTTCTAGTTTTCCACAAAATGGCTTGACGAGCTCATCGCTGAGCAACAGAATGACATGGAAAAATGGTTCAACAAACTTAATCCCACCCTTGATGGCCATAACAGGCCCTCAGTAAGCCAAAAAGATCCCCTGCTCGTGGTTACTACTCGAGCTGGAGCAACGACCAAGGACCCTCCTTATCCGAGCCAACATCCTGTCACCATTGAGCCAAACGATCCCCGCGAGGAGGAAGGTAATGTGAACAAAGAGGCTCCTGAACAACCTCCTTTGGTGACCCCATCTCCACCAACTCCACATAACCAACCTGTGAGAATCCCATTTCCATCCCGCCTAAAAAACCAGAAGATTGAAAACGATAATAAGAGATTCTTGTCATATGTAAAAGATTCAGTGGTTACCATACCTCTCCTTGATGCTTGCTATCACATGCCCAATTATAGCTCATACTTTAAAAGATTGCTTGCTAACCGAAAGAAACTCGAGGGTCTTGTGACTCTAGGAGAAGAGTGTTCGGTGGTGACCCAAGGAGGGCTACCAAAAAAGGTAGATGACCCAGGCAGCTTTACCTTGCCCTGTTCCATAGGATATCTATCGATAAAGAATGCTCTTACCAATTTAAGGGCAAGCATCAACCTCATGCCCTACTCCATGTTCCTCAAACTAGGATATTCTGGACTAAAATCTACCCGTATGAACATCCAGCTAGCCGATAGATCGGTCAAATATCCCTTGGGGATATGCAAGAATGTGATACTCAAAGTAGGGAAGTTCAAATTTCCTGTTGACTTCATGATCTTGGAGATGGAGGAGGATGACCTGGTGCCCATTATCTTAGGGAGGCCCTTTCTTGCCACCGCTCGTGCAGTCATTGATGTTCACGACGACATGTTAACCTTGCGAGTAGGGACCAATAGCTTGACCTTTGATATTAAAGACACTATGAAGCTATCTCTCGAAGCAGCTAACCGGCTCTATTTCATCGGAGAGGTCGATGGACTAACTGATGTCATTGACAACTGTGTTGATGAACAAATCGAAGGAGGCTGGTTATGGGATGAGAGTTTCCTCCCCATAATGGAGGAGGAGAAGATGGAGAGCACGAGCGCATTCTCCTTCTACCCCAGACAAGAGACCACTGAACAACTCGAACTCTGAAAACCCGAAAACAAGCTTAAGCCATCCATTATCGAACCACCTAAGCTAGAACTTAAAGAACTCCCAAACCACCTGGAGTATGCCTTCCTCCAGGGAGAGGATCAACAGCCAGTAATCATAAACTCTTCCCTTGAACATGTGCAAAAGGATAGACTCTTAGGAGTTCTAAAGAAATATAAAAGAGTCCTTGCATGGAGTGTACCAACATTAAGGGGATTGAATCAACCTTTTGTACGCATAAGATTCTTATGGAAGAAGACTATATACCAGCCGTGCAACCCCAGAGGCAGGTGAATCCCAACATTAAGGAGGTGGTGAAAAAAGAAGTTATCAAACTCTTGGATGCAGGGCTGATATACTTGATTTTGGATATCCCGTGGGTTAGTCCTATACAGGTTGTACCAAAGAAAGGAGGAATGACTGTGGTGAAAAATGACAATGGAGAGATGGTACCCCAGAGAATGGTTACTGGTTGGCTGGTATGCATCGATTATAGGAAGCTCAATGATGCCACCAGAAAGGATCGCTTTCCCCTCCCGTTCATTGACCAAATGTTGGAAAGATTATCCGGGCACGAGTACTACTATTTCTTGGATGGATTCTCAGGATATTTCCAAATCCCTATAACCCTTGAGGACCAAGAAAAAACCACATTTACTTGCCCTTATGGAACATTCACCTATAAGAGGATGCCTTTTGGGCTGTGTAACGCTCCCGCCACTTTTCAGCGATGCATGACCGCAATCTTTCACGAGTTAATGGAAGAAAGCATGGAAGTTATCATGGATGATTTCTCGGTCTTCGGGGACTCTTTCGACCGCTGTCTCGCTAACCTCGAAAAAATGCTCAAACGTTGCGAGGAAACCAACTTGGTCCTAAATTTGGAGAAATGCCATTTTATGGTAAAAGAAGGGATTGTGCTAGGGCATAAGGTCTCAGGAAATAGGATTGAGGTGGACTAAGCAAAGGTTGAAGCTATATCTAAACTACCTTATCCCACGACTGTTAAAGCCATACGTTGCTTGTTGGGTCATGTCGGGTTCTACAGGAGGTTCATTAAGGACTTCTCTAAAATAGCTTGGCCAATGTCTCAATTGCTTGTAAAGGATGCCCCTTTCGATTTCTCTAAAGAATGCAAGGATGCATTCAATCTCCTGAAAAAGGAACTCACACAAGCCCCAATCATGGTTACACCCAACTGGGAGTTACCTTTCGAGATCATGTGTGACACTAGCGACTATGCTGTTTGGGAAGTTTTAGGCCAAAGGTGTAACAAAAAATTCCAACCAATATACTACGCAAGCAAAACTATGAATCCCACTCAAGAGAATTATTCTACCACCAAAAAAGAACTACTAGCCGTGGTGTTCATTTTGACAAATTTCGCCAACAAAAGAGGATTGCTTCATGCTAGGCTAGATTTTCATTGTGTTTGCTTAGATGTAGTTAAACCTAGATATTGATTATGGGTTGATTGTTTGTTTATATTTGTTACGGATGATTGTATTCGATGTTAGGATTAAGAAAACTGGCAGACTTCCATTGGTAACTTGCTTGAACGTCTTAAGAAATATGATCGGAGGTGTACTGCAATTTTTGGTTGTATTTAATGTGTAAGAGAATTCTAATGATCCCATGTTAGGAGCTTCTAACGGCTCGACATAAGAGTGAAGTAGGATCTTATAGAGTTAGGGAATATTGTACACGGCCCTACGACTAGTATTAAGGAATATGACCGGTCATCCACGCAATTGTAACAAGCTAATCAACCTGCAAAAGATATCTAGGGAGTAATGAAATCTAAGTAAAAACAACTTTCCTCATTATTTTTTCCACCAAATTAGTATAATAGTTTTATTTTCATTTCTTATTTTAGTTTGATTGCATTTGTAGTTAATTGGGTTAGTTGGCTGATGAGGCGAAAAATGAACCACTTTTAGGGGGTCATTTAAGCCCGGAATTGAATTTATTTGATCAAATATTGCCCTAAATCGTTCATTTTGTGATTTTAAGTACTTTGGGAGTGAATTCTGGAAAAGGAAGCATTTTGGATGTTTTTTGAGCATAAAAGTGAAGAAAACGGCAAAGACTTAATTTTCCATGCTGAGAACAGTACCTGACGGCGTCAAGAGGAAAAACGTGACGGCGTCAGGGGTAAAATCCATGACGACCCAGAGAAAACCTGAAGGCGTCAAGAGAAGGGCGTCAAGAGTATTTTTGGTGACGGCCTGCATAAGGAGTACACATGACGGCGTCAAACCCAGATCTAGGCAGTCCGAGAAATTATTTGGTGGCGAGATGACGGTGTCAGAAATTTGTTCTTGACGCCATCACCCATCAGAATCTATATATACTTTTCTATTTTTCATTCATTAGGGGAGGAACTTGTGTGGAGAATAATAGGGTCGAACCTAATAAACCCTAGGTCATTTTTTACTGTATTTTCAAGGGTTTTCACCCCTTGAAACCTTTCATGTTTTAATTGAGATAAGTCCTCTTTCAATTCATCCAATATGTCTATGTGTTGTTTGAATATATCTTATGCTTGTCTTGATTTTAACATGCTAGGCTAGATCTATCTTGTGTTTGCTTAGATGTAATGAAACCTAGATGTTAATTATAGGTTGATTTCTTGTTTATAGTTGTAATGGATGAATGATTTCAATGTCAGGCTTAAGAAAACTGGCAGATCTCCATTGTGTAACATGCTTGAACGTCTTAAGAAACATGAACCGATGTGTACTAGGTTTTATTGGTTGTATTTAATGAATGAGCTAATTCTAGTGATCCCATCTTAGGAGCGTTTTAGCCGGCTCGACATAGGAGTGAAGTAGGCGCTTATAGGATTGGGGAAGTAAGTACGCCACCCCATGAATGGTATTAAGGAATACAATCCATCATCCACGCAACTGTAACAAGTAATTAACCTGTAAAAGATATCTAGGGAGTAGTGAAACCTAAGTAAACACAATTCTCCCATATATTGCTCACACCTCTAGTTAATTTAGTTTTATTTTCATTTTTAGTATTTTATTTTGATTGCATCTTTAGTTACTGGGTTAGTTGACTAGCAACTAATTCCGCCCAACTCCTTCAAAACCGAGATTTTTAATTGCTTTCATAAAATATAAAAGCACAAAAAGAATCATCCCTCATCTCTAGACCTAGTCTTTAGGTTTTCTAATCCTAGCGACACTATTCCTAGCTGAACGATCAATCCCCCGGTACTTGTCATTATACTATATTACATCGATCAGGTACACTGCCTGGTGGGGATTGTAAGCTTCTCGAGATCCCTTGAGAGGTAAAGCCTGGTGCAATCCATACGCATCAAGTTTTTGGCGCCGTTGCCGGGGAATAGTTATTGTCTAGGTTAGAATCTCTTTTTATTAGGTCTACTTGCTAGATTCCTTTCTAGTAAGATTTTATTTTTATTTTTTTAGGTTCTCTTTAGTCTATTTTATTTCTTCGTGTTTTTGTTCGTAACTCTACGCCATTCGACATCATGGACGATGGTAACATCTTTGAACCCGTCATCCCACCACAACAAAACCCACCACTAGATAACCAACCTCTTAGGCCCCGAACCCTAGGAGAGTACTCCCGACCTAGCCACCAAGGCTATCGAAACACCATTGAGATCACCCAAGGAGCCAATGTGACACCCTTGCGATCCGACACCATCCGGTTGGTGCAAAGCGGATGTGCATTCCATGGACTTCGTTCCGAAGATCCAAACCAACATCTCAAGGACTTCCTTAAAATCGTAGATTCTGTAGACCTTGATGTTACAACTAGAGAGTCAACCCGATTACGCCTATTCCAATTCTCTCTACGCGATCAAGCTAGTCAATGGCTTGAGCGTTTACCCGCAGGATCCATCACCTCATGGGATGATCTCACTACTCGTTTCCTTGCTCAATTTTTCCCATCGGGGAGAACTACCTGTAAGGAATTATTAAAGATACTGCTGACAGGTTCCTGCGGAAGCTTACTGACTTTCTGCTGATGAATGGTTCCTGCAGACGAATAGAGATCCTACGGATAGATTTAAACCGTGGATAGAACTTATGTATTTTAGGACAAGATATGTAGAATATCTTTTATTAGTTTATTATTATTTGTTTCTTGTAAGAAAGATTAGGGTTTCCAATAGTATATAAGGAACCCTAGGTCATTGTAATACGTACGAGTTTTCATAACATTATTAGTGAAAGTTTATTGATCCATAGAGGATCAAGTTTAGCATAAGTTTGTTTTTATATTCCGCAATAATTACAAGCTCACAGAGATTATCTCACTTAGTCTTACTGGTGATTACATTAGTAGGCTAACGATCTATTGGCTCGTGATCTATCAAGGAGTAGATCCCAACAAGTGGTATCAGAGCCAGGAGATACTCTCTGTAACCTTAACACAATTACATAACTTTTCACTCAGAACCAATGGGAGACAAACCAGGTAGTGATGTTGCTCTTTCAGAAGCAGGCTCTCTTACTCAACAACTACAACAGGTGGCCTTCTCCAACAGCAATGCCAAACTTCCTTTTCTTAGTAAGGATGAGTATGAGATCTGGGCCAAGAAGATGCAAAACTGGATTGCAAGTGTTGACTAATACCTCTAGAATGTTATACTCAATGGTTGTCGTCCTAAAAAGCAAAGTGTAGATGCTGATGGCAAAGTTAAGATTCTGGAACCTGTTTCTTCTGAAGAAATTCTTGCTATACAAAGGGAGAACAAAGCGAGAACCATATTGCTGCAGGAAATCCCTGATGACCACATGGGAGATTTTCATTCCATGACTGATCCAAGAGAAATCTGGTGGGCCATCAAAGCTAGATTTGGTGGGAATGAAGAATCAAAGAGGATGAGAAAGAGTATATTGAAGCAAGAATTCCAAGAATTCAAGATGACTGAAGAGGAAGGTCTCCACAAAGGATATGACAAGTTTCAGAAAATCCTGAGTCACTTAAATCAGCTTCTAGCCAGACCTGACAATGAGGAGGTGAATTCCAGGTTTCTAAGAGCCTTGCCTCCCTCATGGTCTCAGGTGAGTATATCATTGAAAACCAAAGGTGGCTTGGACTATCTCAGTTTTGATGACTTGTACAACAAACTTAGAGCTTTGGAAGGTGACATTAAGGGATTCTCTCCATATGCAGTAACTCCTTCACAATCTGCATTTGTCAGCTCTAACTCAAACTACATGCCACATACCTATACAAGTCCATCCCCAGTACCACAGGTTTACTCAAGTCCATCCACTCCAAGCCAAAGTCTTCCAATTACCCCCATTGTCTTTTTCAAATGCTAATCCAATAACTCATCCAAAGATTAGTAATGTGATGGAAGATGTACTTCATTCATTTGTTGCTGAAGTTGATAAACAGCAACAAATAGCTTATGAAGATTTTGAGCAGATTGATGAACTTGCTTTAGAAGAGTTGGACTTAAAGTGGCAAATGGCTTTGCTCTCCCTCAAGGTTAGAAGATTTGAGCAAAAAGTTGGTAAAAAGCTCAATGGTGATGGTAGAGATGCAGCCAGGTTTGACAGGAGGATGGTAAAGTGCTATGCTTGTGGAGAAATTGGCCATTTTGGAAGAGAGTACACAGCCAAGAAGGGTGAAGCCAGTACCAGATATTCAGCATACAAGAAGAAAGAAGTGGAGGCTGGAGACTCAAAAGCCTTGATCACTGCTATAGATGCTAATGTTGACTGGAATGAGCATGAAGATGCATCAAGCAGCTCTCCTCAAATCTCTTGCATGGCTAGTTGTGATGATAACTTTGGTCTCATGGGAATCTCTCCTCAGGTATCTACTTGTGTTTGTGATTGTGATTCTAAATATACAACTCTAAAAGAAGCTTATGATGATATGAAACCAAAATATAATGCTTGTTTTATTGAAGCTGCTACCTATAAAGAAGCTTTTAAAACTTTAGAACAACAAAAGTTGTGGTTTCAACAGAATCAATTGGCTTATGAGGAAAAGATTAGAGTTTTAAGTAGAGATTTAGAATGAGCTAGCAATGAATTAAAGTTTTCTGAAAAAGTAAAAGCTAGAACTGAGTCTAAGAAAAGTGTTTTGCAAGAGAAACTGGATAAAGAAGTAGCTAGGCATAAAGAGTGGCTAGTTTCAAGTGATAAATTATCTAGGTTACTCTACGGTAGTAAGTCTGTTACTTCTGAGATAGGTCTAGGGCTTAAGAAATATGTAGGTCCAGAAGCTAATCACTATTTAGATAAGAAAAATCATAACTATTCTGTTCCAATAAACTATCTAAAGGAAGGTGAGATGCATGCTGTACCAGGACCTATCAGAGGTGTGTTTATGCCCACTACCAAAACCTCTGACTTTGATGGTTCACACCATCTCTTTGGCAAAAAGTCTAAAGACTTGCCAACTATGTCTGAAGACCCTCCAACCATAAGAACCCCTAAGCCCACATCCCATAAGTTTGAATTACCAGAATCAAATGAAACCACTGGCATTAGGATCAATGACTCCCCTGACTCTAGAAGTATATCTAGTAATGATTCTAATACTTATGTCTCTTGTTCTTCCAGGGACAAGACCTCAGAGACCTCTAGTTATGCCAGCTGCGATTCCAAGACCAAGTCAGACTCACCCAAGTCCTCAATAAAGATATCTGACAAGTCATCATACAAGTCTGTGGGCTCTGAAGTTGCTGCTGATGAAGTTCTTTCTAAGACAGCCTCTTCTGAAGACTTGTTATTTACTTCTTTTGAAAACAATTCCTTTCAGTGTTTACAAAACAATTCTATTTCTGGTGTTTCTTTGAATAATTCTATGTTTAATAAGACATCTTTTGGATTTAATAAATCTTCTAAGAAGAAGAAGTGTTTTGTTTGTGGTAGCAAATTGCATTTAATTAAGGATTGTGATTTTCATGAGAATAGGATGGGTGTTTCTGTTGTTAAAAATAGACCTAGACAAAAGTGGACTAACAACTGTTCCAAACCCTCATTAGTTCCACAGGCAAATTATAATGTCAGCAAAATGTGTTCCATTCCTGCTGATTGGTCTGTTCCTTCAGATAGGTCTGTTTATGCTAGTAGATGTATGAATACCAATAGAAATAGATATGTGTCAAGACCATTTTATGGATTTAATCATTGGTATGGATATAATGACCAAATGTTTATGGGAAGGGCTAATTGGGATTCTGCTGAAAAGTCCTCAGCAGATTGTTCTTGGACATATAAAAGACCATATAACTACAAGGAATCCAGGAACAATTGTGGATCTAACTCATTTTCTTGGGTACATCACAATGATCCACAGGGCAGGCTCAAGTCTTTCATGACTTAAGTCTCTTAACATAGTTATGTTGTTGTATATTAACTTTCTTTGTTGTAGGAACATCCTCTTCTTAATAAAGACTTAGGTATTGTTGATAGTGGCTGTTCAAGAAACATGTCTGGGAATCAAGAGAAGCTACATGACTTTGTGCCTATTAATGGAGGCATAGTGAGGTTTGGAAGTGGAGTAGGAAGGATCACTGGCAAAGGAACCATTAGAACTCCAAAGGTGGATTTTGAGAATGTCTACTATGTGAAGGAGCTTCAAGGATTCAATCTGTTTTCAGTTTCACATATTTGTGACAAAAAGCTTCCTGTACTTTTCACTGAAGAGGGGTGTTTCATTCTTTCACCTGAGTTCAAAATACCTGATGACCATCATGTATTGCTAAAGGCTCCAAGAAATCATAATCTTTATACATTTGACTTGAATGATGTCAAGCCAAAAGGTGATCTAACATGTTTGGTGGCTAAAGCATCCTTGGATGAATCTACTAAATGGCATAGAAGGATGGCACATGTTAATTTCAATGTCATCAACAAACTTGCTAAAGATGGACTTGTTCATGGACTTCCTTCCATGATCTTCACCAATGAGCATAATTGTGTGGCTTGTAACAAGGGTAAGCAACACAAAGTCTCTTATAAAGCCATTACTGCTGTGAGCACAATCTCAGAACCATTGCAGCTACTTCACGTGGATCTTTTTGGTCCAACATACATCAGGAGTATAGATCATAAATACTTCTGTTTGGTAATCACTGATGCTTTCAGCAGATTCAGCTGGACATTTTTCTTGGTGACTAAAGATCAAACCTTTCAGGCACTTAAAGAATTTATGGCTCTTGTTGAAAATCAACTTAACAAGAAGATTAAGGGTATAAGGTGTGACAATGGGACAGAGTTCAAAAATGCTAATCTCATTGAACTTTGTGGTTTAAAGGGTATTAAAAGAGACTATAGCACTCCTAGGACTCCACAACGGAATGGAGTTGCAGAAAGGAAGAATAGAACCCTTATAGAGGCTGCAAGATCTATGCTTGCTGACTCTAAACTTCCCACCATGTTTTGGACTGAGGCAGTTGGTACTGCCTATTATGTATTGAATAGGGTGTTGGTTACTAGACCTCATAATAAGACACCCTATGAGCTATTGACAGGGAAGAAACCTACCATTGAACACTTGAAACCTTTTGGTTGTCAGGTGACCATTCTTAACACAAGTGATCACTTAGGCAAATTTGAAGCAAAAGCTGCTGAAGGGTATATTGTTGGTTACTCAGCTCATAGCAAGGCTTATAGGGTATATAACTTGGCTGCAAAGAAGATAGAAGAGACTCTTAACCTGAAATTTCTGGAGGAGAATGTCAATGTTCAATGAAAAGGTCATGAATGGTATTTTGACCTTGATTATCTTACAGATTATTTGGGGTATGCTAGACATAAAACTAACCCCTCTGCAGGTATACAAGTGTCATCTACTAACAATGCAGGTACCCTACAGGATGATTCAGATAGTGATTCAGAATGTGATGAACCCACTATTGTTGTAACTACTCTACCAATTCACATAGCAAATCCTCCTAACAAAGAAGCCTCTGATGCCAAATCTGCTGATGATGTGGAAAATTCAACCTATGCAGAAGATCTTGCTAGACTCAAAAAGCAAGAGCATGCTGCTGCTGAGGAAGCTAAAAGAATTGGTCTTGAATTTGCTCAAGACACTGAAGCACTCTTAAAACAAGCTGCTGTTGAAGAAAGCAGAAAAACTTATTCTGCTAATACATCTGCTGATGCAGCTGCTGATACTGCTGATCGAGATTCTGCTGAAGGTATTTCTGCTACAGTTCCTGTTTCCACTGAAACTTCCACAAGTTTGGATGAACCTTATGGCAGGTTTCCAATTCCCTCAGATCTTGCTAATGTTGAGCAAAGTGATGGCATTTTTCAATCAGCTTCTTATGATGAAGACTTTGCTCCTACTTTAACCAATCTTGATACCTCCATTGATGTTAATCCTGTTGCAACTAAAAGGATCAACACCATTCATCCACAAGATAATATACTTGGTGATCCAAATGCTATGGTACTCACCAGGAGTGCCATTAAGAATACCAAGTTTGGGCAATGTGCATTCCTGACTTATGTATCCACTCAGAAGAGAGACAATCACACAGATCAGAAGCATTGTTTGTTTGCTTGTTTCTTGTCCCAAGTTGAACCAACAAGCATTAAACAGGCTTTGAGTGAGCCTAGTTGGGTTGAAGCTATGCAGGAAGAGATGCAACAATTCAAGAATCAAGATGTTTGGGTACTTGTTGATTTGCCTGCAGGGAAAATTGCAATTGGGACCAAGTGGATCTTAAAATGCAAGAGGGATGCCAGAGGTATTGTGGTCAGAAATAAAGCAAGATTGGTGGCTCAAGGTTTCAGACAAGAAGAAGGGATTGACTACACTAAGGTCTTTGCACCAGTTGCTAGGGTTGAGGCAATTAGATTGTTTTTAGCCTTTGCCTCATATATGGGGTTTAAGGTCTATCAGATGGATGTCAAGAGTGCCTTCCTCTATGGCAAAATTGAAGAGGAGGTATATGTTTCTCAACCACAGGGCTTTGAAGACTCCCATCATCCTAAGAAGGTGTACAAAGTTGTCAAGGCACTTTATAGACTTCACCAAGCACTAAGAGCATGGTATGCTAGATTGTCTACATTTCTAATGGAGCATGGATACAGAAGAGGAGCTATTGACAAGACCCTCTTTATTAAGAAAAACTCCAGGGACATCATTCTAGTACAGGTATATGTGGATGACATTATCTTTGGATCCACAAAGGAAGCATGGTGTAGGGAATTTGAAGAATTGATGAAAGGTGAATTTCAGATGAGTGCAATGGGGGAGTTAACCTTTTTCTTAGGGCTTCAAGTCAAACAACAACCTGAAGGGATTTTTATCCATCAGGAGAAGTATGTTAAAGACATTTTGAAAAAGTTTGATTTTGAACTTCTGAGGACTGCTACTATTCCATATCAACCACCCAAGCTTAAGAATCCAAATGAGCAAGATGAGGCTGTGAATGTTCACCGTTATAGGTCCATGATTGGATCACTCATGTATCTCACAGCTTCTAGGCCTGACATTACCTTTGCAGTCAGTGCTTGCTCAAGACATCAAGTCACTCCACTGACTTCTCACCTAAATGTAGTGAAGAAAATTTTCAAGTACATCAAGGGCCAACCCAAACTAGGCCTTTGGTATCCAAGGGAATCACCATTTGTGTTGGAGGCTTACAGTGATAGTGACTATGCTGGAGCTAATTTGGATAGGAAATCCACAACAGGAGGTTGTTAATTTCTTGGTAGAAGACTCATCTCTTGGCAGTGCAAGAAACAAACCATAGTGGCTACTTCTACAACTGAAGCAGAATATGTTGCTGCTGCCAATTGCTGTGGTCAGGTACTTTGGATTCAGAATCAGATGTTGGATTATGGGTTTAACTTTATGAACACTAAAATCTACATTGATAATCAAAGTACTATTTCTATTGTTAAAAATCATGTTTTTCATCAGAGAACTAAACATATAGAAATTAGGCACCATTTCATAAGAGATGCAAATGAGAAGCATCTAATTCAAGTGCTTAAAATTCATACTGATGATAATGTGGCTGATTTATTAACAAAAGCTTTTGATGGACCTAGGTTTAATCACCTAGTTGTCAACATTGGGATGGTTAATCCTTGAATGCTATGTTTGAGGGGAGGCATAAGCCTCAGGGGAGGATTGTTATTGTTGTATATTATGTAGATTATTATGCTTACTAACTTTTTCTTGCAGGTTTCTTTCTAATCTTGTATATTCTTTTGGTTGTTCTTTTGTGTTTTGTTTGAATGTTTGATGTCAGGTCATGTTTCTGCTGATATACAAAGGACTTAATTACTTGTATCAGTGGAATCAGATGTAAAGACATAAAAGTAAAATATTTTATTAATCAGAAGAAAGCTTGGTACATCAACATCAAGATATGTCATCAGAAGAAACACAAAATACATCAAACAACAACAAACAACCACCATCTAACCACCACCTCCCTAAGCCCTAACCCTCTACTCCATCTTCCTCTTTCCTTTGCCCAAGTCCTTTGGGTCAGGCATCCTCTTGTAAACCCCTCTGGACTGCATGTCCTTGTTCCAGAGCTTGGGAGCAGCAAGACCAGGACCACCTTCAATGGACCCTTGTTCCTTCTTGAGGATTGTGGCTCTTCAGGGACTGAAATCCTCCTCATATCTGCACATACCCTTTCCATTTCACTGGTCAAGAATGCTGTGACAGGAGTAAAATCAGGGACAACCATAGCTAGAGGAGTTGGAGCTTCCTCAGCTTCAGTGGTTTCATCTGAAGAGGTAGGAGATGGACATAATTTTGAAGGGCCCTCACCTAGGTAGTAGTAGGATCTTTGGATTTGAGGTATGTCAAAGGTGGAGTCTGATGAATCAGAAGAAATTTCAATGACTTTGGGGGATGGCTTCATGATTTGAATTTGAGAAAGACTTTGGAATATGTTATTTCTGGGATGGTGAGTTGCTTATGACTTGAAGACTTCTTTATAAAGACTTGATTTGGGTTTAATGTGAGTTAATGCAAGTAAATGGGAGGTTGTTGAGTCAGTAGCAATTACTAATTGTGCAAGTTGTCCACTTAAGTGGATTCTTCGGATCAAAGTCAATGGGTTTGACCACATGCTGCTGATAATACCTATTTTGTTGTTAAGTGTGTTCCTGCTGATGGCTTATTAAAGATTAATTTATTCAGGGGAATGCAAATATTTCAGAAGAATTAAAAACAAGTAAACACAAACAAAGCAAAATTTTTATTGATTCTTCTGAAGTACAATATAAGACAATGAAATTGAAAGATTAACAACAAGTTCCTATTCTACTTTGCCCTTGCCCTTGCCATCTACAGTCTTCTCCTTACATTTGTTGTTGATGTTGAAGATACCTTGCCACTGAGGACAGGGCAACCCCATTACAATCTTTCTTGTCTTTGGCAATGGGGGATTTAATTTTCTTCCTCTTGGACAAGAGGACTGAGGTTTCTCAGGGGTTGTGGGGTTGTAAAGTGCATCATTCTCATCATCTTCTTCATCAGAAGATATGAAGATGAAGAGAGACTCATCAGGATTGGGAACTCTGTTTGCCCTCTCCAATGCATTCCACCTTCTCTCCATCTCTCTTTGGTACTCAGGATCATCAATTTCAGAGGGATATGGTGGAAGATCTTCAGATGATGATGAACTTGGAGCAGGTACATCATGTTTCTTCTTCTTGGCTTGTTCCTTTGTGAGACCACGGGGAAGTGTTGCATTCTGAGTGGTGGTGGGGATGTTAGTGAATCAGAAGTATCAGATGAGTCAGAAGAAAGGTTGATGATGCGTTGATTGGATGCCATGGTTGTGTTATTGATTGGTGGAATTGTAATTAGGGATTTGATTTGTGTGGAGTGATTTGGGGATAATTATCCTTTATTTATAAGATCACCCCAACCGCGTGTCTTTATTACCATAAATGCGAGGTTGTTTGGAGATAATTAAGGGTTATTTGAAATTTGGATAAATAGATCTTTTGTTTAAAAGATATTTGGTTTCCACTGAAGGGATGATTCTGCGGATTGATTCTGCGGAAGGTTCTACTGAATGAATGGTTGACCGTAGTCAACTTTTGACTATTTTTTGCGGATTGACCATATGCTTTCTGCCGTTTGACTTGGTTTCTTTGGATGAGTCAGTTTAATTGGGATTTTCTTAAGTTGATTATTGGTCAAAGATTACTTTCCAATAATTCATATCTGTTTTATTCCACGTTTGGTAACTTCCTTAATTAACCAAGACGTGCATATCCCACTCACAAATTAACTGATTCCCTCTCGCTATAAAATTTCAAAAACCATTTCAACATTCTTCAGCACTACCAAACCCTAACTTTTTATTCTCAATCAATGGCTGCACTACTTTTCAAAGGTGATCATAACAAACATGCCTTTCTTGGTCGTGGTAAGGGTGATGAAGATTATGTGGGCATGATCGAATTTCTCCAAAGATCCAAGATTCGTTATGCTCTGCTCCAATATCCAAGTGTTATTTATGAGTCTCTTGTTGTACAATTTTGGGAAACAGCACAAACAAGGACTGTTGAAGATAGACCAACAGAGATTGTTGCTGTCATAGATGGGGAAGAATATGTGGTTACTGAGTCATTGGTCAGGACTCAACTACAATTGGATGATGAAGGAGGTGTGACTGATTTTCCTAAGGAAGAGATACTTAGAGGCCTTCAGGCTGCTGGTTATAGTGGAGATGGGAAAGTGTGGTACAAGAACTTGTTTTGCCCTAAATGGAGGTTTTTGACACACACTTTGCTTCAGTGCATGGGGTCTAAGTCTGGTGGATGGGACCAATTATCTACAGACATTGCTCTTGCCATTATGTGTCTCTCTCAGGGAAGAACATTTAACTTTTTTAAGTATATCTTTAATGCTATGCTTGAAAATGTTAAGGATACCAAACTTAAATATTTAATGTATCCTAGGTTTCTTCAAATCATTTTAGGCATTCAAACCATTGACCCTACTCATTTGCCTGTTAAGGGTTTATCTAAAAAGTTGTTCTCTCAAATGAAAATTAAATATACAGGAGAACACAGACCCTTACTTCCAGCTATGTTGCCTGCTGGCAATGCTCCTGATGGAGTAGCTGCTAATGCAGCTGCTGATGCCCCGGTAGGCAATCCCCCAGATGGAGTGGCTGTTGATGCAGCTGATGGTGGTCAGGATCCTTCTGATGCTCAAGCATTAGAGGATTCTCCTGACAGAACTGAAGTTACTCCTTATACAAGTGCATCAGTTGCTTCTGATGTTCAGCCACCACCCTCTCCTAGGTCACCCACACCTGTACCTTCACCCATGGATATTCATTCTCCTGAGCATGAGCTCAATGAGAATTTAGGCCCTGACCAACCTGTACACTCACCACAATTTACAAGACTTCCAACACCTAGTCCATTGAGACCTCATTTTGAGGATCATGTAAATGTAGATGTAGATGTAAATTTAGATTATTCTACTCACATGACCAATGATGCTTCCAATGCCACAGATATCCCTGTTGGTGAAGCTGAAGGTCCTGTTACTCTCACTTCTGTATCTGCTTTGTTGAACAGGTATGTAACTAAGGTGGACAAGTTGGAGAATGATCTTAACTTCACCAAAAAGAATCTTAGCAATGCTGTTTTGACTCTCATTGGAAGAGTTAAGAAGTTGGAGGCTAAGCTTAAGCAAAGGAAGAGACAAGGTGTGGTGTATGAATCAGATGAGGAGTCCACTAAAACATCTGACAACATTGACTTGGAAGGTCTCGAACTTATTGCTGCTACCATATTGGAGATTGTTCAGAAGAATGCTGCTGCTAGGCCTGCATCATCTATTCATTCTACTGATGTTAGGCATGCTCCAACTACTGATGTTGCTCATACTGTTGATGCAAGTGTTCCAAAGGATTCCAGAGTCATTTATGCCAGGAGAAAGCATTCTGCTGATAAGACCTCTGCTGATGCTCATAGAAAGAAGACTTCTGCTGATGCTCTCAGAAAGGAATCTTTTCCTACTACTATGCCAGAAGTGAACACTCATTTTACATCAGCAGATATCCCAGCTGACTGTCCTCATGATTCTCCTGATAAGATTTTTGTTCCTCCTGAGAAGCAAGACAAAGGAAAGTCCATATTGGTTGATCAAGACATTCCTTCCAGGGTGAAATCCAAGGTGGAACTTGCTACTGAAAAACTTAGTGAGATTGTTGCTGCACGTTTGCAAGCTGAAGAGGATGCTGCAGCTATTAAAGTTCAATTGGATTTGAAAGCCTCAGTAGCACTTGCTAGGAAAATTCAAGATGATTTGGATAAGATGGGAAATCAATTTACTAGCACCTTGCCTGCTGAAAGACAAAAAGAACTTGATGAAATAGCTAAGAATCTTTCTGCAGAACAACGGGAAAATTTGGCTGAACAGGCTGCTTCCAAGCCTAATTTGGGTGAATCTGTGCTTGGAGTTGATAATTCTGCTTTTGTTCAGATGATGGTTGTAAGAGGAAAGTTGCAGAGACAACAGGAGGAAGAGAGAAAAGCTAAGCATCAAAGGGAAAGACCTTGGACAAAGGCAGAAATAAAGAAATACATGAGGAATTTTGTAAAGAATCAGGGATGCTCTATGTTTGGGTCAGGATGGACTCAAAAGAAGGTTTGGGGATTTTCAGATAAGCAGCTCACCTTCTATTATGACAAGATCATTTCCAATCTTCATTCCTCTGGTATACATGTCCAAGATGTTCTGGAGTTTAGAGGTAGACTTTTGGATAGGTCTGAAGCTAAGAGAGCTAAACTTCATGATACTGCTGATCAACCTGCTGAGTCTATTGGGTCCTTTCATGGTGGTCAGGAGAAAGTGCAATCTCCTTCAGTCTTGCCCAAGATGGATGATACTCCTGATGCACAGATGGATGATATTCCTGCTGCTTCTCATCATGATACTTCTGAATCTTATCCTGATACTACTGAAGCTCCACATGATGTTTTCAATGATGCTTCAGCAGATACTCTAATAGAAGTACCTGATGATAATGATTCTACAGATGTTCCTGCTGATACTTCTAAACAAGTGCCTAAAGAAGAACCTGCTGATGGTCCTTCTATTCCTGTTACTACTTGCACCAGGAAGAAGACTAAAGCTATAAAGAGGAAGGCTCCAAAAGATATTCCTTTAGAGGATAGTACCACTTTCCTTGATTATGCTTCTGATGATGGTCAAGACCCTGTTGTTTGGGAGAAAATTGTGAAGTGGGAACTTGTTGATTCTGAGCTTGGTCAAGGATAAGTGAATGTCATAACTAGATAAGATGGAACTACTAAGACATTCTTGTTTCTTAGCCAGATTTTACATATGGTGGACAAGCAAGACCTTCTCTCACTTTATGACTGGGTTACTCAGTATTATCAAACTCATTCCCCTGATGAAATTGGAATGTATATGATGGGAGATTTGCAGATTTTGTGTGATTCTTATAAGGGTGATTCGGGTGTGAAGTTTCAAGTATGGAAGGGTCAAAAGACATGGGTGGTTGACTATTGGAAGTTCTTTCCACTTCCCAATGTTCATATGATTGTCACAACCACTGGTAAGACCTTATACTGCTGGGCTGATGTTCTTTACCCAATCACTATGGAAGTGATGAAACTCATGCTAGAGGCAAAGCTTTCAGTTCCTTTGGATATGACTGAAAATGATCTTCATCTTGCTGAACAATTGATAAGGTTCATCAGAAGAAGTATCTTGACTAAGCAGGAACTGAACACTAAGTATGGTATTCAAATGGAATCATATCTGCAATGAGCTGGTCTTGGTATGATATTTTGTTGTCTATTTTTCTTTTCTTTAAAAAAAAAAAAAAAAAAAAAAAAAAAAAAAAAAAAAAAAAAAAAAAAACCTAACATATTTGTATAGTTTTCTGTATGTTGTATGCAGGTTTGGTGTTGATTCTTTCTGGTCATCAACTTACCTGCTGTTGACTATTCCATCAAAAAGTTGGCTAGTCCAAAGGGTACAGCTTTGGTAAAGACTCATCAAATTTGTTGATAGCTGTAAGGGTTTGCTCAAAATCATAGGGTTCTCAACTCACCCATGCTTTATTGCTGAGTAGTTAAAATGGTTGTCAATTGACCATGGATTTTTCCTTTTTGGATTCCAAATAATTGGCTAGCCCACATGTATATGGCTTGTGGTAAAGGCAGTGGAAAACCATATTTGGTATTCAATTGACCAAGATGATATTTCATCAATAATTGACTAGTCCTGAGCAAACGGCTACAGGTAAAGACTTCTCAAATCCGTTTATAGCTGATGATTTGCTAAAAATCATATTCTTTGGGTCATCAGTGTACCATAGTTTCTAACTGAGAACACTTGGCTACTCCGATAGTGATGGCTATTCGTAAAGAGACATCAAATCCATTATTTTCAATGATTCACCTCTCACAGGAGTTAACACAACTGGATGTGATGAGAATAGTATGAAACTTCTATGTTTTGATGTACCTTTGGTCATGTGTTGCTGCAAAAGAATGGTGCTTTTTCAAATAGTTGTTGATCATAGAGATCATACTTCTGAAGATTCTTTGTTGCTGATGTTCATCCTCAATCCTCTGGTTTGTGTTATTGGCGATCTATCAAGAAATCTTGAACTTAACTGTGTCAAATTCAAGATTAGGGGAGGATTGTAAGGAATTATTGAAGATACTGCTGACTGATACTGCTGACAGGTTCCTGTGAAAGCTTACTGACTTTCTACTGATGAATGGTTCCTGCGGACGAATAGAGATCCTACGGATAGAGTTAAACCGTGGATAGAACTTATGTATTTTAGGACAAGATATGTAGAATATCTTTTATTAGTTTATTATTATTTGTTTCTTGTAAGAAAGGTTAGAGTTTCCAACAGTATATAAGGAACCCTAGGTCATTGTAATACGTACGAGTTTTCATAACATTAATAGTGAAAGTTTATTGATCAATAGAGGATCAAGTTTAGCATAAGTTTGTTTTTATATTCCGCAATAATTACAAGCTCACAGAGATTATCTCACTTAGTCTTACTAGTGATTACATTAGTAGGCTAATGATCTATTGGCTCGTGATCTATCAAGGAGTAGATCCCAACACTACCAAGCTTAGAAATGATATCTTGATGTTCCAACAACGTCAAGGTGAAACTCTATATGAAGCATGGACTCGATTCAAGTACTTACTCCAAAAAGTCCCTCATCATGGCATTGATCTTTGGCTCCAAGTCCAAATCTTCTATGACCATGTCGATCTCTCCACAAGGCGAGCCATTGACCAATCGGCCGGTGGTAAGCTACGTGATCTAAGTGCGGAACAATCATGGGAACTCACATAACATCTTGCTCTCTATGACAACGAAAGTTGGAATGATCCCCGTGATTTGAACAAAATGGTCAAGGCAATATCTTTGCCTTCGAACAATTCTAGCACTCCCGACCGTAGGATCATGGAACTTGAGGACCAAATCAAGTTTCTCATGAAATCTTACGAAGCTCCTAAGCCTTCAAGCCAAGTGAGCAAAATCGCTTCTTCATGTAAATTGTGTAATGGCCCTCATGAAACTCATAACTGCATGGAGCTTCCAAAACGCGCCTATAACGAATTCACATCATCACACGCTGGTCGAGGCTTATGAGGCATGGAAGGATAACCCTAATTTCAGAGGGTATCGAACGCGGAGCGTATCCTTCAATGACTCCTCCCCACTCGAATGGTCCGAGCATTTTCCATCACAGAGCACTCCTAGGCAAAGCTGTGAAGATACATTGCGAAAGTTCATTCTATCTCAAGAATTACAGCTCTTTACGCTCGAGGCTAAGTTTAGACAACAACAAGCTTATATGAATAACAAGATTTGTAATCTGTTAACTGCTATTAAAGAGCATGCTGTTAATAAACCGATTCAAGCTGAAGAGGTCAAATCTGTTACCGTCATGAATCAGCCAACTTCTCTTGTGAAAATAAAAAGTCCTAGTAAGCTATTTAAACATCTATCACCAAAAGGGAAAGATCCTGTTAACCCCGTAGGACCAATCCATTTTGTAAATACCATCACCACAATATCCACTCCCACACCTAACCAGAGCCAAAAACCAGCTGAATATATGGGTCATAAAGCTAAGGATGAAACCTCAAGGGTAGACCACGAATTGACCAAGAGCCCTACCAACTCATTCGGGGATTCCGTCACTCAAGAGTCTAGCAATTTGGATGATGTAAAAGAGAGGTCGGAAGAGCATACGAGAAATCCAGCAATCTCGGGTAAATCTATTATAGAGGAACCCGAGAAAGATTTGGTGGGTGTGGCTAATAGGAGTAGTGATAGAACTGAGGGAAGCAACTCTAGAGTTTTCAAGATTTCCCGCACTCTTAGGAAAAGACTGTTTACCAATAGTCATATAGATCCTAGCCTCCCTGTCAACATAATCCCCCTTTCCCTTTACCAAGAAGCCTTCCCTGAACGCACGGTGTATAAAAGAATCAACAACGCAGGGGTAATGAAAGACGTGTCAGTTATGATTGGAGAACTTGTCCACAACATTGACCTCACTGTGGTCGATGACATAAACTCCATCACTAATCTGAGATTAACTTATCTTGTTCTTGGGAAACCATTTGTTGATGAATCGGGAGTAATCATTGATGAGAAGGATGGTAGTGCATTATTCACCAATGGCATCAAGAAGGTAATCTTCCGTAGGGGTAATGAGGAGGTGTACGAGTACCGTCCATCACTGGAAGGGAACCTATATGGATCAAGGGATGGAGGATCGGGGAGAATAAGGCGACGTGATCCGAACAATCTCAAAATCCACTACATGATCGGTCATAAGTATTTCGATAATGTCTACATTAACGTATTCCCGCCTAAGAATTTTATGTCCCTATTCTATTATAACAATATCTGCAGATGGGGAATGATTTATAAGGGAGAGAATGTGGTTGGTAGAGATCATGAAATCCAGGTATTCGTAGGAAATATGGCATTCACTATGAAATTTACAATCGTGGACAACATCGAAGACTATGTCGCCCCAAGGTTGTCACAAGTTGTTTTCGGAGTACCCTTTTGTGAAATCACTAATTTAATAGTTGATGACCGGAACGGAATCATGACCTTCGCTGATGGAATTAGGAGGGTTTCATACCAAACGCCGTACAAGAGAAATGATCTCAAGGAAATCGATTATGACGGGCTTGATAGGCTAAGTTCCCAACTTATTTTCTGTGATGAAGATGTTAGGAGAGGATGTAAGAACACTTCTAATTTATCATGTGGATTTTTTAAGGATGTTAGTAAACTTGGGTCTAAGTATCGAAAAGATGTCTTTGAGTTCGAAGACCCGAAATACCTGCACTATCAAAGCGATACCGGTATAGGAGATGACCTACAGGGTGAAACCAAAAATGAAGTCACGTAGTAACCCATGACCCTGAGTCTAGCTACAAGACTCGTAAATAAAGAAAAGCGCTTCTTGAGAGGCAACCCATGTTTTATGTGATTTTTATTTTGTTTGTTTGTTATTTGCTTCCGTATGCATGCTTTATTTTTATTGTTGGTAGATCATGTTTCAAAACTAAATAGTGAAAATACTTTATTTTGTTGTTTGGCCTAGTCTTAACTTCATCCAAAGGTATTTCACAAAAGATAAGTGTAAGGGGAAACCCCAAATATGTTTTTAAGAAACAAAACTCGATCATGATTCTCCACAATATTAAGTGAACATGTATATTCGTGTTTGTTAGAGTCAAATGCTTGTATCGAGTCATAATGATGTTTTGCAGGATTTTCCAGGAAGTAGGACGAAGTTTTTCCAAAAATTTTCCGGAAACTCAACATAAGAATTTCTGCAGGTCACTTCTGACGGCGTCAGGTGTAACACCCCCAAAATACCGCAGCGGAAGACTGTGTCACAGGGGTGCTACTTCATAATACAAAGTACAAGTTATAGAAAACGAACTCTAAATGAGACGTTTTGAAAAGTTACCATTCGATTAATGAATTCAAAGTTACAAACATGAGATTCCAAAGTATGATACATAAATGTATACAAAATGTTTTGAATGGTAAATGATAAAAGCGTAAGTCTTCAGAATATGCAGCTTGACTCTAAGTTCCACGCACTAGCTATCGTCTTATAGACCTGAGATAACATGCTAAAGTGTCAACACAATGGTTGGTGAGTTCATAGAGTTTGTCTTAAAACAGTTGAAAAAGTCTTAAAAGAATATTCACACAGCAAAGGCATCGTGAATCCACTCAGTTACAAGTCCCGCCATAAGAGACTTGTAACCTGTGTGTTCACAACCCACTGCTACAATATATAGTATGATAAAGACATGTATAAGTTCATCAAGACAATTAAGCAATTAGTCGTGAGTCTACTCTTCATCTCCGAAGACCTCACGTTTATGATGTATCCAACATTCGCAAATGTTAGGATGTATCAAAGACAACTGGGAGCCAATTCCCAAAGACAACTGGGAGCCACTTCCCAAAGACAACTGGGAGTCAATTCCCAAAGACAACTACTAGTCAATAAATAGAATAACGCAATTAAATATAACGCAGTCATGTATGTAAGCAATCAAGTATAACACAGTCAAGTGTAGACGTTTTGAGTATTTGTACAAGTAAGCAAGTAGTTGAGCATGTATCCCCCCCAAGAGTTAAAACAAGTACGAAAAGAGTAGGGGCTATGACTCACCTTAAGTCTATGTAATGAGAAATGAAAGTGGTAGTCGAATCGCGAAAGTCTCTAAGAGCAGCCTATAATAGAACGTTGCCACTTAGGTTTGGAGTAACGTCTAAGAATACGACGAATTGCCAATATATGTCTTGCATAATGTTCATGATGTAGTACTTAGTATATAGTGTAAGTCTTTGAATATAAGTCGTTTATGAAACATGTATAGTTTGTACATCTCTTACTACCGTTCGGGCCGACATAATTCAGAAGTCATGGAGTAAACGTTCGAGGAGCCAGGACACTTTAATTCGTAAATCCACAACTCGTCTCGACGGCTTACTCAATGAACTCCTCACATGAGGCTCCCTACTATTGTAGTATTTGATAACATATATATATATATATATAAGCTTTTTGATCTTTAATAGTTATATGGTCTTTAGCCGTGGCTTTGCCGTGACCTTGGTCATTGTTACCATGATCTTGAGACTCAACCTTGGCTTTAGCCATGGTTGTGGTCTTGGCTTTAGGTCATTAGACCTCTTGGTCTCATCTAATTATAATGATTATATAGTAACTTTGGTCTAAAAATGGGCTGTTAAGAATTTGAAGAAATTTATCACTCAGAAAGCGTTTCCAGGGCTCGAGCTTCTTTGTTCCTGAACGAAAACGTCGTTCCGGACAACTTTCGTGTTTTAACTTTTTGATGAATCGGACCAGAAGTGGGACTTTCAAACTCATAATTTGATCAGAATGCTATTTAGGCAGTTTTGCCGTTTTGGTTTCGCTAACTTCAAACGGTCATAACTTTGGACTCGTATACTCGTTTTGGGTGATTCAAATTGCTATGTTTTCCTTGTTAAGTCCTCTTTAACAATAAGTAAGTGTCAAATATCAAAGTTATACTATTGTGGTCGTGGTTTTCCATAAAAATCACTAGTTTGCTTGTTTACTTGTCATAAGTTAATATATGTATACCAATACTCGTTTTATCCATTTTTAAATATCATGAACACAATACAAAGACCATATATAGCATGAAAGAAACATAATAAGCATGAAATGATATTGAGCAAGAAAGTGTATAAGGGTTTGCTTACAACTTTTGGCTTTCTAAAGAAAGGAAGTCAAGTATAGAACTAGGACACTAAACCTAATCTTGTAACCCTTCACCATAACTCTTGTAACCCTTGCTAGCCTTGATCTAACCCTTGTGAAAACCATTTAACCTCAGCCCTAGTAACCTTGTGTAGCTCCTAATTCAACCATGGAATCACCAAACAAACTTAAGAACTAGGTAGAGAATACTAAGACCTTGAACTTTGTAGTGTAACTTGTATATTGAAGATCAAAGGATCATGGTGCTAGGATATAGTAGTGTGGCGTTTTTATTGACGAAGAATGGAAGCAAATGAGCTCTCTATTTATAGCAAGAATGAGGAGGTTAGGAAGGTGGCTAGGAAACTACATAAACTTGGAGACAAAGTTGTAATTAAAAATGATCTAATGGCTAAAGTCATGAGATGATGCCACAAGTGTGAATGCCCCCCCCCCCCCTAGTGGCGGTTTGATGAAGATAAGGGTGACTAGATGAGTAGTCATGGTCCTTGGATGATAATATCCTAAGTTTGTAGCTAGTTTTGACTCCGTAATTTGCTAACCGTAAGTTTTTAGGCCACGAAACGTAAAACCGGGTATCCTAAAAATATGAAACTTATAAATATGGTTAAACATGTCAATATAGTCCATAATAAAATATAAAATGAGTGGTAGGTTCTATCGGGTGCTAAAACCCTGCTAAAAACTGGAAACACGGGTCTAAAACGCGTAATACGTAAAATGTACGAATATTGCGTAGAATTGAGAAAAGTAAAATGTTACTTTTCTAATGTGATAAAAATGATTTAAAATGACTTATAATGTCTAGACTGGGCTCAGTCTAGTGTCGGTTGGTATTAAATGTCTTTTAGACATCAAACCGTAAGCCTAAAAATCACGAAATGACTTATAACATCAAGGGATGATTTTTGGTCAATGGAGGAGGGAAAGAATATGTTGACTTTTTCTAATAAGTTGAAAACTCAAATCTTCTTAGAAACGCGTTTTGTGGTCTAACGGTTAATCGCCCATACGGTTAAGCGTGCTCATGTGAGAATAGTACTGGCTTGGGTGACCTGCCGGGAAGTCTTTGGTCATGTTTTTCTCAGTCACGATTAATTCTCAAATAAATCATGAGTGTGTCAAACATTTTTCTGATGCGGGGTCACTTAACGCGGTCGAGTTTCGTTGTACGTAGAATTTCTAAATGACGTTTTACCCTAAAATGTGTAATTCCTTAATAACTTTCACGAAAATGATCTGACGAATGTCAAACATTTAATTTGCCATGGAAATGATTTATCACTCGAGAATATCAAATAAAAATCAACTTTAGGGAAAGTTTCGGGAAAAATGAATAGTAAAAGTGAATAGTGAAATTTTCCGGGAATGGTAATTAACCTGAAATTGCGAATTGTTACAGTCTGTACCCCTTAAGGAGAACTTCGTCCCGAAGTTCAGTTGATGTTAACTACTTACAGTGTGTCTAAGAGAATCCGGGATTCCAGGATCTCTAAAATAGTGGTGTTCACTCTGATTCGTCTAAGGTTCTGGTTAAGGAGTTGTATCGGCTACAATTAAGCCCACTTATTTATAACACATTACTTACATAAAGAAGCGTCCAAATTTATGTAAGTGAGATCTCATAAACTTATGGTTCGGTGATTTACAATTTCTTTATTTAACTGAAGAGGCGTCCCAATCCATTTAAATAAGGAGATTCTAAATCATCCTACTTAAGAATTTCTGACACAAAATCCGCCTTCTGAGGCCGATAGTAAGATAATCAAGTCATCAAATCCCTAAAGCTAAGCAATAATATTATTTAACTCAAATCTTGTGTCTAATCAAACAAGAACTGTCACAAGATCAAGTTAAATAATTAGTTATTACTGAGCTCCATGTTTTTAATGACTCGGCTAATCTCTGGGGCTCCTTATAATACTAAAGTCACATCATCTAACAACGTGGAAATAAGCAAACCTCTAACCAAAAGGCATATGTGTATGTATTGTGTGTAAGGCAAATAAAGAGGAAGGTCCCAACGTATATAGCAGTTATAGTCTAGGCACTAAATGCAACCTAGTTCTCTATAACCAAGGCTCTGGTACCAATCTGTAACACCCCCAAAATACCGCAGCGGAAGACTGTGTCACAGGGGTGCTACTTCATAATACAAAGTACAAGTTATAGAAAACGAACTCTAAATGAGACGTTTTGAAAAGTTACCATTCGATTAATGAATTCAAAGTTACAAACATGAGATTCCAAAGTATGATACATAAATGTATACAAAATGTTTTGAATGGTAAATGATAAAAGCGTAAGTCTTCAGAATATGCAGCTTGACTCTAAGTTCCACGCACTAGCTATCGTCTTATAGACCTGAGATAACATGCTAAAGTGTCAACACAATGGTTGGTGAGTTCATAGAGTTTGTCTTAAAACAGTTGAAAAAGTCTTAAAAGAATATTCACACAGCAAAGGCATCGTGAATCCACTCAGTTACAAGTCCCGCCATAAGAGACTTGTAACCTGTGTGTTCACAACCCACTGCTACAATATATAGTATGATAAAGACATGTATAAGTTCATCAAGACAATTAAGCAATTAGTCGTGAGTCTACTCTTCATCTCCGAAGACCTCACGTTTATGATGTATCCAACATTCGCAAATGTTAGGATGTATCAAAGACAACTGGGAGCCAATTCCCAAAGACAACTGGGAGCCACTTCCCAAAGACAACTGGGAGTCAATTCCCAAAGACAACTACTAGTCAATAAATAGAATAACGCAATTAAATATAACACAGTCATGTATGTAAGCAATCAAGTATAACACAGTCAAGTGTAGACGTTTTGAGTATTTGTACAAGTAAGCAAGTAGTTGAGCATGTATCCCCCCCAAGAGTTAAAACAAGTACGAAAAGAGTAGGGGCTATGACTCACCTTAAGTCTATGTAATGAGAAATGAAAGTGGTAGTCGAATCGCGAAAGTCTCTAAGAGCAGCCTATAATAGAACGTTGCCACTTAGGTTTGGAGTAACGTCTAAGAATACGACGAATTGCCAATATATGTCTTGCATAATGTTCATGATGTAGTACTTAGTATATAGTGTAAGTCTTTGAATATAAGTCGTTTATGAAACATGTATAGTTTGTACATCTCTTACTACCGTTCGGGCCGACATAATTCAGAAGTCATGGAGTAAACGTTCGAGGAGCCAGGACACTTTAATTCGTAAATCCACAACTCGTCTCGACGGCTTACTCAATGAACTCCTCACATGAGGCTCCCTACTATTGTAGTATTTGATAACATATATATATATATATATATATATATATATATATATATATATATATATATATATATATATATATATATAAGCTTTTTGATCTTTAATAGTTATATGGTCTTTAGCCGTGGCTTTGCCGTGACCTTGGTCATTGTTACCATGATCTTGAGACTCAACCTTGGCTTTAGCCATGGTTGTGGTCTTGGCTTTAGGTCATTAGACCTCTTGGTCTCATCTAATTATAATGATTATATAGTAACTTTGGTCTAAAAATGGGCTGTTAAGAATTTGAAGAAATTTATCACTCAGAAAGCGTTTCCAGGGCTCGAGCTTCTTTGTTCCTGAACGAAAACGTCGTTCCGGACAACTTTCGTGTTTTAACTTTTTGATGAATCGGACCAGAAGTGGGACTTTCAAACTCATAATTTGATCAGAATGCTATTTAGGCAGTTTTGCCGTTTTGGTTTCGCTAACTTCAAACGGTCATAACTTTGGACTCGTATACTCGTTTTGGGTGATTCAAATTGCTATGTTTTCCTTGTTAAGTCCTCTTTAACAATAAGTAAGTGTCAAATATCAAAGTTATACTATTGTGGTCGTGGTTTTCCATAAAAATCACTAGTTTGCTTGTTTACTTGTCATAAGTTAATATATGTATACCAATACTCGTTTTATCCATTTTTAAATATCATGAACACAATACAAAGACCATATATAGCATGAAAGAAACATAATAAGCATGAAATGATATTGAGCAAGAAAGTGTATAAGGGTTTGCTTACAACTTTTGGCTTTCTAAAGAAAGGAAGTCAAGTATAGAACTAGGACACTAAACCTAATCTTGTAACCCTTCACCATAACTCTTGTAACCCTTGCTAGCCTTGATCTAACCCTTGTGAAAACCATTTAACCTCAGCCCTAGTAACCTTGTGTAGCTCCTAATTCAACCATGGAATCACCAAACAAACTTAAGAACTAGGTAGAGAATACTAAGACCTTGAACTTTGTAGTGTAACTTGTATATTGAAGATCAAAGGATCATGGTGCTAGGATATAGTAGTGTGGCGTTTTTATTGATGAAGAATGGAAGCAAATGAGCTCTCTATTTATAGCAAGAATGAGGAGGTTAGGAAGGTGGCTAGGAAACTACATAAACTTGGAGACAAAGTTGTAATTAAAAATGATCTAATGGCTAAAGTCATGAGATGATGCCACAAGTGTGAATGCCCCCCCCTAGTGGCGGTTTGATGAAGATAAGGGTGACTAGATGAGTAGTCATGGTCCTTGGATGATAATATCCTAAGTTTGTAGCTAGTTTTGACTCCGTAATTTGCTAACCGTAAGTTTTTAGGCCACGAAACGTAAAACCGGGTATCCTAAAAATATGAAACTTATAAATATGGTTAAACATGTCAATATAGTCCATAATAAAATATAAAATGAGTGGTAGGTTCTATCGGGTGCTAAAACCCTGCTAAAAACTGGAAACACGGGTCTAAAACGCGTAATACGTAAAATGTACGAATATTGCGTAGAATTGAGAAAAGTAAAATGTTACTTTTCTAATGTGATAAAAATGATTTAAAATGACTTATAATGTCTAGACTGGGCTCAGTCTAGTGTCGGTTGGTATTAAATGTCTTTTAGACATCAAACCGTAAGCCTAAAAATCACGAAATGACTTATAACATCAAGGGATGATTTTTGGTCAATGGAGGAGGGAAAGAATATGTTGACTTTTTCTAATAAGTTGAAAACTCAAATCTTCTTAGAAACGCGTTTTGTGGTCTAACGGTTAATCGCCCATACGGTTAAGCGTGCTCATGTGAGAATAGTACTGGCTTGGGTGACCTGCCGGGAAGTCTTTGGTCATGTTTTTCTCAGTCACGATTAATTCTCAAATAAATCATGAGTGTGTCAAACATTTTTCTGATGCGGGGTCACTTAACGCGGTCGAGTTTCGTTGTACGTAGAATTTCTAAATGACGTTTTACCCTAAAATGTGTAATTCCTTAATAACTTTCACGAAAATGATCTGACGAATGTCAAACATTTAATTTGCCATGGAAATGATTTATCACTCGAGAATATCAAATAAAAATCAACTTTAGGGAAAGTTTCGGGAAAAATGAATAGTAAAAGTGAATAGTGAAATTTTCCGGGAATGGTAATTAACCTGAAATTGCGAATTGTTACATCAGGAATTAATTCCTGACGGCGTCATGTGTAAAATTCTGGAAGTTTTACCAGTTTTGTTTTTCTAACGGAGTCTTAAAGTTTTTGTTAAATTATTAGTTATATAATCTCCAGGAAATCTGCAAACATCATTCCACAAGCATTATATCTTATTTTGTTTTCTAGGTTTTATTAGCATATATAGATTGCCGCCGATTTTATGCGAGGTTGCCTTGTCTGTTTTCTCAGGTTCTACAGGTTATGTATGACAAGAAGACGATTTATATTCTAGAAGGGAAGCTTTGATTGTTCATTTTCTTGGAGGAAGATCTAACCTGGCCACCTTATTATCCATACCGAGCGAATCAGGGGAGTATTTGATTTCGTTCTTTTTACTTATTTCAATTTTACATTCTTTACTTGAACATTAGGGACAATGTTCATCCTAAGTGTAAGGGGAGGGTAAAATGATGATACCTTACAAATACGCTTTCGCTTGAGTTTGTTTGTTTGACGGCAGATGTGTAATAAAACTATGAGAAATACTTGTTAGTGCAATTTTAGCGCCAAATTTAAATTTTTTTACAACATTTAGGAGTGAAACTTTAGCCATAGCAAGCGTCTCATGGATAGGAGATTGTATGACTAACACAAAACCGTACTATTCAGAAAAATTTTCCACCCACATATGTGAGGTTCGCCTTTAGATTTGATAGGAAAAGCATTTACTATTAGTGCTTATGAGTGTACCGGTAGCATTTAGATTCTAGAACTTGCGTTAGTGATGCATCCCGAGACCGCTAGTGAGACTTCATTCGTGTAGTAGGATTTACTACATGATAAGAGGCATTAGGATCACCCTTGTGTTAAACCTGTATCATAATTACTTGACCATTTAAGTCATATCAATTGGCTAGTCAAGTCAACTAATTTTTCCCACACCTTAGCGTTGTACTCATTTTTAGTACACGAAACCCCTAGTACACCCCTCCGAGCCTATCTTTTCGTTTCTAACTTTAAGCATTTTACTTAAAGGAAGAATTTGTTACACCCCACTTAAATGTACACCCAAATCGCCTTAGCCTTCCATGTATGCACTCATCTTTAGTGCATTATTGTTATTTGTTAAACCCTAAGTTAATTATCTAATTGATTACATGGTTGCTAAGTCGAGTCATATCCTTGTACATATTGTTTTGGGACGATTGGGACTCATGGGTAAAGTACTTATTTTATGGAGTAATGGGGAAGAAAATCATATTATTACCCCCGTATGTGCGTTAATCTTAAAAGTGCTCCAAGTGTTTTGATTTTCTTAATTCGAGTCATTAGATTAGTTTATTTTAAAGTATGTAAAAATTCAAGTGTAAAGGGGATATTCATTCCCTATGATGTATTATTTTGGATGGTAGGGTAAGAGTGTATGCAAAAAAATAAAAAATAAAAAATAAAAAATAAAGTGAAAAAAATCAAGAAAAAGAAAAAAAAATAGAAAAAGAAAAAGAAAAGAGAAAAAAACATTCGGACTACCATCCCTTTTCATTCTATGTTCATTTTATGTTTTTGTTCTTTTTGATCTATTAGCTTAAGTCGAGTCTAGTCTTGGCTTAGCAACACCATATTGTACATGTAATTAACTACGATTGTTAACTCGCCACCAGTAAAGACTACCTATATCCAACAAAACCGTGTATTCCATATCCCTACACCTAACGTTACAACCCTTTAAAAGACCTCTTTGATAGTTTATCCTAGGTGCTTACGCCATGTGGTGGAGGTTTGAACCTTTCCCAAGCCTATGGTAATCTATTTTGCTATGACAGGTAGTGAGAGATGTTTTCCATTTCCATATTGTGATATTACTTTATTACACCCGAGAGATGTGAGTATCTAAACACTATTTGTGAGGTGCTAGTATATGACCTCCGTGCTTGTCTTTGGTCTTTAGTGGAACGATTATTTGTTGTAATTACTTTTATATTAGTGTTAAATGACCCCTTACTTGTATTTTGACTAGAATAAAAGCGCATTTGCTTGAGGACAAGCAAATCTCAAGCGTAAGGGTATATGATGAGGCGAAAAATGAACCACTTTTTGGGGGTCATTTAAGCCCAGAATTGAATTTATTTGATCAAATATTGCCCTAAATTGTTCCTTTTGTGATTTTAGGTACTTTGGGAGTGAATTCTGGAAAAAGAAGCATTTTGGACGTTTTTGGAGCATAGAAGTGAAGAAAACGGCAAAGACTTTATTTTCCATGCTGAGAACAGTACCTGACGGCGTCAAGAGGAAAAACGTGACGGCGTCAGGGTTAAATCCATGACGACCCAGAGAAAACCTGAAGGCGTCAAGAGAAGGGCGTCAAGAGTATTTTTGGTGATGGCCTGCGTAAGGAGTACACATGACGGCGTCAAACCCAGATCTAGGCAGTCTGAGAAATTATTTGGCGGTGATGCGTAGGGATTGCACCAGGCTTTACCTCTCGAGGGATCTTGAGAAGCTTACAACCCCCACCAGGCAGTGTACCTGATCGATGTAGTATAGTATAATGACAAGTACCGGGGGATTGATCGTTCAGCTAGGAATAGTGTCGCTAGGATTAGAAAACCTAAAGACTAGGTCTAGAGATGAGGGATGATTCTTTTTGTATTTTTATATTTTTTATAAAAGCAATTAAAAATCTCGGTTTTGAAGGAGTTGGGCGGAATTAGTTGTTAGTCAACTAACCCAATTACTAAGATGCAGTTAAAATAAAATACTAGAAATGAAAATAAAACTAAATTAAACTAAAGTTGTGAGCAATATGTGGGAGAATTGTGTTTACTTAGATTTCACTACTCCCTAGATATCTTTTACAGGTTAATTACTTGCTATAGTTGGGTGGATGACGGATTGTATTCCTTAATACCATTCATGGGGTGGCGTACTTACTTCCCCAATCCTATGAGCGCCTACTTCACTCCTATGTCGAGCCGGCTAAAAAGCTCCTAACATGGGATCACTAGAATTTGCTCATGCATTAAATATAACCAATAAAACCTAGTACACATCGGTTCATGTTTCCTAAGACGTTCAAGCATGTTACACAATGGAGATCTGCCAGTTTTCTTAAGCCTAACATTGAATTCATTCATCCATTACAACCATAAACAAGTAATCAACATATAATTAACATCTAGGTTTCATTACATCTAAGCAAACACAAGATAGATCTAGCCTAGCATGTTAAAATCAAGACAAGCATAAGATTTATTCAAACAACACATAGACATATTGATTGAATTGAAAGAAGACTTATCTCAATTGAACATGAAAGGATTCAAGGGGTGAAAACCCTTGAAAATACTGTAAAATACGACCTCAGGTTTACAAAGTTCGGCCCTAGTTTTCTCCACACAAGTTCCTCTCTTATGAATGAAAAATAGAAAACTATATATAGATTCTGATAGGTGACGGCGTCAAGAACAAAATTCTGACGCCGTCATCTCGCCGCCAAATAGATTCTCGGACTGCCTAGATCTGGGTCTGACGCCGTCATGTATACTCCTTATGCAGGCCGTCACCAAAATAGTCTTGACGCCCTTGTTGTGACGCCTTCAGGTTTTCACTGGGTCGTCATGGATTTTACACTTGACACCGTCATGATTTTCTTCTTGACGCCGTCAGGTACTGTTCTCAGCAAGAAAAATTAAGTCTTTGCCGTTTTCTTCACTTTTATGCTCGAAAAATGTTCAAAATGCTTCTTTTTCCAGAATTCACTCCCAAAGTACCTAAAATCACAAAAGGAACAATTTAGGGCAATATTTGATCAAATAAATTCAATTCCGGGCTTAAATGACCCCCTAAAAGTGGTTCATTTTTCGCCTCATCATATACCCTTACACTTGAGATTTGCTTGTCCTCAAGCAAATGCGCTTTTATTCTAGTCAAAATACAAGTTAGGGGTCATTTAACACTAATATAAAAGTAATTACAACAAATAATCGTTCCACTAAAGACCAAAGACAAGCACGGAGGTCATACACAAGCACCTCACAAATAGTGTTTAGATACTCACATCTCTCGGGTGTAATAAAGTAATATCACAATATAGAAATGGAAAACATCTCTCACTACCTGTCATAGCAAAATAGATTACCATAGGCTTGGGAAAGGATCAAACCTCCACCACATGGCGTAATCACCTAGGATAAGCTATCAAAGAGGTCTTTTAAAGGGTTGTAACGTTAGGTGTAGGGATATGGAATACACGGTTTTGTTGGATATAGGCAGTCTTTACTGGTGGCAAGTTAACAATCTTGGTTAATTACATGTACGATATGGTGTTGCTAAGCCAAGACTAGACTCGACATAAGCTAATAAATGAAAAATAACAAAAACAAAAAATAAACATAGAATGAAAAGGGATGGTAGTCCGTATGTTTTTCTATATATATATTTTTTTCTTTTTTTCTTTTTTTTTTTTTTTTGCATACACTCTTACCCTACCATCCAAAATAATACATCATAGGGAATGAACATTCCCCTTACACTTGAATTTTTACATACTTTACAATAAACTAATCTAATGACTCGAATTAAGAAAATCATAACACTTGGAGTACTTTTAAGATTAGCGCACATACGGGGGTAATAATATGTTGTTCTTCCCCATTACTCCATAACATAAGTACTTTACCCATGAGTCCCAATCGTCCCAAAACAATATGTACAAGGATATGACTCGACTTAGCAACCATGTAATCAATTAGATAATTAACTTATGGTTTAACAAATAACAATAATGCACTAAAGATGAGTGCATACACGGAAGGCTAAGGCGATTTGGGTGTACATTTAAGTGGGGTGTAACAAATTCTTCCTTTAAGTAAAATGCTTAAAGTTAGAAACGAAAAGATAGGCTCAGAGGGGTGTACTAGGGGTTTCGTGTACTAAAAATGAGTACAACGGTAAGGTGTGGGAAAAATTAATTGACTTAACTATCCAAGTAATATGACTTAAATGGTCAAGTAATTATGATACGGGTTTAACACAAGGGTGATCCTAATGCCTCTTATCATGTAGTAAATCCTACTACACGAATGTAGTCTCACTAGTGGTCTCGGGATGCATCACTAATGCAAGTTCTAGAATCTAAATGCTACCGGTACACTCATAAGCACTAATAGTAAATGCTTTTCCTATCAAATCTAAAGGCGAACCTCACATATTTGGGTGGAAAATTTTTCTGAATAGTACGGTTTTGTGCTAGTCATACAATCTCCTATCCATGAGACGCTTGCTATGGCTGAAGTTTCACTCCTAAATGTTGTAAAAAAATTTAAATTTGGCGCTAAAATTACACTAACTAGTATTTCTCATAGTTTTATTACACATCTACCATCAAACAAACAAACTCAAGCAAAAGTGACCTGCAGAAATCTTTACGTTAAGTTTCCAGAAAATTTCTGGAAAAACTTATGTCCTACTTCCTGGAAAATCATGCAAAACATCATTATGACTCGATACAAGCATTTGACTCTATACATGTTCATTTAATATTGTTGTGGATCATGCTCAATTTCGTTCTTATAAACAAATTTGGGTTTCCCCTTACACTTAGCTTTTGCAAAGTACCTTTATATGTAATTAAGACGAAGTTAAAAACAAAATAAAGCATTTTCACAATTTACTTTGAAACATGAGCCACAAACAACAAAAATAAAACATGCATACGGAAACAAATAAAATCAAATAAACAAACAAACAAACAAATAAATAAATAAAGCTTGGGTTGCCTTCCCTATAAGCGCTTGTTTTTGTTCGAGTCACGAGCCTGACTCTACCCTTATTTAACGGAAATAGGGGAGGTTTTCCCTACACTTAGGATTAAGTGCGGGTGGAAGTAGCGATACACACCCTTTGGGTGGAAATATGCCACGTGAGGTGAAGAGGGTGAGTGAATGGCTTCCTTCATCATAAAACTACCCGGATAATATTGGTTGACGGGTGGGTCGGTTCCTTTTTTATCTCCTAGATGTATATCTAAGGATGGAAAGTTGTGTAAAGGTTGAGGTTCCGGTTCATCAACATTAGGAAATTCCCTAGAACTAGGAGTAAGGTTATAACTACATGTATTCAAACCTATATCCTCTAGTGGTGCCTGGTCCAAGGGTTCTACCTCCATCGGAATTCCTAAAGTTTCTTCTACTTCTTCCGGGTAAGTCACGGGCGGTGTGTGTGCCTCAAATGATGGTTGAGTATTTTGTGGGCTTATGTTATTGACCTCATCATTCCATGTGTCAAGATCACCTATATCCTCATCATGTGTTTTGGTAGAATCTATCCTAAGCATTCTCCTAAGTATCTCACGTGCTTCTCTAGGCATCTCAACTTCTATGTCCGAATCATAAGGATCATCCTCAATATTCTGACTGCTATATATAAATTGCCCAATAGATTCATCATCTATTTCTTGAGATTCATCATCATCGATCATAAAACCTAGGTCTTTTGATCAATGTGATCATGCTCGGCTAAATCCTCCTCAATTGTTTTTTTATGTAGTGATAATAGCAAACCTAGTGCTTCATCCAACTTATGATTTGTTGCAATGGCTCTCTCCATAATTCCTTGGCAAACTAGGTCGCATTTCCTATTGGCCTCACTAAAACTAGATCTTAAACATGGAGGTTGTTCATAAGAATCTATCCTAGGTGAAGGGTCATATGATTCATAGGTGTCTCTAAATGAGGTATTTTGAACTCTTTGGTGTGTTAGCCGCTCAACCTTATCTTGTAATCTTAGAAGTCTAAGTATAAAGTCCATTTGAAGCAAATTACAAATAAAATCACAAAGAAAAGATAGACTATGAGAAAGCTACAAAATAAAAAGAAAAAAAAAATCTCACTTGATAGGAATCTAATGAGTAGACCTAATAAAAATAAATTCCAACCTAAGCAATAACTATTCCCCGGGCTACGGCGCCAAAAACTTGATGCGTAGGGATTGCACCATGCTTTACCTCTCGAGGGATCCCAAAAAGCTTACAACCCCCACCAGGCAGTGTACCTGATATAGTATAATGACAAGTACCGGGGGATTGATCGTTCAGCTAGGAATAGTGTCGCTAGGATTAGAAAACCTAAAGACTAGGTCTAGAGATGAGGGATGATTCTTTTTGTATTTTTATATTTTTTATAAAAGCAATTAAAAATCTCGGTTTTGAAGGAGTTGGGCGGAATTAGTTGCTAGTCAACTAACCCAATTACTAAGATGCAATTAAAATAAAATACTAGAAATGAAAATAAAACTAAATTAAACTAAAGTTGTGAGCAATATGTGGGAGAATTGTGTTTACTTAAATTTCACTACTCCCTAGATATCTTTTACAGGTTAATTACTTGTTATAGTTGCGTGGATGACGGATTGTATTCCTTAATACCATTCATGGGGTGGCGTACTTAATTCCCCAATCCTATGAGTGCCTACTTCACTCCTATGTCGAGCCGGCTAAGAAGCTCCTAACATGGGATCACTAGAATTCGCTCATGCATTAAATACAACTAATAAAACCTAGTACACATCGGTTCATGTTTCCTAAGACGTTCAAGCATGTTACACAATGGAGATCTGCCAGTTTTATTAAGCCTAACATTGAATTCATTCATCCATTACAACCATAAACAAGTAATCAACATATAATTAACATGTAGGTTTCATTACATCTAAGCAAACACAAGATAGATCTAGCCTAGCATGTTAAAATCAAGACAAGCATAAGATTTATTCAAACAACACATAGACATATTGATTGAATTGAAAGAAGACTTATCTCAATTGAACATGAAAGGATTCAAGGGGTGAAAACCCTTGAAAATACTGTAAAATACGACCTAGGGTTTACAAAGTTCGGCCCTAGTTTTCTCCACACAAGTTCCTCTCTTATGAATGAAAAATAGAAAACTATATATAGATTCTGATAGGTGACGGCGTCAACAACAAAATTCTGACGTCGTCATCTCGCCGCCAAATAGTTTCTCGGACTGCCTAGATCTGGGTTTGACGCCGTCATGTATACTTCTTATGCAGGCCATCACCAAAAATAGTCTTGACACCCTTGTTGTGACGCCTTCAGGTTTTCACTGGGTCGTCATGGATTTTACTCTTGACACCGTCATGATTTTCTTCTTGACGCCGTCAGGTACTGTTCTTAGCATGGAAAATTAAGTCTTTGCCGTTTTCTTCACTTTTATGCTCGAAAAACGTCCAAAATGCTTCCTTTTCCAGAATTCACTCCCAAAGTACCTAAAATCACAAAAGAAACGATTTAGGGCAATATTTGATCAAATAAATTCAATTCCGGGCTTAAACGACCCCCTAAAAGTGGTTCATTTTCGCCTCATCAGGCAGCGAGATGATGGCGTCAGAAATTTGTTCTTGACGCCGTCACCCATCAGAATCTATATATACTTTTCTATTTTTCATTCATTAGGGGAGGAACTTGTGAGGAGAATAATAGGGTCGAACCTAATAAACCCTAGGTATTTTTTACTATATTTTCAAGGGTTTTCACCCCTTGAAACCTTTCATGTTCAATTGAGATAAGTCCTCTTTCAATTCATTCAATATGTCTATGTGTTGTTTGAATATATCTTATGCTTGTCTTGATTTCAACATGCTAGGCTAGATCTATCTTGTGTTTGCTTAGATGTAATGAAACCTAGATGTTAATTATAGGTTGATTGCTTATTTATAGTTGTAATGGATGAATGATTTCAATGTTAGGCTTAAGAAAATTGGCAGATCTCCATTGTGTAACATGCTTGAACGTCTTAAGAAATATGAACCGATGTGTACTAGGTTTTATTGGTTGTATTTAATGCATGAGCAAATTCTAGTGATCCCATGTTAGGAGCTTCTTAGCCGGCTCGACATAAGAGTGAAGTAGGTGCTTATAGGATTGGGGAAGTAAGTACGCCACCCCATGAATGGTATTAAGGAATACAATCCGTCATCCACGCAACTGTAACAAGTAATTAACCTGTAAAAGATATCTAGGGAGTAGTGAAACCTAAGTAAACACAATTCTCCCATATATTGCTCACACCTCTAGTTAATTTAGTTTTATTTTCATTTTTAGTATTTTATTTTGATTGCATCTTTAGTTATTGGGTTAGTTGACTAGCAACTAATTCCGCCCAACTCCTTTAAAACCGAGATTTTTAATTGCTTTCATAAAATATAAAAATACAAAAAGAATCATCCCTCATCTCTAGACCTAGTCTTTAGGTTTTCTAATCCTAGCGACACTATTCCTAGCTGAACGATCAATCCCCTGGTACTTGTCATTATACTATACTACATCGATCAGGTACACTGCCTGGTGGCGGTTGTAAGCTTCTCGAGATCCCTCGAGAGGTAAAGCCTGGTGCAATCCCTACGCATCATTGGCTAGCAACTAATTCCACCCACTCCTTCAAAACCCGAGATTTTATTTGCTTTCATAAAAATATAAAAACATAAAAATACAAAAAGAATCATCTCTCACCTCTAGACCTAGTTTAGTAGGCTTTCTAATCCTAGCGACACTATTCCTGAGTTGAACGATCAATCCCCCGGTACTTGTCACTATACTATACTACAACGATCAGGTACACTGCCTGGTGGGGGTTGTAAGCTTCTCGAGATCCCTTGAGAGGTAAAACCTGTTGCGTGGGTGCAATCTCCACGTACATCATACATCCTTTTATCTCCGTCCATTCAGAATCTTCCATTGAAGGATCAAACATAAGTTTCAGAGCTCTCTAAAGAACATTGTCAGACATAGATTTAATATAATCAAATGTCTCCTTTCCATCCTTTTTAGCTTTAAACTTCTTAGCTCCAAACTTTTCTTTATATATCCTCCACAGGGTACAAACATCCTCTCTATCAAAGTAGTACAACATCTGTTGAAATCTAAGAAACCTATGAGTCTTCCCATCAGATCTCTTGACATCATGGAATGTTCCAATGTTAGTATCATATCTTGTAGTTACTTGAATAATAGGATATCTGATTCCCACTGGTGCAGCATCAACTACTTCAGGTTCATCCTTCTTAGCAACCATAGTAAGAACCTTAAATTGTTGCTTTAAGTGCTCAGAAGGAATATGATCATAATCATTCTTATAATCATTATGCTTATCTCCTTCAGACTTAGAACTGCTTTGATCTTCTACTTTTCTCTGCTTTCTAGCAAAGGATTTATGAACAACACCTTTTCTTTTAACACTTTGACTAGAAGAAGTTCTTTTGTCTGCTATATCATCAGGCTTTTCAATATCATCTGCCTCTTGTACATGCTCTGCCTCAATAACTTTGTCAGGTACCAACTTCTTGTTCATTTGAGCAAAGTGTTCTAGATCTTCTGCACAACCCATAGGATAGAAGGTATCCATTTCTTTTCTAGATTGTTGATAGAAATTAAAAAACTCTTGATCAGACTTAGGTTTCAACTGTACCAATTTCCATCCCTTCATATTGTTTAGGTATCTTTCTTGCTCTCTTCTTTGTTGAAGTGGAGTTGGACCCCTAAGAATTTTCTTCTTTCTTCTAGCAGCAGCATCCTCTTTTCATTTCTTTGCTGTAAACTCTTTCATCCAAGCTTGAACATCAAAGTTTGGAACTTCTTGTTCTTCAAGTTTAACTAACTTAGAGAGTTCTATGTCAGCATCTATTCTTATCTTTTCCTCAATCCACTCCTCATACCTCTTCAAATCTTTAGTCTCTTTTTCAACCTTTTCCTTTTCTTCTTGAATCAACTATTGCTCTTCCATATCAATCAGCTCTTGTTCTTTAATTGCAACAGCTTCATCATGTTCAATTTGCAATTCTTTAGGCCAAAAATGAAAAGGTATCTGAGAGTAATCAATCCCCTTATGCATTAGCTTTGGATCTTCAACCAGCTTGCCCTTTCCTTTATCAGTAGAAGATGATGAGGCAATCTTCTTTTGTTGAGCAAAAGGTTCTCTTATTACTATAGATGATGTGATTGTGGATGTTGGTTGTTGTGGTAGTGGTTGAACTTGTTGTTGTGATGTTTGTTGTGAAGATGATTTAGATAGAACTTCTGTTGTCTTTTTACTTAACAATACCATTGCCTCAGCAGCAGCTTTATCACTAGATCCAGCAGTAGAATCTTGTGCATCAGCAGAGTTGAATTTCTCACTAGCAGCAGGATCAACAAAATCCTTAGCGGTAGAGTTATGTGCAGCAGTAGAGTCATCTGTCTTGTTAGTAACAGCAGCAGTATTCACTTCTTTAGTCACAGAATCACTCAATGTCATCAAAGCTACACCCATCAACCCTGTTGCCTTTACTAATTATTCAGGCTCCAAAGTCTTGAGTTTCTCCACCACTTTTTCTTGAGCAGCAGCCACTTCTTCCATTACAACCTCATTACCTTGCTTATCAGCAATCACAAAACCATCTATAACTTGAGGACTTTCCACCTCCATACCTACTGTTTTTGGAACCTCCCCTGAAACTATTCCAATATCCACATCTTGAGCACTGTCAACCTTCATCAAATTTGCCTCCCCTGATCCCATTACATCTTCCTGCTTCTCATTCCTCCCCTGTTTGGAAGCATCCTCTTCCAAAGGAACAGAGTGTTTAGGTGAACTAACAACCTGTGAAGTGCCCACTTTCTTTAATCTTCTGAAGGAGATTGAAGATCTTGATTGTCTTAAGTTCTTGATCTTCTTTTGCAATCTTTTTATCTTTCTGGCTTGAGCATCAGCAATGGTAGAAAGACCAAGAACCTTCTCCTCCAATGTATCCACTACTAGAACTTAGTGGAATAGCGACGGAAACAGTGATGGACACTAAAAAGTCGCAAATTTCCGACATCAAAGCAACACCTTTAGCATCATGGCCGTCGATAGATGTCGCAAGACATGTCGCGACCTATTCTCAAGGTTCATAATGTCGCAATGATTGTCGCTATCCAGAGTGGCATGTTTGAAAGTCGCAATAGAAGTTGCAGATTTACCGCCTTCCTTGCTTTCATCGCAATACATGTCGCTGGAATAACATCTTTTATGTGTGTGTCGCAAAATATGTCACTGGTTGGCTTCGTAGTTATATAATGTCTCAAATTTAGTCATTATTTTTCATAGTTATTTCGGTTTTATCAATAAATTACTCTTACCATATATTTTTTACTTTTTAGACACAAAAGCATAAAAATAGATTATAGACAGAATAAAAAATCACCATATATTTCTTTAAAAAAAATCTACCGTATAATAAACATTTTCATTATATATTTGAAAACAAATAAATAGTCCCCAAAACACTCACTCCCTCCCCAGTCCCCAATCACCTTCTCATCTTAGCTCAGGTATGAATCGATTATCTTCTCTCATCTCATGTATACGTACGATTCCCAATTTTAATCTAATCCTCTCTGATCTCAGCTCATCTGTGAATTGAACACTACTCTCTGTCATCTCAGCTCAGGTCACCATATGTTTAATCGAGTGTTTGATTCTTTAATCGAGTGTTAGATTATTTATGATGTTTAATCGAGTGTTTAATTAATCAACTGTGTTAGCTTTTAAGTATATGGAATCGATATTTGATTTTAATTTGTTTATGTGTTAGCTTATTTATGATCATTGATAATTCATGCTTAACTGAAATTTATGAAGTGTAGACTAACTGTTCGACGAAATGTCTCACTAGTTTCATGTATTTTTTCACTGAAAACATATTGAACTGTATTTGTAGAGTGTAGACGAAGTGTTTGATGAATTGTCTCACTAGTATCGTGTATTTTTTCTGCTGAAAACGTATTGAACTATATGTGTAGAGTGTAAAACAAGTGTTCGACCAAATGTTCTTGTATAAGTTATGTTATAGAATATGTGTAGTAGTAGTAGTAATTCACTTACGAAAAACGTAGCGTAATGAAGACATGATATGATAGGATTTATACGTGATTTACCTATATTCTGTACAATGTGTATGAAATTACTAACAAAAAACGTAGCCTAATAGAATTTATGTGATTTAGCGGATGTAATTGAGACGCAACAGCTTCCTATGGACAATATGTAGTGATTCACTCATTAAAAAAGATAGGATAGGATAGTATTACGTGATTTAGTGGATGTGATAGAGTTAGTTCACAGACACATTGGCTTCCTGTTGCTTACAATATGTAGTAATTTACTCATATAAAATGTAACCTAATGATGTGAGATTAGGATTTATATGTGATTTGGTGGATGTGATTGAGTTGTTGTAGAAGCTGTTATGTACAATATGTAGTAATTTACTCACAAAGTTGTAGCCTAATGACGTTAGGATAGGATATATACGTGATTTAGCAGATGTAATTGGTTGCTGTAGAAGCTGTTATGCAGAATATGTAGTAATTTAATCACGCAAAATGTAGCGTAATGACGTTAAGATAGGATTTATACGTGATTTAGTGAATGTGATTGAGTTGTTGTAGTAGGGGTTATGCAGAATATGTAATAATTTAATCACGCTAAATGTAGTGTAATACTATAATGTTGGTAGAGAATTGATGCTTGAGCAACCAACACGATATATGTACTGAGTAAATCGTACGTTAAATGAATGGACTAACAATGTACTATAGGACTGTAAAATGACAAAATAAAAAACAAGTAACTCAGGATTTACGGACCTAGTCATGCTCGGAGTCTACACTTAAGACAATGAATGCTATGGCATGTAACTGTATATATATGCATATATATAATAGTTCTTTGTATTGCAGTTTTTGGAGCTATTATTTTGCTATTATTAACTGTGACAAATTCTATGAAAGAGATAGTAATCTTATGACGTATTGTTATACTAATTAGTGTTTGGTGGTGTTCTTCAGGGGCATGCTTAAAAAATGTTATGTTCAGTGCTTTAGTTTTCTTTGTACTTTAGTTTTCTTGAGATGTTATGTATAGAGCAATTGGTTTTTGGTACAGGGTTGTCTAAGATCGATAACTTTTAAGCTAGAGTTTGCATAGAGAAAGTAACTTAGCTGTGCTGGAATTTAGTTGAAACCGGTTTAGGTGGAATTGTGGTGATTATGCTGTCTGTTATCTGAGCTATGTTGGATTGCTTGACAGTCATTATGTGGCATCACGTTTGCACACTGAGAACTACCATATAAGTGCGTTCTATATACAACTTTCCTGGCTCCGCCACTGGCCACTACCATTTTCATGGAAGTTCATTGTGTCTCTTTGATGTACTTGGTATATCAGTAAGCTGCAACGCGATGTTTATTTTATTTGATAGCTAACTACTAGTACAGATATACTCAAAGGTGTTTGGCCCACTCCTGACTTAGACCTGGAGTAGTTTATAATCCTTAAAGTAGCTAATGGGCAGTAAGCGTATGTGATTGACAAATACTATTATTCTAAGGCCTTGAATAAAAGGATGGTTTAACGCAACTTTCTTTGCCTGGTCTTCAAGAGACGCATTTTCATGATCATTCCAAACACAGTGGCTTCAGCAAGTAAGGATTCCATGGAACGAGATGAATCATAGGTGTTTACCACAGGGGTATAAGTAGTCTTGCTTTGATCTTGGACAATTTAGTTTTATTGTAGAAAGCTTCAAGAACTGAAATAAAAATAGATATGTATGTAAATATGAATGCATGCAATCATCTTCTGTTAGGAGTACATAGCTTAAATATATTAGCCACTTGCGATTTTTTTTAGATTTTATCTCCTGACTTATAGTTTAAGGGAAAAAAAGTCAATAACATATGTAAGACATATGATGAAAAGTATTTACCTGTTAGTTGACACCACCAGATAGATGTTATTTCGATACGAAGATATGAGACGTCAAGACATCGACTGATTGATATGAAAAGTAAATAATTGTATTTGATCAACTGTAACAAAATTAGAATGAAAGAATGAATTAATATATATGTTATATTTTTTTTATTAGTGGGTAGTCTTTTTCAATATTTTAAATGTTGACTATAACTTTAATAAGCTAGCCACCATGCATTGCCGGTACGTAGTTGATAGCAAAATAGTCATCTTTAGGTATCATCTTTTTGTAAGTCTTTCAAATATTGTATTTCAAATGTTGTAAGTCTTTAGGTATTAGTCCATATCTTTTTGTAAGTCTTTCAAATAATGTATTTTGATTATTATTGTTTTTCTGTATTATTGTTTGACAATTGCTGAAGTGCAGAAAAAATGACATTCAACCGTGAATCAATGTATAAAATCGACACTAGTGAGTTTTATGATGGAATTGAGGAGTTCATAAAAAAGGCAGATAGTTTTGCTCGGTCTAAAGGTTTCGTTGATGGCACAGTCCAATGCCCATGTAACGGCTATAAAAACCTGTGGTGGAAAGGTATAGAGGATGCTAAGTATGATTTGTATAGGTATGGATTTATCCCAAATTACTATGTATGGGACAAGCATGGTGAGAAACCTTCTAAAAGGATCAATCGGGAATTACCTAATCGTGCTAAAGCTGTGAATTTAGCTCGTAACATGGTTATTGATGCGGCTGGCTCACAATTTGAGGATCTGATTTTTGAAGCACCAAGCCCTCCACAACCTCCGAATCCTGAAGCTAAAAGGTTTTTTGACTTGTTATCAAAAGCAGATGAGCCATTGTATAAGGGTTGTCAAGGACACTCAACTTTGTCAGCGGTTTCAAGGATGTTAAATATCAAATCAGAGTTCAACATGAGCCAAAGTTGCTATAACCGGGTGATGCAGGCAATAAAGGAATTTATTCCAAGATCTACAATGTGCTCTAACTATTATGAGTCAAAGAAGATGGTTTCACAACTAGGTCTGGGGTACATGAAGATAGATTGTTGCCCAAATGGTTGCATGCTCTATTATGGCAAAGAAAATGAGGGTCTGGACAAGTGTTTTAGGTGTGATCATGCTCGATATAAACCTAAGGAACAAGGAAGTTCAAATGGAAAACAAATATCATGCCAGTACATGCATTATTTGCCGCTAACACCAAGATTGCAATGCCTTTATATGTCTAAGGAAACAGCTCAATACATGACATGGCATCATGAAAATAAAAGAGAACCTGGTGTGTTATCTCACCCGTCCGACGGAGAGGCTTGGAAGAAATTTGATCAAAGCCATTCTTATTTTGCTGCAGAGCCATGTTACTTATTTCAAACACTTTACTACTAAAAGTAGTTTTGAACCTATCATTTGTCCAAAGGCATACTCACATTCCTTAACTGTCATGGAAAGTGCAACAAAAAGTGATAAAATGTAGATGCTTATTGTAGGAATTACCTGTAATCTACTCTTATGGTTACTTTTACAAATGCCTGGAAAAAAGTGATAAAATATAGCATCTACTATCATTATGTTAGGTGTTGATACCAGAACCCGTTGATTCCTTTTTCAATAGATTTTATAATATTGTACCACTAATTTGGCACACATTTAATGTTATCTGTTCTATGTTTTGGGAATATGGTTGTTGATGTTATCAGTGTAGTATTTGTTGGTTAGATAATTGAAATTGTAGTATTTATGTGCTTAATCGATTATGTTGCTAACAGCAGGGTACTATTTTTGTTGTTTTATGATTATAGCAAAAAGAACTAGGAAGGGATCCAACTACTGCAGAACTTTTTTTTCGGACTCACGTGAAGAAAGACAAGAAGACTTTTGTCGACAATGAGGTAAAAGAAACCTGGGTAAGTTGTTTTTTTACTTCTTGAGAAAATTGTTGGTTTTATAAGCAAGTTTTACATCACATTTGCTAAATGTGTCATACTTTTTATTAATGATAGGAACAATATATGTCAAAGTATGGAGCAGAGGACTCTCTCGATACGCAATCAGGAAACATAGCAAACACATACATTAGATGGGCAGAACATGTTGGTTCAAAGAAAGGGAAGTTCTATGGTCTTCCATCAGGGTTTGATAGATATATTTTTGATCATATTGTTGATTCCATCAGGCAAACTTCACAAAACCATGAATTATTTCAGTTACGAGAGATGTTGGATTGCCAAAAGATTGAAAATGATCTTCTTAAAGCTGAGTAGGAGCGTATGAAAGCAACACAACAAGCACACTCGCAGAAGCTTGACCATATTTTTGAATCTTAGAATTTCCTAGAGAACGATATAAAGGTGATTCAGGGTGCTACTCAAAAGGTTCTAGATCTGCTCAACGCCGACAAGCTGCTGTTTAGACTCTTTGGTTAAAGTGGCAATGCTGATAACATGTAGTAGATAACAAGTAGCAGGTTTACACTCATTGGTTAAAGTGACAAGTAGTAGGAGGTTTGCGCTCTGGTTAAAGTGGCAAACAGCAGCAGGTTTTCTTTCTTTGGTTGTTAAAGTGACAATTAGCAGATTTACAATATTTGACATTGTTTGGTTTAGTTCTGTTTCTTAACACTTTTGTTGAAATAGCAGGTTTACAATATTGGTTTATGATGAGGCGAAAAATGATCCGTTTTTAGGGGGTCATTTAAGCCCGAATTCGAATTTATTTGATCAAATATTGCCCTAAATCGTTCCTTTTGTGATTTTAGGTACTTTGGGAGTGAAATCTGGAAAAGGAAGCAATTCGGACGTTTTTGGAGCATAAAAGTGAAGAAAACGCCAAAGTCTTAATTTTCCATGCTGGGAACAGTAGGTGACGGCGTCAAGAGTAATTTCCTGACGGCGTCAAGAGCAAAATTCCATGACGGTCCAGAAGAGATTTGACGGCGTCATGAAGGTAGGGCGTCAAGAGTAAAAGTCATGACGGCCTGGAAATGATTAAGTCTTGACGGCGTCAAATGTAGATCAAGGCAGTCCGAGAATAGTTTTGGCAGCGAGGTGACGGCGTCACAAGATTTGTCTTGACGCCGTCAGCCCCCTTTTCCTATATATAGTTTCTAATTTTTCACATTTAAAAAAAGAAGTTTTGGGAGAAACCTTAAGTACGATTTTGGTGTAACTTTACAGGTTTTTCAAGGGTCCCAACCCCTTGATACCTTGCATGTGTAATCAAAATAAGTGTTCCTTTAATTCAATCAATATGTCTATATGTTGGTTGTCTATATCTTGTTCTTGTCTTAATTCCATCATGCTAGGCTAGATCTATCTTGTGTTTTCTTAGATCTAATGAAACCTAGATGTTGATTATGTGTTGATTACTTGTTTATTCTTGTCTTGGATGAATGATTTATATGTTAGGCTTAAGAAAACTGGCAGATCTCCAATTGGTAACATGCTTGAACGTCTTAAGAAACATGAACCAACGCGCACTAGGTCTTTATTGGTTGTATTTAATGCATGAGCCACTGTTTACAATCCCTATAGTTGTGCTGGGCATGTTGTAGGAGGAGATAAGAGCACATAGAATTGGGGAGTTAAGTGTGCCACCCCATGAATGGTATTAAGGAATACGATCCGTCATCCATGCAATTATAACAAGTAATTAACGTGTAAAAGATGTCTAGGGAGTAGTGAAATCTAAGTAAACACATTTTCTCCAATTACTGCTCACAACTTTAGTATAATTTAATTTATTTTCATTTTTAATATTTTATTTTGATTGCATCTTAGTATTGGGTTAGTTGATTAGCAACTAATTCCGCCCAAATCCTTCAAACCCGAGATTTTAACTTGCTTTTCATAAAATATAAAAATACAAAAAGAATCATCCCTCACCTCTAGACCTAGTTTAGTAGGCTTTCTAATCCTAGCGACACTATTCCTGAGTTGAACGATCAATCCCCCGGTACTTGTCACTATACTATACTACAACGATCAGGTACACTGCCTGGTGGGGGTTGTAAGCTTCTCAAGATCCCTTAAGAGGTAAAGCCTGGTGCGATTCCCACGCATCAAGTTTTTGGCGCCGCAGCCTGGGGAATTGTTATTGTCTAGGTTAGAATTTCTTTTTATTAGGTCTACTTGCTAGATTCCTTTCTAGTAAGATTTTATTTTTATTTTTAGGTTTTCTTTAGTCTATCTTTTTCTTTGTGCCCTTTGTTTGTGAAACCATTTTCATTTGTCTCCATGGCGGATGAAATTCCATTTAGATCATTAACTATAGAGGAACAATTAGTTTACTCGGATAGATTTGCCTCCTGTTGTTCCAATGAATTTTTAAGTGATCTTAGATATATACAAGAGGAGATGGGTGTAAAGTTAGATGGGTTTGATGAATTTTATAAATGTGTGTTTTCTATTAGACGATCATTATCAGGATCAATTCCTTTTAGTGAGACCCTTTGGATGAATTTTGAGAAAAGCTTCCTAACCATAACCCATAAGTTCAACGAATTGGTGGATTCGTATGAGCGAGATGACCTAGTTTCTAAGAACATGAACTTAGAATCAAACCAAGATTATGATATGGTTAGTGTTGAACTACCTAGTTGCATGAGCGGGATAAATTTCACCAAAACATACGACACACATGAGGTTAGAGTTGAGCCACCTAGTTGCATGTCATAGTTAGGTACTACCATAATACAAGATGAACACATAGGTGATATTGATGTGATGGAAGAGATAGTAGAAAACCCAAGCCCACTAAGTACCCCACAAGTCCTACCATCATTTGAGGCACACACACCGCCCGTGACTTACCCGAAAGAAGTAGAAGAAACTTTAGGAATTCCGATGGAAGTAGAACCCTTGGACCAGGCACCACTTGAGGATATAGGTTTGAACACTTGTAGTGATAACCTTACTCCTAGTTCTAGGGAATTTCCTAGTGTTGACCGGAACCTCAATTTTTACACACCTTTCCATCCTTAGATATATTTCTAGGAGACAAAAGAGGAACCGACCCACCCATCAACCAATATTATCCGGGTAATTTTAGGATGAAGGAAGCCTTTCACTCACCCCCTTCACCTCACGTGGCATATTCACACCCTAAGGGTGTGTATCGCTACTTTCACCCATACTTGATCCTAAGTGTAGGGAAAACCTCCCCTATTTCCGTTAAATAAGGGTAGAGTCAGGCTCGTGACTCGAACAAAAACAAGCGCTTCGTGGGAAGCAACCCATATTTTGTGTGATTTTATTTTGTTTGTTTGTTATTTGTTTCCGTATGCATGCTTAGTTTTTATTGTTGGTTGATCATGTTTCGCAATTAAAATGTGGAAATACTTTACTTTGTTGTTTAGCCTAGTCTTAACTCCACCTAAAAGTATTTTTGCAAAAGATAAGTGTAAGGGGAAACCCCAAATATGTTTTCAAGAAACAAACCGACCATGATTCTCTACAATATTAAATGAACATGTATATTCGTATTTGTTAGAGTCAAATGCTTGTATTGAGTCATAATGAAGTTTTGCAGGATTTTCCAGGAAGTAGGACCAAGTTTTTCCAGAAATTTTCCAGAAACTTAACATAAGAATTTCTGCAGGTCAATTCTAACGGCGTCAGGAGTTTACTCTTGACGGCGTCAAGTGTAAAAATCTGGAAATTTTACCGGTTTTGTTTTTCTAACGGGGTCTTATGGTTTTTGTGAATTATTAAGTTTTATAATCTCCAGGAGATCTGCAAACTTCATTCCACAAGCATTATATCTTATCTTGTTTTCTAGGATTTAGTAACTTATATAGGATGCCGCCGATTTTTACGCAAGGTTGTCTTGTCTATTTTCTCAGGTTTTACAGGTTATGTATGACAAGAAGATGATTTATATTCTGGATGGGAAGCTTTGATTGTTCATTTTCTTGGAGGAAGATTTAACCTGGCCACCTAATTATCCATACCGAGCGAATCAGGGGAGTATTTGATTTCATTCTCTTTACTTTTTCACTTTTACATTCTTTACTTGAACATTGGGGACAATGTTCATCTTAAGTGTAAGGGGATGGTAAAAAGATGATACCTTACATATGCACTTTCACTTGAGTTTGCTTTGTTTAATAGTAGATGTGTAATAAAACTATGAGAAATACTTGTTAGTGCAATTTTAGCGCCAAATTTAAATTTTTTTACAACATTTAGGAGTGAAACTTTAGCTATAGCAAGCGTCTCATGGATAGGAGATTGTATGACTAGCACATAACCGTATATTCAGAAAAATTTTCCACCCAAATATGTGAGGTTCGCCTTTAGATTTGATAGGAAAAGCATTTACTATTAGTGCTTATGAGTGTACCGGTAGCATTTAGATTCTAGAACTTGCGTTAGTGATACATCCCGAGACCGCTAGTGAGACTACATTCGTGTAGTAGGATTTACTACATGATAAGAGGCATTAGGATCACCCTTGTGTTAAACCCGTATTATGATTACTTGACCATTTAAGTCATATTACTTGGCTAGTTAAGTCAACTAATTTTTCCCACACCTTTAGCGTTGTACTCATTTTTAGTACACGAAACCCCTAGTACACCCCTCCGAGCCTATCTTTTCGTTTCTAACTTTAAGCATCTTACTTAAAGGAAGAATTTGTTACACCCCACTTAAATGTACACCCAAATCGCCTTAGCCTTCCGTGTATGCGCTCATTTTTAGTGCATTATTGTTGTTTGTTAAACCCTAAGTTAACTTTCTAATTGATTACATGGTTGCTAAGTCGAGTCATATCCTTGTACATATTGTTTTGGGATGATTGGGACTCATGGGTAAGTACTTATTTTATGGAGTAATGGGGAAGAACATCATATATTACCCCCATATGTACGTTAATCTTAAAAGTGCTCCAAGTGTTTTGATTTTCTTAATTCGAGTCATTAGTTTAGTTTATTGTAAAGTATGTAAAGATTCAAGTGTAAGGGGAATTCTCATCCCCTATGATGTATTATTTTGGATGGTAGGGTAAGAGTGTATGCAAAAAAAAAAAAAAAAAAAAAATCGAAAAAATCAAGAAAAAGAAAAAAAAAAGGAAAAAAGAGAAAAAACATACAGACTACCATCCCTTTTCATTCTATGTTCATTTTATGTTTTTGTTATTTTTCATTTATTAGCTTAAGTCGAGTCTAGTCTTGGCTTAGCAACGCCACATTGTACATGTAATTAACCAAGATTGTTAACTCGTCACCAGTCAAAACTTCCTTTATCCAACAAAACCGTGTATTTCATATCCCTACACCTAATGTTACAACCCTTTAAAAGACCTCTTTGATAGTTTATCCTAGGTGCTTACGCCATGTGGTGGAGGTTTGATCCTTTCCCATGCCTATGGTAATCTATTTTGCTATGACAGGTAGTGAGAGATATCTTCCGTTTCCATATTGTAATTTACACTTTATTACACCCGAGAGATGTGAGTATCTAAACACTATTTGTGAGGTGCTTGTGTATGACCTCCGTGCTTGTCTATTGGTCTTTAGTGGAATGATTATTTGTTGTAATTACTTTTATATTAGTGTTAAATGACCCCTAACTTGTATTTTGAGTAGAATAAAAGGGCATTTGCTTGAGGACAAGCAAATCTCAAGTGTAAGGGTATATGATGAGGCGAAAAATGATTCGTTTTTAGGGGGTCATTTAAGCCCAAATTCGAATTTATTTGATCAAATATTGCCCTAAATCGTTCCTTTTGTGATTTTAGGTACTTTGGGAGTGAAATCTGGAAAAGGAAGCAATTCAGACGTTTTTGGAGCATAAAAGTGAAGAAAACGCCAAAGTCTTAATTTTCCATGCTGGGAACAGTAGGTGACGGCGTCAAGAGTAATTTCCTGACGGCGTCAAGAGCAAAATTCCATGACGGTCCAGAAGAGATTTGACGGCGTTATGAAGGTAGGGCGTCAAGAGTAAAAGTCATGACGGCCTGGAAATGATTAAGTCTTGACGGCGTCAAATGTAGATCAAGGCAGTCCGAGAATAGTTTTGGCGGCGAGGTGACGGCGTCACAAGATTTGTCTTGACGCCGTGAGCCCCTTTTTCCTATATATAGTTTTCTAATTTTTCACATTTAAAAAAAGAAGTTTTGGGAGAAACCCTAAGTACGATTTTGGTGTAACTTTACAGGTTTTTCAAGGGTCCCAACCCCTTGATACCTTGCATGTGTAATCAAGATAAGTGTTCCTTTAATTCAATCAATATGTCTATGTGTTGGTTGTCTATATCTTGTTCTTGTCTTAATTCCATCATGCTAGGCTAGATCTATCTTGTGTTTTCTTAGATCTAATGAAACCTAGATGTTGATTATGTGTTGAATTGTTGATTACTTGTTTATTCTTGTCTTGGATGAATGATTTATATGTTAGGCTTAAGAAAACTGGCAGATCTCCAATTGGTAACATGCTTGAACGTCTTAAGAAACACGAACCGACGCGCACTAGGTCTTTATTGGTTGTATTTAATGCATGAGCCACTATTTACAATCCTTATAGTTGTGCTGGGCATGGTGTAGGATGAGATAAAAGCTCATAGAATTGGGGAGTTAAGTGTGCCACCCCATGAATGGTATTAAGGAATACGATCTGTCATCCATGCAATTATAACAATTAATTAACGTGTAAAAGATGTCTAGGGAGTAGTGAAATCTAAGTAAACACATTTTCTCCAATTACTGCTCACAACTTTAGTATAATTTAATTTATTTTCATTTTTAATATTTTATTTTGATTGCATCTTAGTATTGGGTTAGTTGATTAGCAACTAATTCCGCCCAAATCCTTCAAACCCGAGATTTTAACTTGCTTTTCATAAAATATAAAAATACAAAAAGAATCTTCCCTCACCTTTAGAACTAGTATTTAGGTTTTCTAATCCTAGCGATACTATTCCTAGCTGAACGATCAATCCCCCGGTACTTGTCACTATACTATACTACAACGATCAGGTACACTGCCTGGTGGGGGTTGTAAGCTTCTCAAGATCCTTTGAGAGGTAAAGCCTGGTGCGATTCCCACGCATCAGTTTATACGAAACCTTTTAGTGTCTTTATGTATGACTTGGAACATATCATTATTTAATATACAATATACTTTATTGAATCATTATGTTTCATTTGTGAATTGTTGGGGCTAAATAGAGAGATATGTAGTGCAATATAGAACCTAGCATGTTCAACATAGAAAGTTTTGCGACAGCAGAGACTGGATTTGCGACATTTGATGGGTTTTTTTTGCAACTTCAAGCGACGTCTAATGAGAAAAAGCGACATAGTTAGCGACTAGAATAGCGATGGATATAGATTTTTGGGACAGAACTTGCGACAACTAGCGACTCCATGAAGCAAGTGAAAATCCATCGCAATGCTTTTGCGACATCATTTCCAGTCGCTATGAGCAACAAACTTGTTTGTCGATGGTGATGACGCTAATTTTTTTCGACATAGTTTGGAGTGACGCATAATCTGCGACGTTTTAACACCGACAGGTACCTACCCGACGCAAATTCTGACGCAATGAAAAAATCCGTCACTAAATCCGTCGCTAAAGGCTTGAGTTCTTGTAGTGATCACATTTAAGTTCCAAATTTGTACAAGTAACCGTCAATTTCTTAATGAGTTGCATACTAGTCTCATCACTTCGACCTGTGTGACCTGGTCCGAGAGGTGAATCATTAACATTGTCATCATGTACAGTATCATCCATCAATTCATTTGTCACTGATCTGTCCTCATCACTTCGACCTGTGTTACCTGGTCCGAGAGATGAATATTTGGACGTAAACCCAGCATCAAACCTAGTTTGATCATCTTAGCCCCCTACATTTGCCATTTGGCTAGGGTTACCATCATGGGAATTAGATTCGTCGGAACTCTCTTCTCTAGATGTTGCCTTAGTTTGGGTCTTAGTTATATTATGACTGTCCTACTCTGCTAAGCTAGAAGCAGTAGTGACAGCCTTCACCAACATGTCCCCTTCATCACCTAGGACAACCTCATCTGGTACAAACATACTAACACTAGCCTAAGGTAGCTCAGTGTTCTTTGTGGCTTTCCTACGGGTGTAGAGTATTTTGGGTTGAGTGACAGATATAGTAAAATTGGGTGTGTGATGGGAATCAGTGGGAGTTCCTGATTCTTCACCCCGAATGTTTTGCACAATTTGCACCATATAAGGTGTAAGAGCTTTATGTGTGCCTGAAAAACCTTTTCCATTTTTAATCAAGAAAGTAAACATTTTTGGAACCAACTTAGGAGAATCATAAGTGGCATGATGTGTTCTTACTTTGGAAATTTGTTTTTCTACAAAGAGTTGTATAAATCTTGGATAAAGTAAATAAGAACCAGACTCTTTGATGCTTTTTGCAATCCCCTCCAAAATCATATTTGAAAAAATTAAATGGATGTCCTTTGCTTAGGCATACCATAGTAGATGCTATGGTAGCACTAAACTCATGCCACCCAAAAGTTTTAGCACTCAAACAATGAAGGAGATTGTGTACCAAAAATTTGTATTGAGAACAGAGGAGCGCTTTTTAAAATTTTAAATTTGTATGGTTGCCCTCATATACCAAATCATTTAACCCTTCAAAAATGGCAGAGTTAGCAAGACACGTGGTATTTGTTTCATCATCTAGGAGAAGAATTTCTCTTATAGAAGATTCAGTTACACGCACTTGTTGACCATCTACCATGGCTTTGACATATTTTTCCCCAATCCTAGTTTTGACTTTAGTAGTAAGCCAAAAGTGTTTGATGTAGGAAACATATATAGTAGGATTCACAGTTAATGCATACCTAAGAGAAGTAGCATTCAAGAATTTTGCCATATCCGTGAAACCTTCATGAACCAACTCTTCATCCAGTAAAGCAACATTATTGTGATTTTCTGCCCAGGTACGTGTACAATCCATGAATTAGGGTTTTGAGAAATTTGGGGATTTTTGACTTTGAGACTAATAGAATGTTAGGGTTTGAGAGAACTTCAATTTGGAGGGCGTAAAAACCAATTGTGAATGTCAATTAGGTTTTAAATTTGTTTGGAGATGTTACACATGCCACCCTCACACTTCCAACCATAGCAGCACAACCAGGGTATCAGCAGAATGAAACAACTAGCAGCAGATTGATTTGGCCAGCAGCAGAGTTGACTAGTCAAGCTTGGTCAAAAATTCAAACAATCCTCATTAATAAATGCTCAATATACCCCTTGATCCCTATAAAAAGGAACTAATCTTCCCCTAATTTAGCACACGCAAACCCTAATCGCTTCCAAAAAAACACCAATCAACCTAATCAAATCACAATTTAATTGATATCCACCCTTTAAATAATCAACATCTCCTCCGATTCATCATCCGAGGATGAAACACCACTCCCTACCTATGTGCCACCGTTCCGTCCTCCCCATAATGGATGTAGGACAAAGGGGCAAGCACGGAAGAGAAAACATGATCTTCCAGTGTTTAAGGATATTTTGAACTTGAATCAGACACCAAGCACATCTAGGGGTAAGGAAGTTATGTCCCCCAAATCTCCATCTTCATCAGAATCATCAGAAGACCCAGCCTAGATCCTCATCAGACCTCCATCTCCAATGGAACTTGTTTCCCCTTTCTTTGAATATCTTCAGATGAGGATGAGCCTCAGAACAATCCTCCTACTACTCCTAAAAGACCACAATCATCAAGGCCAAGGCCAGCATCCAGAACAAGAAAGTCAAACCCTCCTCTTCCGAAAAAAAGAGAAGTGGTAATTGGGCTTCCATGCCCTAGGCATTGATGTAGTTGTAGATTGTTGTCTTTTGATTTTATCTGTTGATGTAGCAATCTTTTTTTTACTTGGGAAGTGATTTGTGGTTGAAGTACTTTGCTTTGTAATCTTTTACTTGATAAATGATAAATGACTTTGTTCTGTTTTAAATATCTTTATTCTTGTGAATTAACAGCAACAATCATCACTTATAACATTTCCTACAAAATATTAGGCCAAACACCACAAAAACATACCAACATATGTTGCAAATTGATTTGTGAGAAAATCAAGTTATATATATTATAGTATTACTCAAGAGATCCGCAAAGAAATACAGATAACCCGAGGTCGTAGTCCGTGTGAAGGGTGAATGGAATTCTCGATTCTCGATTCGTGAAACGTGTCGTGAAAGTGGTAAAAAGTGATTTGAATGAGATTATACTAATGAAATAACAAATGAAGCACAAATAATCACTTAAGCACGTATTTCAAATGAACAAACTAAAAACGTAACGTAAAATCGAAAACGTAAGCTTAAACATAAAATAAACGTAAACGTACGAAATAAAACGTGAATTTTAAGCTACACTACTCCTACGGACTTGAAAATAATTTTGAAAAGTTAAAAATGATAAAAGAAAATTTTGAGAAAAAGAAAAATATTTTTTTTTGACTTTTTATTTATTTTTTTATGAATTAAAAACTAATTAACTAATTAAAAATTAAAAGAAAACACAAATAAGGTGAGAAAAATGAAAATTAAATTTTTAAAAAAATATAAAATAACTAAAAAGTAATTTTAAAACTAAAAACTATTTTTTTTTGCTTTTTGTGTAATTTTTGGGAATAAAAACTACTAAATCTAATTAAATTCAAAATTAATGGGAAAAATGCAAAATAAATTTATAAAATTCTAAAATAAATGAAAATAAATTTTAAAAATATTTTTGGATTTTTCTCGGCTTTTTCTAATTTTTTTGGATTTTTTAGTGAATAAAATGTATTAAAAAATGAATAAAAGTGAAAATAAAATAAGAAAAATAGCAAATCAACTTGGAAAAATATGAAAAAATTCAGGGAAATTTTAAAATAATGTTTTAAACTTAAGAAAAATTAGAAACTTGAAAATAAACACTGGAGCTACTATTTGCTTTGAAATCAGCTTATAGGAATTTGCTTATTGATAAGCAGTTTGACCCAAAGTTGACCAGACCTTTACCAATTGATTTTTTTACTTTAATAAGCTCAAATGATAAGAACTAGGGCCAAATGAACTTAGGAACACAGGTAATGGGGCCAAGCAGTTACAATAAGCAAGGTAGTAATAAGCAATAGCACAAGCAGATAAGCAATTGGAACCAAAATTAGACAAACAAGCAACTAGGGGCACAATTGAACCAAAATGAACAATAGAACTCAGAATATAAGCCAGGAAACAAAATGGCAGCCCTCAAATATGAACTCAGACCTAATCTAATCTCATAATAAGATAAGCCAATAAGCCTGATCTAATAAGTTGTTGGGTACCAACTGAAGGGGACAAAAGTACAACTGACCACCTGAGATGCCAAATTCCCTAAAATAACTGATGTTAAATCCAATTTACCACCTTAAATGATACCTAGAATCCTGAACAAAAAGTTGATGCACAGGGGATAAACAGGTTCACCAAACAACTTTAAGTCAATTTTCCAATAAGCAGAAAAGCTCCAAACCAACTTTTTCTTGTTGAAAGTGTTTCACTAACTGCCAAACTGCTAAAATCAACAAACCAGAGGTATTTCTAATAGAAATTAAAGCCTACAATCTCAAGTAAAGTTATGACCAAAACTGCTTAATCAACTTATTTTTGACTTTTGGATTGATGACTACTTTGACCAATATGAATCTAAATCTGATCTAGCTGCTAAATTATGTTGTAATGATTCAATTTAAAGCAAATTTAAGCGGAATTACTTTATTATGTAACTACTATGATATATTATGTAACCTAAATCTATCTGTTATGCAGAAATTATAAGACATAGGTGATTTTGACTTAGTGATGAAATTAACTACTTACTTATGCTGGATTAGACCTAGTTATAAACTAAATGAGATGTTTAAACCAACAATATTCTCTGAGACAACAATTTCACCACCAACCCAGTATGATCCAAACACCCTTTAAACCTATTGATGCAACAATATCAACCCTTAATCTATATTTTTAACCAATCTAATCCACCAATAAAGCTTAGATAAGATCAAATGAACACAGAAACACAGGAAATATTACTAACTGAAACAGTAACATAGATCTAAGATGTAACAGATATATGAAACAGTAGCACACCAATTCAAATTCAACTCAGATTTAAATTAAATGAACCAATACTCAGCTATGACTACAATGCAAAAATCAAACTAAGACAGAAATAATAACCACTGATAAGCTATACTATAACTACTAAGATTATGCAAAAAAATAAGATGAAACTTACAAATGAAAGCCCCCTCATCTTAACAGAGGGGGTTCACTAAGCTTGCCTGTCTTTTGACAGGCCAAGTGGACACCTCCTTGGCTGCCTAATCTCCAATAAGCTCAGCTTATTACAATAAGCTCTGAACTGTTGACCACTTCTTTGACTTTTGTTTATTTGAGATTTAAATGACAAAATAAGCTCACAAAAGCAATTAATTAGCTGATGTGAGTTTATAGAAACAAAACAATACTAGTTTTAAACTTAAATAAGAAATTTAGACAATATTTTTATTTTTTCTGATTTTATTATTTTTTTTGGATTTTCTATATATAAACATAAACTTGAAACTGAATTTAAATAAAAACTACTGATTGTGATTTTAAACTAATAACATGAATTTAAATAGAATAAGCTGAAATTAAAATTAAGACAATATGATAAAAACTGAAATTATATTAATAAGAGTAAATTGAGTACAATGCTTTTGAAATTAAAAATTACAAATGAGAATTAACAAAAAACAAAAGTGACACTAAAAATCTACACACCAATATCTGTGATGGAGGGAGTATTTATACTTGAAGCATGAGGCCTGTGTGAAGGTTCTAGCAAATCCAGCTCAGCAATCCTCGTGAATTTGTGTTAGTTTGGATGAATATGAACCCTTGGATACGCCTTGGCCACCAATCTTTAATCCACAGCTCTAGGATCATGATTTCCCAATGATGAGGTGCTCAATTTCACATGGATCACTAACATGGCAGGCCTGCCATGTCAGGGTATTCTAGAAGCTCAAGTAATTTGTCCCTTTTACCCTTAATTGCAGTGAATTTTAAATTTACATGGGGGAATAGCAGTTTCGGTTCTTGGTGTTTCTGGGTTAATAAAAATGGGGGGCGGGTAATTTTGTTTTTGGGGGTTTATTATTGTTTGCGTTGACCTGGTATAGGGTATAGATTTGACCGGGTTATGGGGTACAGGATGGGTTTAAAATAAAAAAGGTGGTGGGCTTGTTATTTTAAAGTTTAGGCTCGGGGTTTTGTTGGGTTAAGGTGTTTATGGATCCGGTTGTAAGTTTAGGATTAGGAATTGTATTTTTAACAAGGACCCAAGTTGTATTGTTCATAAATTTAGGGACAAATTTGGTAATTATTCCAAACTTCTATCCAAGGGTATATTTTGCCATCTTTAGATTATTGAGGGACCTCTCTTTGACTTTTCTTCAAAATTTACTCAAGGGACTATTTTTGCCAAACTCTGAAAGTTGAGGGACTAATCTTATCAATTCTTCAGAGCTATGTCCAAGGACTAATTTTGCAACATTCTGAATCTCTGAGGACTTCTAATGATAATATGGGCTTTCTTTGATCATTTTGCTTCCCCGGCTCCGGCTTTTGACCTTTTTCTAATCTCGTGCTCATTTTTGTCGGTTTTGCTTTGTTTTTGTTCATTTTTCTCATATCCGTACCTGCATATTCACAAATACAAAAACATACATTCTCTTGGCATATTTGTTTAGTATTTGGTGTAATTTTGGTCTAAAATGGATGTGTGAAAAAGCACACATCAAAATCCCACAGACTAAGGTATTGTCGTGTCCTCACGCAATGTCATTACCTCACGTTTAAGAGATAAATAATTTTAAAACCTCTCTTTACTGATGCTGTAAAGTAACAATGATGTTCAAAAGAGATATCAAAATCATTTATTCTAAAAAACGCTCCGTTTTCCGATTTTTCATGAATAATAACTACTACTACTCTTTTTGTACTTTTTCATTTATATATGTGACGGTTTGCCTTGACTTTCATTATCAATTCTTATCTGTTGATAACTTTTAGGGTCAACGTGTAGAAACACTTCTCACAGAGAAGAGACCATACGGATAAAATCGTCATCCTTGATTTTTCACAAGCTCCCAAACTAAGCGTAAAATCGAGATCATTGTTTATCCACAAGTTAGATGCTAACACTACTCACAAAAGTTATTTTTGTAATTACCTCTTGTTCCCAGGTCCTAAGTTTTGTATCTCATGATTTTAATTTGTGAGAAATGAATTGCTTCATATTTTATCGTTTTGATATTTGTTAGTCCGATAAGAGCACAAAATTTGACCGCTAATTAGTTTCCAAACTTTCCCTCGAAAACCCCTGCATACAGAAATCGGGTCTACATGAATGTCTCTGATTTAACACGATTTGTGGGGGCCTTCTTTTTATTTACGACTAAGACATCCCATGTCTGAGACCCGAAACAGAAGCTTTTTATTAGGGAAACCCCCGGAGTTGAAGCTTGACATTTTTTGCATAATTATAAGCACTTTAATAATACTTGGTCGTTAGTCCTTTATTTCAATTACAACAACGGTTTAAGAGCCGCCAAGATGTAAGAGCTTTATTATGACCTTGTATTTATATTCGCTGCTTTTTTATAGCTTTGGATTCCTCTGCCTTTTTATTTGGCTTTGGACTATTATTATTGATATTCATAATCATATGCCAAACCCCGAGTCCTACTACCTTTACTAAGATCACAACATCGGCTGCGAACCAGCAAGATGCAATAGTCTATTTCACCGTAACACTGGCAGTACCCCTATGTGTACTAAACCCCCATATCCAGAGATTTTGTTGGGAACGAGAAAAAACTAAGTATTGCCCAAACCCCATACACTTAATTAATCCTAGAGATCTAGTATTATTGGTGTGCAATCTTGTGGGAACAAGGAGGCCACAAGTACCTTTTGTGGGCTCTAAAGAGATCCAACTACTCCACGTTTAGCACGAAACTTCTAAATAAACTCTACCATTCCTCGATCTCCGCAAATTTAAAATCCCAAGTAATGAGATCCGCGGATGCTTAGCCATAATCTTTTGATTATTTTGGTTAAGGGAGACGAGCTAGGGCTCAACACGCCCGGTCAAGTCGAAACATTTATTTTTACTCTCGCCGGTAGGAAAGTCAAAACAAGGTGTCAAATCTTATTATTATACCATATATCATTATTTTTTTTAAAGAGGTGACAAAAATTTAAAATTTTTGGTGGAAAACGGTGTTGCGTAAATTAAACAGCTCAGAAGATGGTACAGGTCAAATCGAATCAAAGATTCACCCCCCAAGACTAAAGTGAAACATTGTCCTCAATGTTTTAAGGGTACGGGTAGTCTACGTAATATCTAAGGCCGTTTATTAAGTATGCCAAGAGATAAACGGTAGTCGATAAGATTTTGGATATGTTGAATTTCCAAAAGAGCAGCGAAGAATGAGACTCGAGTGGAGAGAATGATAAACCACGAGCACGAGAGTCCTCAAACTTCGAGGAAATTCCTGAACATTTACAAACAACCACGAAAACATGAGTTTGGAAAGGGTCGCCCCCTTCACGTCATGTTACTTAGAAAATAGAAAATAAAGAAAATGGAAATGGATAAGCATGGGGTACCTCCCACGAAGTGCTTGTTTTTGATTACCGAGTCACATGAGCTTGACTTGATCCCCGAATTTAGTTATCCTTACGGAAAGTTTGGAGATCCGGGACAACCATGGGTGGTATGTCCCCTCCGAAGTAATGTTTGAGACGATGACCATTCACCTTAAAGTTGGGACCATTAGATAGAGCTAGCTCAACGGTTCCATAAGGGAATACTTGGGTAATGGTGAATGGTCCAGACCAACGGGTTTTTAACTTGCCCGAGAAAATCTTTAATCGAGAATTGAAAAGAAGGACTCGGTCACCAACATTGAAGATGCGATCTTTAATTTTAGCATCATGAATCCTCTTTGTCTTCTCTTTGTAGATCAAAGAATTCTCATAGGCTTGATCACGAAGCTCGACTAATTCATTCAATTGAACTTTACGATGATCACCTGCGGTTTGTAGGTCAAAATTAGCATGTTTCAAGGCCCAGTAGGCCTTGTGCTCATGTTCAAACGGAAAATGGCAAGCCTTCCCGTAAACCAGCTTGTATGGAGTGCACCCAATGGGTGTTTTGTAAGCTGTACGGAAAGTCCATTGTGCATCATCTAACTTATCAGCCCATGAAGCACGATGTTCACCTACGGTCCTTTCTAAAATTTGTTTTAAACCACGATTGGAGACCTTAACTTGACCACTAGTCTGTGGATGATATGCCATAGAAAGACGATGTGTGACACCATATTTGAGCATAACTTTAGCGAATTGGTTATTACAGAAATGGGTCCCACGATCACTTATAATAGCACGAGGTGCACCAAATCGGGCGAAGAGACTTTTGAGAAATTTTACGACAACTCGGGCGTCATTGGTGGGTAATGCTTTTGCTTCAACCCATTTAGACAAGTAGTCGACGGCCATGAGTATATATTTGTTATCACGAGAAGACGGGAATGGACCCATGAAATCGATACCCTAGACGTCAAAAATTTCACAGACTTGGATAGCATTTTGAGGCATCTTGTCTCTCTGAGAAATTTTTCCTTGACGCTGGCAGGAATCACATGTTTTAACTAACTCATGGGCATCCCGGTAAATCGTCGGCCAATAGAAGCCGGAGTCAAATACTTTCTTAGCGGTGAAATTGGCACCATGATGTCCCCCCATGGGTCCATTGTGGCATGCCATGAGAATTTCAGCGGCTTCTTTGCCGTGAACGCACCGCCGGATCACTTGATCCGCACATATCTTAAACAAATAGGGGTCATCCTAGAAATAATGTTTAACATCTTTGAAGAATTTCTTCTTTCGCTGGAACGACATCCCTTTACGAATGAAATTCCTCGCATGGTAATTCGCAAAGTCGGCGAACCATGGGATACTAGGATCACAATGTGATAAACTCCCCAGTGTCTCGAGAGGAAATGTTTTGTTAATTTCCTTTTTCTTGAAAACACTTTGATGGGGATTCTCTAAATGTGCTAGGTGATCAACAGCAAGGTTCTCAGCTCCCTTTTTGTCTCGAATTTCAACATTGAATTCTTGAAGGAGTAGAACCCACCGCATCAAGCGTGGCTTAGCATCCTGCTTTGCCATTAGGTATTTGAGAGCCGAATGATCCATATACACTATGCATTTCTTTAAAAGCAAATAAGGTAGAAACTTTTCAAAAGCGTAAATGACGGCTAACATTTCTTTCTCAGTAGTCGTATAATGGTATTGAGCATCGGTCATTGTTTTACTAGCATAGTGTATCGGCTGAAAATGTTTAGACTTGCATTGCCCCAGGATTGCACCAATCACATAATCGCTAGCATCGCACATTAGCTCAAAAGGCAAGTCCCAATCGGGGGCAACTAAGATAGGAGCCTCCGTTAACTTCTTTTTAAGAATATTAAATGCTTCGATGCATTCATTTGAGAAGATAAATGGAGCATCTTTTTCAAGCAAGTGGGTCAGGGGCCGGGCTATCTTAGAAAAATCTTGAATGAAATGTCGGTAAAAGCCAGCATGACCGAGAAAACATCTAATTCCTTTAACGGTGGTGGGATGAGGTAATTTTGCAATCACATCGACTTTAGCTCTATTGACCTCAATCCCGGATTTCGATATCTTATGGCCGACGACAATGCCCTCTTTAACCATGAAATGGCACTTCTCCCAATTTAGAACTAAGTTGGTGTCTTCACACCGTTTCAGCATACTTTCTGAATGGGAGAGGCAAGAAGTGAAAGAATCTCCATAAACCGAGAAATTGTACATGAAAATTTCCGTGGTTTTCTCGATCATGTCCGAGAATATAGACATCGTACACCTTGGAACGTGCCTGGAGCATTGCATAAGCCGAAAGGCATACGACGATAGGCAAACATTCCATAAGGGCAAGTAAACGTAGTCTTTTCCTGGTCCGGAGGATCAATCGGTATTTGAAAGTAACCGGAAAATCAATCAAGAAAACAACAGAACTCATTTCCCGCTAGGTGTTCTAGCATTTGATCCATAAATGGAAGTGGGAAATGGTCCTTACGAGTCGCATCATTCAATTTTCGATAATCAATACAAATTCTCCATCCGGTAACAAGACGTGTCAGAATCAATTCGTTGTCTTCATTAGTCACTACGGTCATTCCACCTTTCTTCGGTATGTAGTGGACCGGGCTAACCCAGGAGCTATCCGAGATTGGATAAATCATTCCGGCATCGAGGAGTTTGATAACTTCCTTTTTGATAACCTCATGAATTTTCGGGTTAACCCGTCGTTGTTGCTGAACGGACGGTTTGTAATTATTTTCAAGTAAGATCTTATGCGTGCCAAAACGAGGGTCGATACCTTTGATATCGGAAATTTGTCAAGCGATGGCACGTTTATGCTTCTTGAGCACATCTAAGAGACGGTTCTTCTCCTCATCTTTAAGTTCTTTTGAAATTATGACGGGTAGTTTATCAGTTCCTTCTAAAAATGCGTATTCGAGATGAGGACGCAAATCCTTGAGCTCGGGCTCCGGAGGATTCTCAGTAGACGGCTTAACTTCTTTAACATCGGCCATTTTAAGGTCCATCGGAGGGAGGGACGGGTTGGGATCTTCATTTAATCATTTTACAATCAAAAGAACATCTCCATCCGGGTCACAAACGGAATGATCAATTTCTGTTGAAATCGAATCATTAGAAAGAAAGGCCTCGATCTCTTTCAAGATGAAATCACTTCCCTCAAATGGAGTAAGGGAAGGGGAAGGATCGGAAATAATCTGTTTAGAAGTAGGAGTGGGATTGCCACTCGAAGCATGTTCGGTAAAACCAAGTAACTCTTGAGAATACTCCTCCGTAACTTCGTCAATAACATCGATTCGGTTCACAGAATATTTATCGTAATCGAAGGAGTACCTCGCGGTTTGATCCAAATTAAAAGTTACGGCGTCGGTACCAACGCGTAGGGTAATTTCTTCATCGAAAACATCAATTAAAGCACGGCCGGTCCATATGAAACCTCTCCCGAAAATGAGAGGTACCCGTGGATCGGCATCAAAATCGACAACGACAAAATTGGCAGGGAAATGAAATTTTCCCACATTAACAAATACATCCTCGGCTATTCCCATTGGGCGGGAAGTAGTTCGGTCGGCTAGCTCGAGGGTCATGCAAGTCGGAGTTAAATCGGGTAAAGACAACTTTTTCCAAATGGATAACGGCATTAGGTTAATGCTAGCACCAAGATCGGCCAAGGCGAAGCATTGAACCATCCTAAGAAAATTGCATGGAATGAGAAATCGACCGGGGTCTCCAAGCTTTTTGGGAAGCTTTTTGAGGATAACCGCCGAGCAATTCTCATTCATTTGGGTTCGTGATATTTCAAACAATTTTTCCTTATTATTCAAAAGTCCTTTTAACATTGAAGCAAATTTTGGCATTAAAAGTATAGCATCTTCGAGACTTATGTCAAAGTGTAATTCTTGAAAAATCTGATAAAATTTTTCCATCTGGTTTTTATCTTTCTCACGGTGCTTTTGTTCGTTTAAGCATGACGGATAAGGCAAATTTGTTTTGACGGGAATTTCTTTCTCAGTTTCGTTAACAACTTTATCATTTCCTTTTGACGTTGGGACCACCGGAGGTTGGATGTTTTTGGTCCTTCCATTGTTAGTAGGAATTCCCGTATCCGTTGTCACCTCGGTTTCATGGGCGACTACCTTAGGAGATGAAGAAGAAGAGGTAGTCGGAGCTGTTGGTCCATCAATTTTAATACCGCTCCTAGTCGTGATCGCCTTAGCATCGCCCCTCGGGTTAGCGATCGTGTTACTTGGAAGAGTACCCAAGCCCGAGGGTCGATCATTTAAAGACTTCTTCAATTCGGACATTTGATTAATTAACATTTTATTCATTTCCTGTTGACTTTTTATAAATTGTTTAAGTAATTCATCCGAGGACGACTGATTCACAACTGGATTTTGAAAATTTTGACCACGATTGTTGTTATTGAAACCTTGATTCTGAAAATTTTGATTTCCATGATTGTAATTCCCATGATTAGTATTGTGAAAATTTCCATAATTTCCTGAAAAATTACCTTGATTCGGGCCTTGATTATAATTTCCCCGATTTTGATTTTGAAAACCATGATTTTGATTTTGGAAACCATTGTTCATCCGATTTTGATTAGCATTTTGATTAAATTGATGGTTTCGGTTTTGCATGTTTTGATTCACTTGATTGACTTGATTAAATTGAGTCGGTTGATTGAAACCGGGTGGTCCAACATAATGGTTTGAACGGTAGCTAAGAAGATTTCGGTCACCATGTGGTTGGTATCCGTTACCGCCCATATTGTAGGTTCCCGAAGTAGCATACACATTCTCGTGAGTGAGGACCACCACAAGTCTCACAAACATTGTTGATCATATTGACTTGATGATTTTTGACTTGATTTTGATTTTGAGACGTTTGGTGCATTCGTAAAACAGCAGTCGACAAATCATCGAGTTTCTTAGTAATGGCGGCTATTTCAGAATTAGACGTAGAAGAATTGTGAGCAACGGTTGTTCTTGATTCATTCCTCTCGGCAGAGGAATCCCAGTAATTGTAATGGGCAGTCATATTCTCAATAAGTTCATAACAATCTTCAGGACGTCGTTTCATAAAACTTCCACCCGCAGCTGCATTGATCGTGTCCCGATGTCGCAAAGTCAAACCATTATAAAACGTATTGATTATCGTAACAAGAAGCATGTTATAGTTTGGACACCGATCAATAGCGAGCTTATAGCGTTCCCAAGCTTCGAATAAAGATTCGTCGGGAAGTTGACGGAAATTGCTAATATCGTTTGGAAGTTTCGTCACCATCGATGGTGGAAAATATTTCGCCAAGAACTTCGATACCATTTCTTCGAAGGTATGAATCGAGTTCTTCGGAAGACGATCAAACCAAGCGGTGGCATGATGCGTTAGAGAATAGGGGAAGAGAGAAAGACGAAGGGCGTCATCGGAGACCTCGTGTTGTTTCATACTTTGGGTGACGGTTAAAAATTTGTCGAGATGCTTGTTGGCATCGTCACCCAGTAATCCGTGAAATTGGCATGAATTCTGGACTTAGTGAATCATGTGGTGCTTAAGTCCAAAATCTGTAGCCTTGATATTGAGAGGGGCAATTGGACCGCCTCTACCGTGCATTGTCGGTTGACACAGCTCCTCCATCATTCGGAGATCGGGAGCTGGTGCATTTTGAACAAAACCCACCGGAGGGTGTTGATTGTTGTGGTTATTTTGTTCCATTTCCGTAACGTTTGGGAAACGAACTTTGTGTGTGTGACGTATCAAACTTTCTGGGTTCGATAATGGAGAAATAAGATGTTTAGAAGATGAACGGGTGTTCATACACCACAAAAATCAAATTTTGAAAAATAAAAGGAAAATCAAATATGAAAAGGAAAATCTTTTTGTATTTTTATTTTTTATAAAGAAAAATTCAAAAACTTAAACTTTTGTTTTTTTCTTTTTCAAACGTTACGTTAATTGTAAACCGTTTCCTTTAAATCTACTCGCGATGGAACGGGAGAGAAGAATGGATCTCTCTTCAGCTTGCAATTTAATGTCAAAGCTATCCGTATTTTCCGCTTATTCAGTCGTAGAATTCAACGTAATCCAATTAGCAACTAATTTCATGCGTTGTTATATTGGGAAGCTTATTTGGTTTACAATGCCCTCCCTTCCACGGGAGAGTCGAGGCTGTAACCTTATAATATTTTTTTTGGTATTTTTGAAAACACTTTAGGAAAAGTGTTTTTGATTTTTCAATTTTTTTTTTTAGTTTTTATAGAAAATATATACAAGGAAGGTTTTCAAAACACAATTTCGAAAAACGAAAACGAAAAATTCACTTCAGCCTACCCCGGCAGCGGCGCCAAAATGGATTCGTGAGAGAATCAAGTTATATATAGTATAATATTACTCAAGAGATCCGCAAAGAAATACGGATAACCCGATGTCGTAGTCCGTGTGAAGAGTGAATGGAATTCTAGATTCCTGATTCGTGAAACGTGTCGTGAAAGTGATAAAAAGTGATTTGAATGAGATTATACTAATGAAATAACAAATGAAGCACAAATAATCACTTAAGCATGTATTTCAAATGAACAAACTAAAAACGTAACGTAAAATCGAAAACGTAAGCTTAAACGTAAACGTACGAAATAAAACGTGAATTTTAAGCTACACTACTCCTACGGAAAAAATGATAAAAGAAAATTTTGAGAAAAAGAAAAATATATTTTTTTTGACTTTTTATTTATTTTTTTATAAATTAAAAACTAATTAACTAATTAAAAATTAAAAGAAAATGCAAATAAGGTGAGAAAAATGAAAATTAAATTTTAAAAAATTATAAAATAACTAAAAAGTAATTTTAAAACTAAAAACTAATTTTTTTTTTGCTTTTTGTGTAATTTTTGGGAATTAAAAACTACTAAATCTAATTAAATTCAAAATTAATGGGAAAAATGCAAAATAAATTTCTAGAATTCTAAAATAAATGAAAATAAATTTTAAAATTTTTTTGGATTTTTCTTGGCTTTTTCTGAATTTTTTGGATTTTTTAGTGATTAAAATGCTTTAAAAAGTGAATAAAAGTGAAAATAAAATAAGAAAAATAGGAAATCAACTTGGAAAAATATGAAAAATTCAGGGAAATTTTAAAATAATGTTTTAAACTTAAGAAAAATTAGAAAACTTGAAAATAAACACTGTAGCTACTATTTGCTTTGAAATCAGCTTATAGGAATTTGCTTATTGATAAGCAGTTTGACCCAAAGTTGACCAGACCTTTACCAATTGTTTTTTGACTTTAATAAGCTCAAATGATAAGAACTAGGGCCAAATGAACTTAGGAACACAGGTAATGGGGCCAAGCAATTATAATAAGCAAGGTAGTAATAAGCAATAACACAAGCAAATAAGCAATTGGAACCAAAATTAGACAAACAAGCAACTAGGAGCACAATTGAACCAACATGAACAATAGTACTCAGAATATAAGCCAGGAAACAAAATGGCAGCCCTCAAATATGAACTTAGACCTAATCTAATCTCACAATAAGAAAAGCCAATAAGCCTGATCTAATAAGTTGTTGGGTACCAACTGAAGGGGGCAAAAGTACAACTGACCACCTGAGATGCCAAATTCCCTAAAATAACTGATGTTAAATCCAATTTACCACCTTAAATGATACCTAGAATCCTGAACAAAAAGCTGATGCACAGGGGATAAACAGGTTCAACAAACAACTTTAAGTCAATTTTCCAATAAGCAGAAAAGCTCCAAACCAACTTTTTCTTGTTGAAAGTGTTTCACTAACTGCCAAACTGCTAAAATCAACAAACCAGAGGTATTTCTAATAGAAATTAAAGCCTACAATCTCAAGTAAAGTTATGACCAAAACTGCTTAATCAACTTATTTTTGACTTTTGGATTGATGACTACTTTGACCAATATGAATCTAAATCTGATCTAGCTGCTAAATTATGTTGTAATGATCCAATTTAAAGCTAATTTAAGCTGAATTACTTTATTATGTAACTACTATGATATATTATGTAACCTAAATCTATCTGTTATGCAGAAATTATAAGACAGAGGTGATTTTGACTTTGAAATTAAATTAACTACTTACTTATGCTGGATTAGACCAAGTTATAAACTAAATGAGATGTTTAAACCAACAATATTCTCTGAGACAACAATTTCACCACCAACCCAGTATGATCCAAACACCCTTTAAACCTATTGATGCAACAGTATCAACCCTTAATCTATATTTTTAACCAATCTAATCCACCAATAAAGCTTAGATAAGATCAAATGAACACAGAAACACATGAAATATTACTAACTGAAACAGTAACACAGATCTAAGATGTAACAGATATATGAAACAGTAGCACACCAATTCAAATTCAACTCAGATTTAAATTAAATGAACCAATACTCAGCTATGACTACAATGCAAAAATCAAAATAAGACAGAAATAAGAACCACTGATAAGCTATACTATAACTACTAAGATTATGCAAAGAAATAAGATGAAACTTACAAATGAAAGCCCCCTCAGCTTAACAGAGGGGGTTCACTAAGCTTGCCTGTCTTTTGACAGGCCAAGTGGACACCTCCTTGGCTGCCTAATCTCCAATAAGCTCAGCTTATTACAATAAGCTCTCAACTATTGACCACTTCTTTGACTTTTGTTTATTTGAGATTTAAATGACAAAATAAGCTCACAAAAGCTATTAATTAGCTGGTGTGAGATTATAGAAACCGAACAATACTAGTTTTAAACTTAAATAAGAAATTTAGACAATATTTTTATTTTTTCTGATTTTATTATTTTTTTTGGATTTTCTATATGTAAACATAAGTTTGAAACTGAATTTAAATAAAAACTATTGATTATGATTTTAAACTAATAACAAGAATTTAAAGAGAATAAGCTGAAATTAAAATTAAAGACAATATGATAAAAACTGAAATTATATTAATAAGAGTAAATTGAATACAATGCTTTTGAAATTAAAAATTACAAATGAGAATTAACAGAAAACTAAAATGATACTAAAAATCTACACACCAATATTTGTGATGGAGGGGGTATTTTTACTTGAAGCATGAGGCCTGTGTGAAGGTTCTAGCAAATCCAGCTCAGCAATCCTCGTGAATTTGTGTTAGTTTGGATGAATATGAACCCTTGGATACGCCTTGGCCACCAATCTTTAATCCACAGCCCTACCCAATGATGAGGTGGTCAATTTCACACGGATCACTGACATGGCAGGCCTGCCATGTCAGGGTCTTCTAGAAGCTCAAGTAATTTGTCCCTTTTACCCTTAATTGTAGTGAATTTTAAATTTACATGGGGGAACAGTAGTTAGGGTTCTTGGTGTTTCTGGGTTAATAAAAATAGGGGGCGGGTAATTTTGTTTTTGGGGGTTTATTATTGTTTGCGTTTACCGGGTTATGGGGTACAGGCCGGGTTTAAAATAAAAAAGGTGGTGGGCTTGTTATTTTAAAGTTTGGGCTTGGGGGTTTGTTGGGTTAAGGTGTTTATGGATCCGGTTGTAAGTTTAGGATTAGGAATTGTATTTTGAACAAGGACCCAAGTTGTATTTTTCATAAATTTAGGGACAAATTCTATAATTATTCCAAACTTCTATCCAAGGGTATATTTTGCCATCTTTAGATTATTGAGGGACCTCTCTTTGACTTTTCTTTAAAATTTACTCAAGGGACTATTTTTGCCAAACTCTGAAAATTGAAGGACTAATCTTGTCAATTCTTCAGAGCTATGTCCAAGGACTAATTTTGCAACATTCTGAATCTCTGAGGACTTCTAATGATAATATGAGCTTTCTTTGATCATTTTGCTTCCCCGGCTCTGGCTTTTGACCTTTTTCCAATCTCCTGCTCGTTTTTGTCGGTTTTGCTTTGTTTTTGTTCATTTTTCTCATATCCGTACCTGCATATTCACAAATACAAAAACATACATTCTCTTGGCATATTTGGTTAGTATTTGGTGTAATTTTGGTCTAAAAAGGATGTGTGAAAAAGCATACATCACAAATGTACTTGAAATATGTAGCAGTAGAATCATATAGCAGTAGAGTACATTCCAACTAACAACATGCTTCTTAAGAAGCAGCAGAAATAGTTTAACAAGCAGCATAGTATCTTTACAAAACTTTACAAAATTCTACAAAAACATAAGGAGATAAGTTTTTCAAAGATTGATCATACCAATGTTTGCAATAAAAAATTGAAACCTCCCCACATCAAAGTGTTTAGTGAGTAGATCAGCAACATTTTTATCAGTATGAATCTTAACAATTTGAATTAACTTATTTTCATAACAATCTCTTATAAAATGATGCCTTATCTCAATATGTTTTGTTTTAGAATGAAAAACTGCATTTTTAATTATTCAAAGTGTGCTGTTGTTATCAATATGAATTTTTGTGTTCAGGTACAGCAGTTGATTTTGCATCCAAAGTACTTGTCCACAACAACTTGAAGAAGCCACATACTTAGCTTCAGTGGTAGAATTTTCAACCACTATTTGTTTCTTGCATTGCCATGACACCAATCTGTTTCCAAGAAATTGACAACCTCCTGTTGTAGACTTTCTATCCAAGCAAGCTCTAGCATAGTCACTATCTGAGTATGCTACCAAATCAAAAGGTGAATCCTTAGGATACCAGAGGCCCAATTTGGGTTGATACCTTAGATACCTAAAAATTCTCTTCACTGCATTGAGATGTGATTCTTTGGGACATACTTGGAATCTTGCACTGGCACATACGGCAAACATAATATCAGGTCTTAAAGCTGTAAGGTACATCAATGAACCAATCATTGATCTGTACAAGTAAACATCTACTTCTTTTCCTTTTTCATCCTTCAATAGAGGTTGGTTGGATTCCATGGTTGTCCTAGCAGGCTTAGCATCTTCAAATCCAAACTTCTTCAAAATATCATTGACATACTTATCCCGACTAATTAATATTCCATCTTCCTTCTGTACAACTTGCAGACACAAGAAAAAGGTGAGTTCTCCCATTGAACTCATAGCAAACTTATCCTTCATAAGCTTCTCAAAATCAACACACATAGCTTTATTTGTAGAACAAAATATGATGTCATCAACATAGATTTGGGCCAACAGAATATCATCCTTTTGTATTTTGAGAAACAAAGTCTTGTCAATCTTTCCTCTACTAAACCTAGAGTCTAACAAATATGTTGACAAGGTATCATACCAAGCTCTGGGAGCTTGATGTAAACCATACATTGCTCTATTCACCTTGTAAACTTCGTTAGGATAATCAGGGTCTTCAAAACCAAGTGGTTGAGACACATAAACTTCTTCTGTAATGGTCCCATACAGAAATACACATTTTACATCCATCTGATACACCACAAAATCTTTGTATGAAGCATAAGCCAAGAATAATCTAATGGCTTCTATTCTTGCCACTGGTGCAAAAACTTCATCATAGTCAAGGCCTTCTTGTTGAGTGTATCCTTGTGGTACTAACCTTGCCTTATTTCTCACGACTATGCCTCTTTCATCTCTTTTGCATCTGAAAACCCTTTTGGTGCCAATCACTCTTTTCCCATTTGGCAAATCAACCAAAGTCCATACTTCTTTGGGATGATTCTTGTGAACTCTTGTGGTAGTAGTGGGACTAACAGGAATGTTGAGTTCCAAATTAGTAATGTCTGCATCAGCTCCAAATAGTTTACCATCAAGAGCTTCATCATCTGTATCATAGTAGATATTTTCTAAAAGAGGCATGTCTGGATCATCAGGATAGTTAGGATTAGCAAAAGACCTACCCTAAGTGTCCAAAGAAGGAAACCTTGGTAAAGAGGCAAAGTTAGTAGGCTTGGCAGCAGAATTGGTTGAAGAAGTAGTAGTTTGTTTTTGCCTAGCAGTAGAGTCTTCTGAGTCAGCAGTAGAGTCTTCTGGCCTTGTAAGAGAGACATCAACAACCACTTTGGGAGCTTCATTTGTTACCTTTTCTGCATCAACAAGTATTTCAACACCTTCTTCAGTTTCCTTAGGTTTCTCTTGAGTGACAACATCTTCTTGTGAACTTTGATCTTTCTTAAAGGGTAGTAAAGTTGGACCAATCTTTAGTTTCTTAACCAAAACAAAATCTTCTTGAGATTTTTTAGTGTCAACACTAGCAATAATTGGTACATAATTCATGGTTTTGGCAAGAATATCAACATTAAACAACCATTCAAGTCCTTTCCCTTCAATATAAGATGTGTTCTCACTAAACTTGATATGCAAATTCTCCTCTACATGTTTGGTTCTCTTATTGTATACCCTGAAAGTTTTACTATTCAAAGAGTAACCAACCAAATATCCTTCATCAGCTTTTTCTTCAAATTTGCCTAACTGATCCTTAGTGTTCAAAATAGTAACAGGACATCCAAATGGTTTGAGAAAATCAATCATTGGTTTCTTTCCATGGAATAACTCATATGGAGTCTTGTTGTAAGGCTTAACTACCTTACTTCTGTTTTGCACAAAACATGCAGTGTTTACAGCTTCAGCCCAAAAAGGTATAGGTAGTTTAGAGTCAGATAACATTGTTCTTGCAGCCTTAATCAGTGTCCTGTTTCTTCTTTCTACAACACCATTCTGTTGTGGAGTTCTTGAAACATTGTACTATTTTAGAATACCCTTTCCCACACAGAATTGATTCATCACACTATTCTTGAACTCAGTACCATTGTCACATCTGATTATTTTCACTTTGTGGTTGTGCAAGTTTTCAACTCTGGTAATGAATGCCTTGAGTATCTCTGGAGTTTCATTTTTAGTAGCTAGGAAGTACACCCAAGTAAACCTGCTAAATTCATCTGTGACAACTAGGCAATATGACTTTTTGTTCAAACTATTCACTAAAACAAGCCCAAATAAGTCCATGTATAGTAAATGTAAGGGCTCAGTAATTGTGTTCACTATCTTGGACTTGAATGAAACTCTGTGCTGTTTACCCTTTTGACAGGAAACACAAGCTTCACAATTTTCAAACAACTTTGTAGGCATCCCTCTCACAAGATTTCCTTTCACCAACTTGTTCATGGTCTTGTAGTTCAGATGTCCAAGTCTTCTATGCCATAATTTGGACTCATCAATAGTGGCCTTTGCAATTAGACAAGTTAAAGCTCTTTTGGGAACAATGTTCTTAATATGGTCACTGTATATATTTTCATTTCTAGGGACTTTCAGTAGCACAAATTTATCATCTAGCAACTGAAAATCAGGAGAAAGGATCATACATTCAGTGTCTGTAAAAAGAACAAAGTTCTTCTTGTCACACATTTGTGAGACACTAAAGAGGTTAAACTTAAGCCCTTTTACAAGAAACACCTTCTCAAAGTCCAAATTTCCTGTTCTTAGAGTTCCTCTGCCAATAATCTTTCCACCTTTTGGATCATTCCCAAAAGTAACTTAACCACCTTCAAAAGGCTCAAAGTCTTCTAGTTGAGACTCATCACATGTCATATGTCGAGAGCATCCACTATCAACTATAGCCATATCTTTTAGCTCATCCTGTAGATTACCCTGCACATGAGAATAGAGAAATTAGTTTCTCTTGGGGACCCAAGCCATTACTGACTTGGATCTGCCTTGTGCATCAACATAATTAAATTTCTTTAAATCACTTGATGCACTGCTGTTTTTAGAAACATTGTTAGAAACAGATGATTTTGGTTTCCAAACGTAGCAAGCTGAGGCCTTAACAGCATAAAAACGATTTCCAATAACTGTATTTGATAAAACTTTTGACCCAGAAGTAGAAGGTTTTGTACTAACAGCAGATAGCTTACTAGCAGCAGAGCCATCAATATAACCAGCTGTGGTTTTAAAAACACCATTTGATTTAGCAGCAAAAATAGATCTAGTTGCACCAGATCTTAACAACACAACCCTTGGAATCATATTTCTGTTAGGATGAGGGTGAGCATTTTTGGAAACATATTTATGATTCACCTTAGAGTATTGATTCCAAATAGGCTTTTTGTGGTCATTACAACTATTAATCAAATGTTCAAAACTACCACACTTATAACAAGCCTTTTCCTTTAATTGAAACTCACTACCTAATTTGTTTGAAACCAGGTTATTAAAGTTTCTCTGATTTCCCCTAGGATTATTATAGAATCCATTCAATTGACCTCTAGGAACCTCATTATATTCTACCATTTTCCTAGAGATACCCTTACCTAACACAGGTCTCATAAACTTAACCTATTCAATTTTAGGTTCAACTTTTGTAGGAATTTCTTCCTTTTTCACACTTTGTTCTAGTTAAACATGTTCCTCATCACTATCTGAATACCAGTCTTCAACAGTAGGATCCTCAGGAAATTTTCTAACCTCAACCTTAGGTGTTTCTAAGACATTTGTACTAGAGTCAGCTACAAGTTTTTCTATATCTAACTCACTGATGAAGGACAATTCTTTTCCTAGTGGAGCATAGGCACTCTTAACAGGTGGAGCAACTTCATTGTAGCCAATTCCACTTCCTTTCCTCATCAATGTACTCTCAATAGATTTATTAACCAAATCAGAAGCAAACTATTGTTTATTTACTCTTACTATATGTTTATCCTTATGAGCAAGAGCTGCATCTCTATCTTTTTCCGCTTCTTCTAATTTATTTTTAAGAAATTCTATATACATATTCTAGCTCACACTGTTTGAGATATTCTAGTCTTCTTTCAACATTTTGAATACCTACTTTGTAACCTAAGTTATCAAGTTTTAGGTGCTCAACTTCTTCAAGTAGACTCTCATTCCTAGACTTAAGTTCTTCTACAGTGTCAGCACATGATTTAAAAGAACACACAGATAGATTAGAATCATTAGATACCTCAGAGTCAGATCCAGAAGATGATGATGCATAGGCCATAAGTGCAAAGTTGTGCACTTTAGGCTTGACTTGAGCCACCAGAGAATAATTTGGTTCTTCATCAACCATATCACTCCAATCATACTCTCCCAACCTATCACAAGATACCAATGCAGTAGTGGTATTCTTTGATTCTTTAGTGGTCTTCTTTGGAGCTTCAGTATTCTTCTTTGGAGCTCTACATTCCCTAGCAAAATGACCCTTCCTGTTGCAATTGTAGCATTCTATCTTTGACTTGTCAAAACCCAAAATTTCTTTAGCCCTGTACTTGACTTCTCTCCCTGTCCTCTTCAAGAATTTTCTTGCCCTCAAGGTCAACATGGCCATCTGCCATTTAAGGTCAATCTCCTCAAGATCATCAAGATCAATGTGATCCATATCTTGATTTAGAACCTGTGATCTTATGTTGGATGTTAGATCAGCCAAGAATGCACATAAAGCAATATCACTGGTGGAATTCTTATCATTAGAACTAGCAGCAGATCCATCAGCAGCAGATACCCCATAAGCAGTATAGTGGGATTCTTGAGATCCTTTTGATTTTGAAAATATGAAGGCAAGATTTTGTGTACCAGAAGATGAAGTAGATGAAGAAGTCAATTCTGGTTCATACACCCTCAAGTTGTTGTAGAGGCTTTCCAACTTCATAGTTTCAAAGTCAGGCTTATTTCTCTAAAAAACTGTATGCATACTCCATTCAGGTGTAAGACTTCTAAGAAACTTGAGGTTTACATCTTCTTGAGGAACCACATAACCAACAAGCTTTAAGTGACTAACAAGTTGATTAAGCCTGTTGTATGTGCCATTAATCTTTTCTCCACTTTCAGCAGTAAAGTTTTCAAACTGATGCTTCAACATGTTTTTCCTTGACTTCTTAGTAGCATCCATCAAGTCTTTTGCAGTCTCACAGCTATCAAAATCCAATTGAAATTCATTAGTTATTCCCATTAAAAGAATACTGTGTGCCTTGATCTCCATCTTCCTCACTGAGTTCTCTTCAGCAGACTTGATTGGTATCTCTTTTCCATCAGGACCCTTCTTTGGTAAAGAGTCACCATTGATGATCACATTCCACATGTTAAAGTCAATCATGCGAATGTACTATCTTATTCTCATCTTCCATAGCTCATATTCTCTAGGGTTGAGCATGGGAACCTTTGAAGCAGTCACCATATGTGTGTCATCACCCATCTTCAGCAATTGATTAGGAACAACAAACTTGTAAGAAACAAATTCTTCTTGATTTCAACTTCTAGATCACAAGCTCTGATACCACTTGTTGATCCCAGTTGAGCAAACGATCTTATATAGAAGTTGACTTGAGTTAACACTTAAGCTAGAATGTGGAATATTAAAGCTTAACTTAAGAAGAATAATAATTCACTATCAACACTTCAATATATTAATAATACGAGTACTCAACAATGCTAGGGTTTTATAACCTTGAAGTGTAAACGAAAACTAAACAATACGTACTCAATCTAACCCTAGGATCCTTCTTTTATAGGGCAAGGAGTCCTACTAGGTTTACAATACCTTTCTACACTAGATAAGAATATTCTAGACATATAAAATTTACAAACAATCTATTCTATAATTATCCACTTGTGTACATGCATATCTTTTCAGCAGTATTTTCATCAGCAGTACTTTCCCATAGCAGCACTTTGAATGTATAGTAGCAGAATCATTATCCTTAGCAGCAGTTTCACCTTAGCAGTAGTTTGACTCTTTAGCAACAGAATCCAAAACCCAAATTCTTCTCAACCATCAGATGAGCTTGGAGGCCACTCATAGAATCTTGGCCATTTGATTAAATATGACCCCAATGATTGCCAAGGTGGACATGGAGACATGTGAAGAGGAGGGGGGGCCATGAGAGTGAGCTGGAATGGGAGCATGTGATTTAGGTTTGTTTGGTATTGAGGCTAAAAGAGACAGGGAAGCAGGGGAGTTTGTTGGCGGGAAAAAGGGTTGTGTTGGACTAAGGTTTAGGATATGATTGGTTTGACTGAGGATTGGTCAAAACGGGGGTTTTATTGTTTTGGGTGAGTGAGTGTGAGTTGTGTTTTTTTGGATTTGGATTCGGGTTTGTGTAGTGGGCTAAGGTTTGGACTTAGGATCATTTAGCAGTTAAGGATTTGGTTAAAGTTTAGGAAATTATTAGTTATTAGTAATAAAAGTAGTTTAGGTAAAAAAATCATTTTAGTAAAACTGAAAAAAAAATCTTGTAGTTTTTTTTAAAATAATAATAATAATAATAATAATAATAATAATAATAATGACAATGATAATAAAAAAAAGGTAAATTTAAAAGAAAAATCTTAATAAATAAAAAGTTTTGACAAAATATTTTTTGGAATTTTATTTTGGAAAATGGTTTTTGAAAAGGTTTTGGGATTTGATTTTGAAAATGATTTTGCATTTAAGTTTCGGGGTATTTTGAGAATTTTGGTGTCGGGTGAAGGGTAAATGTGTAATAAGGTTAAGGGTAAAAGGGTAATTAGGGTTCGTTATGGATTTCCATACCTCTCCCCATGTCACTCTCCTGGGATTGACTTCGACTTTTCAACTCTTCAACTCTTCAATAAATGCTCCAAATTGTGTCGAATCGATTCGGTATTGCTCCATATTGCTCCGGTTTCCCATCCATGCTCCGTTTTGCTCACTTTTGCCTTGTTTTCAATCCATTTGTACCTGAAACATACAAAAACACACTCCAAGGATACTTGTAACATTATATGGTCATTTTTTTGTGTTTTTGGTCGTTTTGGTGGGTTTTTCGGGCCTAAAATGATGAGTAAAAGGCCACTCATCAATCCCCCACACTAAGCAATTGCTAGTCCCTAGCAATCCGATCATATAAAGTAATGACGGGATTACAAGATTTATTGTGTTACCATGTATACCCCATTTTGACTTCTTATTCCATTCAACTACTTTAAATGATAACGAAATTAAATATCATGCTTGATTTCCAAAAGATAGCATCATGGAACCGGATTCACGCAAACTGGGTGTCTCCAGGGAATTATAATCGTCATCCTCTTTTTTATACTTCCCAACTAAGCCTAAAACCCTTGCGCAAATGTTTTGATAAAATGCTAACGCTACTTATATTAGTAATCTGTGTAAGTCGAGACTAACTTTTCTCTCCCACAATAATTATTAGGTTAGGTGTGTATGCTTGTTTTCAAAATTTTGACCGGAAAAATCGACATTTATTAGGGTTGTTATATATTTAAGTTAATATTAGTTTACCGAAAACCGCGAAATCTAAGGGTCGAAAAGGCCTTTTCCATGTAGCGGCTTTCTTCTCGGCACATTCCAACCAGATGGTTTAGGTTACCAGGCTTTTGACACCTCCCAGAGAATAGTACCGGAATCAGCGGGAATTCGATTCCAAAGATTTATGAAGCTACTGCTATATTAATATTAAGCTTAAATAGATAGCAACCTACAAAGATTTAGAAATTAGAGATTCAAATATGAGATCACTCCATGTGGCGACTTTCTTCTCAGCTTGTCCTTAGTAAAATTAGGAGGCTAGGTTTTCACCCTTGAGAATCGTATCAGAGCTCATGGGGTCTTTGAAATCAAAAACTTCCAAATATCCGTAAAATCTTTATAAGGTTTTGACGAATACTAGTTAAAAGGTTTATTTAAATTTTACAACAAGCAAGTTTTGAACATTTATTCATAATCAACATATATATATATATATATATATATATATATATATATATATATATATATATATACTAGATTACGAAGCCCGCCCGATGGGCGGGCATGACTTGTAATTTACATTTTAATTGTATGAAGTAAGTGTGATACATTTGACTTTATACAACTCTTTCCTAAATATCATGGTACTTCAAGGTTAACTAAATAACATGTAAACCTTTATTATAGTTAATGCTACTAATATTCAAGTACTAACGACGGACGCACAAACTTGCATAGTAAGAAATTCTGGTCTTTTTTTAATATTGCAACTCTTCTCAACTCAAGTTATAGACCAAGATTTAGAAAACGAAACTTATTCTGATCATACAGAATCGGGACGCTGTCTTTATTATATCGAATACTACATCGTCAAGAATGTTATTCCCTGTGATGGTAATATTAATATTGCATTTTCTTTACAGTGGTTATTGCTAAGTTGAGTAGTTGAGTCTTTGACATATCAAATACTTAATTTGGTTTATTTTGTTTATCAAGTGTGTGCTTGAGGTTAATGTGATACTTAACCCACATTCTATTGTACTTAAATTTGTGGTTTTAATATATTATACCAGGGTAACCCTTTACCCAAAAAGAAATACCAAACGTGTTCTACATTATTATTCATAAATGAAGCTGCTCCAATTTCTTTATGCTATTTCAGACTTAATTACTAAAAGTTCAAAATTTCACCCCAAACAAAAATGTAATAATCTTCCTAGCAATATCAAGGAAATGATTATGGAAGTCTAGCATGCTCAAATATAGATAGAGTACATGTGAGGCCATCAATAAAATGGGAAAAGTGAAGTTGGGCAAGTAGATAAATAGATATAAAATCTTGACTTTAATATAATTATACATCTTGTAGTGTTGAACACAGTTGTCTCTTGGCTTTCTTGTTAGCACTTGATTAAACAATCACTAACAATATATTTTTTAACTCTAAGTATGATCATCTAGAGCACTTACATTCATTACTTCAATAATAAGCCAATATGAGAACAGCAATATGAAAGTTCATACATTTACCTCTTAAAAGGTCATGCCATAATAAAACATCTTTAAACGGAATGGATCAAATGGGTTGAGCGGGTCAAGTATAGATAGAGTACCGGTTGACATGTTTTCAGTCACAAAGGTAGTGCCTAAGACTATTTATGCGGCTGCGGGAAATTGAATATGTAATTGACATATCCAAAACTATATACCCAATCACCTTGTGTAGGAATATTAAAAGAGTAAGTCATCAAGTAAAGAAGAATACACTTTCATTACTGATGCATAGTTAATTCTATCATTGTGATAATTGTAACATTTTGAAATTAACCTTGTAAAAGATAAGAGGTAAAATGAAGATATATAATTTTGAGACATAATCAATGGACCATTGACATTGACATTGATATGTGGTGGCGAAATAAAAGATCTGGAGTTACACCAGGTTTGTTTGAAATAGCCGATAACTGATGGTCTCATAATAGCTAAGATGCATACCTAATTGTCCCTCATGAAAGAACCTCGATTTACGTTATTGATATAAGATTATGAGAAGTACCTCAAAGCATAAATAGCCATTCTCTTCGATTTGTTTCATTTGTGGGTAAACATTGTCTGGTTGCCTTTAGTAATTCATTGCTAATTCATTTAGTGGTCTTAGAGAAAAAAAAAACTTTATTAATCTCTTTAAGCTCTGCTTATGGTCTCACATCAGGAATCACAAAGTTTTTTTTGTTGTTGAAGTCGTAACGCTTCCTTTATATCCACACTTCGAAACTGCAACATTTCTCTTTATTATCATAATTCATGAGTGGAATATCTGATCACCATATATTTGATTTCACAGTTAGGAATTTCGCAACTGATACATGCAAACGATTTGTAATTACTTATTTTTGGAGGGTTGTGAGCTTTCCCTCTTAGCCAGGGAAGGAATGAGATTTAACTTCATTGTAGCCTATAAATTAAGAATTTTAACACGTGTGGCATTGTTTAACTCTTTATTCATTTTATTTAACTTTCATGTAGCCTATATTTAATCATGTACGGAGCAAACATTAAAACATCATATTACGTAGTATTTAATTAGTGCGACGTCAAACAACAAAGGATATCAAACTGTAATTTTTATATGATTCATTACATAATCACTTTCAAAACATTATTTTGAAACTATGTTTTTAGTGTAGAAAGAGAAGTAGTTGTTGCTTAGAGGAGACATGTGATCATATAACCTTTCTTACATGTCGGAATCCAGCAATCTCCTTTTCAATCATGTCAGTGCTATCAATTAGATTCTATTGGTTAATATATAATTCCTTCACTGCTATTACTCATATATATGTTTACTTAAGAATATCTTCTCTTGCTTTTAATGTAACAAATATAGCTCTCCTGCCAAGGTACACGTGTTAGTAAACACTATGTTTATAAAAAGATAATCGCACATAACTATCTACTCCTAAAATACACTCACAAATTGATGCGCTACTCACCATTCCGTCTAAATACTTGGCCCGAGGGATGCAAGAAGGTGTGATCTTGACTTTGCATCCAGGTTAAGTTTCCTCTTGTACACATCAACTCATCTTCACATAAGAAATAAAGTAGTTAAATTAAAAAGTAGAAACAATTATACCAAGTTAGTAAAGTGGCAAAGCAAGATTTATGTCATACGTAAAAATCGTTATTGATAACTTGTAACAATAACTACCAAGTTATAAGTTGTATAATATGAACTAACCTGCGTAAGAGAAAGTCAAAGATACTTGTTCAAAGTATAAGCAAATAAAGAAAGTTTTGTTAATCGTCATCTACATTAATAAGGTAGACGGCGTGTTTCCGGTCCCTGAATGGAAATGAAATCATTAGAACGGCAATGAAACAATAAAATAACCTGTAAATGGGATATTAAGAATCCTAACGATGAAAATATGTACCTTATCATTTAAAAGGATCAAGTGTGGCCAGTTTATCTTTGATTTGCGAAAAGTGAGATTTAATACTGGCGGTTTGAGGCATTACAAAAGATAAGTCAGACAAAGAAAATCATAAAAATGAAAACAATACAAAAGCTAAGTCTTTTACGAATGGTCAACAAACACATACCAGGTAGACCTTATTCCACTCACTTCAGTCCCGAATCAACATTTTAGTTTTGTTAATGGCAAACGACTTAGTAGACTTTTAGTTTGAGGCGAAAACATGCCCAGACCCCAATTCGATAGTGCAAATGCAGGTTGGCATCTTAGCTTGTAGCTCATTGAGGATGATTTCACATTGCTTTGAAATAAAGGTATTGAAACCCAATATTAATTCCAGGTACCGTTCGAATAGTCTCCGCATCCTTGCTATGATACTCGGAATATCAACAGCTCTACAAAAAAACATTATTAAAATATTAATCTATATAATTGAAATAAACATTTATGAGGTTCTATGTCTAAAGCATAAAATAAAATTTTGGGCAACGCGTAACCTGATTTCATTAGATCAATTCACCTTTTGGCCAAATTTTTAGATCTGAATCGTTTAGTCTATTTGAGTTTTAATTCAAGTAGTCAATCAAAGTTTGACGCAAGAATTACCTCATAATTAGATAAGCAATCTATTGTCTTCATTTGTGACATCTTTGAATTGACATTTGGTTACACATGTTGCAAATGCATAGGCTGCAAACTTTGCTTCCCATATTAATCTAATAAGCAATTTAGATATTCAAACTCTAATCCCCTCAAAACTGCTTATACGTTGTATCAAAAAGCAATAAGCAATCGTAATAAGTAATCCCATAAATAGTCATGTTTCAAATATTTACACAAAATTATATTCTTACATGAACAAAAAGAAAGCAGTTGGTGGCCTTTTCGGCTTGCTTCGAGCACTCTCCTTTTTTACTTTTCTTCATAGTTGGCTCCTTCGCTTTTGCCAGTTTCTTTCTACACAGAAACAAACCATACAACTTATATAAACAAACATAACAAACTAAAACTGAATAAGTTAATAAACAGATGCAAGTCGAGTTGATTACACAGACGCTTCACAATCAGGCTAAAAAGTGCATACTCGCGGCCAAAAATGAACCACAAAAAAAAGTAACCGGTAACAAAACAATATATAGCAGAAGTCTACGTATTTCATCAACAGTAGGCTTATTTCAAGAATCTAACATTGGATAAACATAAATGGCCGTTTTTATTTTGAGAAAAAGTAAAAAAAAATAATTGAATAAGATACATGCGTCTCATCATCATCACAGCTTTTCTAAACTGGTATAAACTCATCAGTCACCAAAAAAGGCACACTGAATTAGACATTCTTAACTTCTGGGGTGTTGGCTTTTATGCCCACAGCGAGTTGCCCAAACTCTCGAGGCAAGCTATAGATAACATTCCAACAATATCTGAAATGCCAGGAATAGTCAAACATCTCTTATACAATCAAAAGGCCTTATATGGCACTTCATTGACATTTATAGCAGTAATAGAAACAAAAAAAGTTGATCATTTATTGAACCAACCTTTACTTGATATTCTCACCCGAACACTCGAACATAGGCATGTAAAAAAATATCAGCCTTCTATTCTCCCTTTGCACAACCAAGTTGTAACCCTGTTGCACCAGCAAGACTAAAAAATAACAAATATCACATTACCTATTCCCATATAAACTCAGATGAAATATGAATCCAATCTTGGCTCAGCTTCATAAAGTTGACTATTAACATAATTTAAACCAAAAAGATTAAACCTTGATTACAACCCACCTCAACTAATTAAGAAATTGTAATGCTTTTCGGAAACGCGTCAAGAAGCTCACCTAGACCATGATAGAATAAACATATTTTGACAAGCCCTTTAACTAAGTAATACCTTCCTGGTCTCTATTGTGCGGTCAGCAACCCATATCGCAGCTGCCAATACAGAGACTTCCAACCCTTAGCCATTCGTTGTATATTTATCAATAACATTTAACTGTTAGAAATGTATTGATCTATGGGCTGTCAAAATATCACAAGAACTTCGACTTCTCCATTCAATTGAGTTGAACTCACTCTCTCTCGAGACTTCTACACTAAACAGAATATCGAGATTTAAGCTTATGTTACTCGGGAATTACAGCCCGCACTGGTACGTATATTCTATTACATTTCAAGATGGCATTTCAAACCATCTATACTGAATGGGTCAGTTTAGGTTATAAGTTGTTGATAACGGGTTAAAAAACCAAGTATAAGATATTAACTAAAATATTAAATGGAACAACACAATATTAACTTACATGTTTGGTTTGTTACTTTGTGCAATTTTTTCTTAGCTAAATGGACAGCAAGGGTAAAGCTGCAACAATATCCATCATTAGCCATTCAACCTACAGCACAGAAAAGTAATAAAATATTTAAATGAACAATTAGCAAACGTTGAATGAAAGAGAAACTATAGCCTCATATTTTCGACTATAACAACTTATTTCATGGTTTAAATATTTCGATGGATACACACATATACATATATGAATAGTAATACAGTATGCATCAGTTCACTTAACAATGATGATTCACAATTAGATAGTCTATTACGATGGTATATTAAATGCAATATACTTCAGTTCATCAACAATATGCTACAGTTCAAAAATCTCAATCTGGGACTGTTTTATAATCTCGAGATCACCAGCTTGCACATTGCAAAAAAGAATTTCAGTAACAAAACTACTAAATTATAAAAGTTTCCTCTATGTACGTAGTCTTACATGTAAATAAGTATTAGAAGAGTGAGTGCCAAGCCTACTGAAGCGGCAAGTAGGAATCATTGTCGTGAACTACAACAATTATTCTAGGTTAAAAGATTATGTTTTAAATGAAAGTTTTCGGTGCTTACTTATTTAGGACTTGTCCAGGTGCAATGCTTTCAGAAGAGAAACTTGTGCTACTACTTCGGGTGTGATGATCATTCTAGCTCAGTTCTTCAAGTTTGTGACCACTAAATCAACCATTGTAAACCCACACTAAGTTCCAGGCACTCGAACCTAACAAAGTTCAATTAATTCTAGAAAAATATAAAAATCAGAGAAAAAAACAACACATAACATACCCGAATGAAAAATTAATATATAATTGTGTGTACATATTTAAGCTATGAATTTGTGTATGCTACACAATAATAGAGATTAATGCTATAACATCAAATAGGTATTCATTTGTTACATTACATTCAGGTATTCAATGATATATATTAATGAAAGATAATGTGAATGGGTTAAAGGTCACCCAAATAAAACTACTATGCATAAAACCGACCCGTTCTAAGCCATTATATAAACCGCCCATTCCATTTCAAAACAAATTTTACTAAATATCCATAAATTCTCTTTATAAAACAGATTAACAGTTAGTATATATGCTGTAACAAATTAGTATGTTAGAACTTTAAACAGATAATACGTTGAATACTCATACTGATGTTAAGAACTTTCAAGGGAGGCTACTTAATTATCAATCACTATGTTTTCTAGAAAAATTTGCCAAGGGATTGAACTCTAAAAAAAGGTTAGTTGTTGACAACTAAATAAGTTTTGCTAATGATTGATGTCTAACTGTTTTGGTTATGTGCATTAAACCATGCCTTTACTTTTGAATAATTTATCTTGATTAATCTCTATGAATGCCCTCCAAAGTTTTGTTATTCTTTAGCTTGTTTACATGTACTTATTTGACTTGGTAATTGAAGCTCGGTGTTCTTTAACCATAGTGCTTCACTAATTTTCTTGATTAAGCCTTGTCGTAAATAGTTTATATAACATCTTAGTTTAGCATAATAATAATTGTTACTGTTAGTACCTAAACTTTACCTTGAGGTACAAATTTTCAAGTAAATACATAGATATTAAAAAGAGGAAAATAAAAAATATACAGTCCAGTAGCAACTAAATAATCAAATAATATAGACTTAAGTAAGAATTTAAAAAAATAAATTGGAGGGGTGTGGTGGTGCGTGCTCATGCAAAATAATTAATAATCTTCAAAGAAAGTTCACTTACCTCTTGACAAACGAAGGCAAGGCAAAGGCGGCTCTGTGCATCTCTGTTCGTTTCGAAAAAACAACAAACATATCATGATACATTCAGATTCATATTGAAGGTAACACATCAATGTATCAGTTTGTTAACTATTAATGATAAATTAATAAAAAAAAGAAAATAAATAAATAAATAATGGATTTCGAGTAAAAAAATCAACATATTACCTGAGAGTTGTAGAATTTTAACACTCTCATAGGCTCAAGTGTTCCCTTAACCTTTTGGATTGGGTTTATAGGAAACCTTTGTTGAAAAATTATATATTCAAAATGCTTCATGAATCATAAGTGATCATATATATGTTATTCCATATTAAAGGGATGTATATAATGATGGTGGTAGATGGAGAATGGAGGAATGCTAAACTTATAAAGTACATGTTGTTAACATAGATGATCACCCTTGTTTCACACGTTTTAGACAATTTTGGTGTTTAACATCCGGATTCTCATATTCCTTGAGTTCATTTGTGCACCTTTCTAACTGAGCAATCTAGTTCCTTAAGCAATATAAACAGAAGTTATGATGAACATAAGCTTTACCAAGTCATTTTTATTACAGTTAACGTGTCGATTATAAAACTTATTAACCAAATGTTAAACGACGTCTGCACGTCTTTCTTATCTGCTCATCTTGACCCGTGTTAGAAATGACCCATTTGAATCCGAAACCCTTTTGATCTGTTATGAACCATGTCAACCCTCCCTAGTTTCCACCTCTAGGTTCAATGTGTCTCATATCATCCAAAAGAGCCAAAGTGCAAATAATCTTTATCATAAATATATGAATTTGCTCACTGTATCAGACAAATTATGAACTTCAGCAGTTCAGCAGCCTGGCTCCTTTTGAAACTTGTACCTCCATGAGACGCGCTTGCTGTTTTAGTGCCCAACGGCTCTTCATCAACATCCTAATCAAAACATTACTTGCTTTTAGTACGTTAAATGACATTAATGTAACAAATGAGTATATACATACTTGGCTTTGGCACTCAAAGTCCTCTGTATCACGAGATTTCCAAATAGCTGATAGTTTTTTTTTTTTTTTTTTTTTTTATAAAAGTAAATAGTTTGACATTACAATGATAATTAACTGAAATAATAAATTTTGTAAATATTGTTTATAATCTTACTTCCCAGAGATTGTATTTGGACCAGTTGTCTTCCCAAAAATCACAGTCTTGATCCATTTTCCAGGAGGCATCCCCCTTTTTTACAAATATCGCCACTCGAAACACCGCACCACTACTTAACCCAACTTTCAATACAGGTTGTTTCGTAAGGAAAGGTAACTTCAAAACTCATACTAATAATAGAAAGAACCTTTTCTTAAAATAAAAAGGAACGTAAAAGAAAAACAATGAGAGGCTTTTAACCTGATCCGAACACTCCTTGTTGTTGATGTAGCCTAATCCAAACACACCTTATTGCTGCAGTAACCTAATCTAAGCACATCTTATTGGGGCACTTGGGTGATCCGAGCTCACTTTATTTCTACAGGTGCCTGTTCCAAACACCCCTCGTTTGTACATATACATTTATAGTGTGCTCCTAATACATCTGGTCTTAATTATGCGGCATCCTAATCCGATCACACAACTTTTAAGCCGAAACATAAATGGTTGACCAGTAACTTTCAACAAATTATCGATAATAATAATAATCATCAACTCTGAATATTTGCAATATTACATGTCAATCCCATTTTTGAAAAATAGGCTTTCGTAGTGGTAAAAAATATAGCGGTCCATGGTTTGCTAATAAGACCTCCATGTCAACCATTGTGAAAATTGAAAAACATCATGATTAGTCTATATAATCAGATAGCATGAAATTATTTCTTGGGATAAGGGCTTTAAGTCAACCTACACCGTTTTTACCCATAAAATAACATGTATTTGACATCTTATTCAGACAGCTCATTTTTCCATCTCTATTGATATCATAGTCAATACAAATATGATTTTAGCAGTTTATATATAACTGGAACCAAGAGATACACCATTGTGTTTGGTATCATGTTCCAAAGCACACGACAAACCACCTATATGAGAATGTTAAGTTACAAATAGTTAAATTTAAGTTTGTGGTTAATCAAACACCCTTTTAAACAACCCAAAACTCTTTAAAACTGCACTTTTTAAATCAATTACCTTCCAAAACAATTCTAGCATGTCGAGTGCAGGCTGTAATAATAATATTTTGGAAAAAAGTTTATCTGGTCCTGTATCATTGATTTCTTGCGATTAGCCTTGGGCCCGAAATTGCGCCGGGTCCTATTTCACCTTTGGTTGTGTCTGAACAAACCTGAACCTTTATTTGTTCCATATGAGTTTAGTCCTAAGTCCTAACTGATCATGTTGTGGACATCCAGCAAGATACAAACTGCTTCTCCAAGTCTTTGTTCAAACGTCAGGGTTCTATGCCTTTAAGATTCACAATTATCTCATTAGTTAAAATCGTACATATATGACAGAAGCAAAAGTGGGAAATACCTACCATATTCATCTTGTTAGCTTATTTTTGTGTTACATTGTCAAGTAAAATGTTTGATCATGAATTGGATGATAAACCTACAAATACCACCCCAAGCATTAATAACGATGCCAAAATTTAAAATAAAATAAAATAAAAAAATCTAGCATATATTAGATTCTGACCGTATGTAAATTTCAGTTTCAAAAAGTACCAACTAATACGGCTGGAAATAGTTAAGGGAACATACCTGATCAGGAATAAAGTGTTCCATTCTGTTACTTTAAGTTGTTATATTCAAAAATAAAAATTTTCTTCAACAAACAACTGTTCTTTTAGAGATCTAAAATACAGATTAATTGCATAAATAGGTCTCTCTCATACCTTATTACTTGTATCACGACATTGACTCGTATTTCATCAAGCCCAAAAGCAAAGCAGCATTTCCAAACGGGCAGTCTCATATCTCCAGCTTCCTGAGTTTCAGGGAGCCTCCTAATACATACTCCATACCCAAATCGCTACTTCTTGCAAAAGCAACAGAAAGTGTTTCCATGTTGTTGGCGTACTTTCCTATATACTCGAATGTCTGATCAGTTGAGACCAGAGACTGCGAGGTTTTGAATCCTGGCACATGCTTTCACTATAGCCCCAAAACCTTCTTCCATTGGCTCCTTGGTCATATAATCAGGTTGACCTGGGGTAACAAAAGAGGTTGTCTATCAAATCGCGGTAGCAAGCAACCTGCAAAGGCGAACATATCAAAACTTACAAAACAAAATAAATCGAGTTTTAATTTATTGGCATACTTGACTTCTATAAAATTTATTAATTTGTTGAAAATATTGTATATAAGCTTTTCGTTACGGCTTATTACACAACATAATTAAAAGGTAAGAAAAAGTAGTAAAAGACTAAAAGAAAATTATTAATTAGAAATTTTTTCTAGAAATTACATTACACAACATGTGTAACTGTCGTTTCAAGGTATGAGATAAATAACCTGATAAATTCATAGATGAATAGAAAAATATGTTTGTTACCATTGTCAGTACTCAGTAGCGTTATTGCTTTTGGGATCATTAACAACCACACAGGGGCTGATGTTTCAGGTTCTGACGAAGTCTTTGCGGGCCTTGGTTTATGTTGACAACTGTTTGCAGAGGCTCATCCGAAACCGCTCGTATGAACATAGATGTTCCTGATATCATGTTGAATAGCCTAGCTTGTTGTTGGTAAAGAGGAAAGGCTACAAAACTCCTGTTGTTTCTGGGTAGTCTCATCAACAATGCCTTCCAAAACTCCTGTTGTTTCTGTTTGCATACATGTAGTGACAGCATGTTGCGAAACTTAGTATAGGAACGCTTACACCTAAAATGACAATAGCTACCAAAAAATGAATATAAGGTAATGTGCAAATTTGACATTGGTAAAAAGAAGAAAAGGAATCGAATATTCACTGAAACTAAAGAACCATGTGTGTGTTCAGATCAGTAGTAACTAAAACGTGATTGCTACCAATATTCAGCAATACGTACTACAATAGCAGTTCGTTGTCAATCAATCCAGTTCACGCGTCAATTCAACATCAGATACAACTCCAAAGCTGATTAGGTCTCCTCTGTCCCTTCATCAGTAAAGATACATGTTGCAACATCAGCCGATAACTTTTAACTAAAATGCAATAAGCTCGGTAGGTAAAACACGCAAATTAGTTAATTAAAAATTTGTATTATATCTTACTTGGTAGAACACATCAAAAATCATTGAAAGATACTTTGGTGTAAAGATACTATTGATCATCTATAAAGACTTTATAAGCCGAAACAAACACCCAATAAGAACAAACCTTAGCAAGGAGCATCATTTTCACCATGTGTCTACCACTCCAGTTAGCACTGCAACCTTTAGTTTTTTTACCATACACACAAGAAGCACCAGAACCTGTAACTTGTTGTCCATATCTTATACCATATTCCTCTTATTCTTGGTACGCAAAACCTATTTAATGCAAATAAGAATCACAGCTAACTTAACATACATACAATGATGTAGGTTAAAAGAAGTATGTGATTCATAATACATTATGTAGGCAATTCAGCAAGCCAATGATGTAATTAAATAAGAACTGACTAATTTAATTGCATTGAGTTGCAGGGTCAAGAAGCATTATTAAAAAAAAGTTATGTTACTTTAAGTTGTTATATTCAAAAATATAACCAAAGATGCATCATGGTCAAGAGCCTAAATGTATTATCACAAAGTTTCAGTCCATTCAAATTCCCATTACTTAAAATATATTGTATCAAAGGTACCTTGTGTGAAGCATTATCAAAATCTTCCAGTGAACCAAACTTCCTCAAACTGTATCAATGAGAATAAAAAAACGAATCAATATAGGAAAAAAAAAACAAATAAAATTTACATGATTAAATATAAACTGGTTCAATGAGATTAGGGTTTTCAAAGAAAAAATAAAAGGTCGTATATGAATGGTATATGAATGATATTAGGGTTTTTTTTTAATGATAAATGAATAAAAAGGTAGGATATTAACTAAAAGATTGTAAACGTGGTGGATAACTGATTGGAGGTTTATAAATTTTGACTTGCAAGATACATCTCAAAAATTAAGTTACTCTAGTGGTAAGGATTAGTGTTTCAATACATCCTAGGTTCGAATCCTACACATTTAATTTTTAAACTAAATTATTAAATCCGAAATTTTTAAAATTAAATACGGAATTTTAAAAATACTACTGCCAACATGGCACAATATTAATTTGGAATTTTAAAAATACTACTGCCAACATGGCACAACATTAATTTGTGATGCAAATAAAATAAATTTAAAAAACGCCTAATACATTAAAATTGTATATAATATTAAAATTTCTGAAATTCAATTAAAAAAAATTGTTTACATGTGATGACATGGCTGAAATTGAATTACTGGGCATTGACTGGGCAATGAGGTGGCATATTCTTCAAATGCCTCCTGTTATATATAATGTATATATGTATATATATATATATATATATATATATATATATATATATATATATATATATATTTTCATTTTTCATTTTTTTTCATGGCTTTTTATTAACGGAGCTTCACGGGGTAATTCCAAGACCTTAACGCCTTTCAGAATTAAGGATCCACGGACCGATCTCGAACCGTAGTTTATAGCACTTATTCATACTCAAAACTTTAACTTTTGCAACTTTCAAGCAACGTCACTTTCATTTTGCATTCTTATTGCATTTTCATAAAAGTATGCTTGTTCCAAAATTTAAATAAAACTTTGAATTAGTACGTGTCAAAACCGTATAAAAACTTTATTTTTACTAACAAAATGATTTTTGTGTTCAAACGTGTGGAAAACTAGAAGGGGGGGTTGAATAGTTTTACGTCTTTTTAATTTGTTATAAAAGATTGTTTGAAAGTTTTCTTTGTTTTCAAAAATATAGATTCGATGCTATATGAAATCAAGTCATGCACAATTTGAACAACACTAAAAATGTACGATAAAGCAATAATAATGTAAGTAAAGAAATAGATGAGAGTTGGAAAGATCGAACCGCAAGACAAGAGATTTATAATGGTTCGGCTACAAGGTCACCTTCCTTGCCCTACTCTACTCCCCAAGCACCTAACTCGAAATTTTTCTTCACTATGTCAACAAGCTCCCTTATGGCGGAGAAAACCTTACACACCAATTTACACACCACAACTACGTCACAACTTATTCACACCTTCTACACAACTATTTCACACCTATTCACTACTTAATCACACCACTTCTTCACACCTATCTCCTACACACCAATTTTCTTCACACCTATCTTCTACACACCAATCTTCTTCACAACTATCTTCAACACACCAATCTTCTTCCTAACTTTTCTTCTTCACAACTAACTACTAACCAATCACACTATATAAATATCTAACTAAACTATCTTCTAACAAATATTCACAACTAATCACACAATGAGATAAATACAATGATGATGCTCTAACAACTTAAATTGTGGAGATCACAACAAGTTGTAATACTTCTTATCTTGAGGGATAGAAGTATTCTTCTATTGCACTTGATAGAATGATGTTTGGATCACTTTGAAACAAAGATTTAAGAATATATGATCAAAGGATATAAAGATTGGAAATGGAGATCTAGAACAGAAAGTTTAGGAGTGCAAAAGGTGAGAAAAAATCCAGATTTAAGGTGGTATTTATAGGCAACAGATTCTGATAAAGGAGCGTGGCCGGTCCCCTTAAATCAAGGCCGGCCCCCTTAAAATTAAGGGGACCGCCCTTTATAATTAAGGGGGCCGCCCAGCTATAACGGCCAGATTTTTTATTTTTTAGTGGGGAAGTTTATTTGGTGAAAAACTAACTGATTTTGATTAAAAATTTGAATTCATATACTTAGTATGAATAAAACATTTTTCTTTATTACCAAAAGTGTTTTTCAAAAATATATAATATGTTTACACATTTAAATAAACTTTGTAATACTTAATTAAGTTTTCCTTTGATCATAAATTGCACTAAACACTTTGTTTATTCATACGTTAAGTGATTTGGATGTAAAGAGAATGTTAATCACTAAATACTTGTTTATGTCACAAGTTTTAGTTCTATGAGTTTATATTTTGTAATAATCAAAACATAGAGATATTGATAATATGTTAATAATGTTTTTAGGCATTATTTATGTCAACAATCTCCCCCTTTTTGATTATTACAAAACCTTAAACTCAATAGATCTAAAATTTGTTTATAGACAAGTATTATAGAGTTTACATTTCTCTTCTCCCCCTTTTTGTAAAATCAAAAAGGTTAAGCCGAGTAAGCTTAATGAAAGAAGATTAAACGGGTAGAATGCTCCCCCTTGATGTATGCTCCCCCTCATTTGAGAGCACCAAGGGAACGAGCTATGGAAGTCTTGGCTACAAAAATATTTGAAGAGAACAAGACATATATACATGCAAAACTACAATTATGCAAACAGATTCATTCAAGCATCATAGAAATGATTAGCATTACAACATTCAATATGTTTGAAGCATATTGATTACAATAAAACAAAAGAAGAGACATAGTCCTATATTGCCTAAGAGAGCACTTGGACTTGCTTGCAACCCATGGTTGATTGTTTTATTTTGCTTGAAGGGGAACATAAGCATAAAGCTTAGTTGTTAGATGGATAGGGATATGGAGTGGGGTATGGAGCGGAAGAGGTGGATCTTACGATGTTGTATCGTGTTAAGGGTGGTATGGGATGAGGACGAGTGAGGAGATATTCAATCCAAGAAATATCTTCAATCAAGTATAGAATTTGTTTTTGAAGGAAGATGCAACAAGGGCAATAGTGAGTGTGGTTTGTAACTTGATCCAAGTTGAGAGAGTGAGGTAGGCAATTGTTGTAGGGTGATGATGGAGGTTGCCATTTGTTGCGTTGTGCAAGATGCATGGCATTGAGATCACTAAGATCATGGATTTGGGATATTTCTTCACCGAACTTTTGCTTTTTCGTGGCAATGCGGAGAGAGTCATTGTGTTGATATGGATGAATTGGGTTTGTGTAGTTGGAATTGTAGTTGGATGGTTGATCAAACTTGTATGGATCATTATAGATGGTTGGAGGATGAGATGAGTGGTTTGGCATGAAGGAAGATGTTTGCCCAATGTTGTATGGTTTGTAAAGAGGATCAAATGAATTTCCTTGTGAATTTGGTGTAAAGTTTGGGAAGTAAGTGGTTGGAGGTGTTGAGTGATTTCTAACTTCATTGGTTATGATGGATTTGTTTCGAGGGCTTTTTCTTCGCCAAACGGGTTTTTCCGTCATCCTTGCAAGCCTTGAGGCTTTTGGTTTTGGTTTTTTTGGAGAAGTCATGAAGGGATGAATGGAGAGTGTGGAAGATTGGGGATATTTATAGTGTAAGATTTGTGTGTTTATGGATGGATGAAGTTTGTTTGGGAGATTAGGACAAAATATGTTGGTGAAAAATGGGAAATGTAGGTTGAAATGGGCTAAAAAGCAGAAAAGATTCTGTAAATCCATCCAGCAGATGGCTGGTCCCCTTAATTAGGGGGCGGTCCCCTTAAAATTAAAGGGGCCGCCTAGCATAATTAAGGGGGCCGCCCATCTGATAGTTCCCAGATTGCCAGAAATGGGTTTTTGGCAGAAAGGTTGTGTTTTTGGATTTGGATTCAAGCAAGTTCAATTCCTTTAAGCAATATAGCATCTAATCTAATCAAGATATAGTATGCATGCAAAAACACTTAAGCAAAAGAGCAAATAAGCAACACATAATAAGCTAAAAGAAACAATTGAAGGCAAGAGCACTTAAGCTTCCTAAGGCAACTATCTTAGATCAAAGGCAAAGGCAACTAGTAAGTCAAAAATCTAGTGATGAAACAAGATGACAATGTTATGAGTGATTTTGTCCTAGTGTGTGCCTATATGCAACAAATGTGGAGTTGTGATTGTTTCGACTTCTAAATGCAAAAAAAAAAAAAAAAAAAAAAAGAAAAAAAAAAAAATCTTAAGAAACAATCCAAAATCTCATTGATTCGATTTTTGCTCGATCATGAACGTCAAAGATACATTAGATTATATATCTTGACGATTTATGTGAGAGTTTATGCATGATTTTGGAAGAAAAATGTTTTTAGCATTAGTCAACAATGCAAGGAAAATGATGTTCATGTAATTCCTAGATGTGAGAATAATTTAAAAAACAAATTTGATTGGGTTTTACAAAAGAGTATATGCAAAGAAAATAGTATTTCCCAATCTTTAATTTTGTGCGAAATAGATTCCTAGAGTCAGAAATGGAGAAGTGGAAGAAAAGTAAATCTTATGCAAAACTTAAAAGAATTTTTTTTTTTCTAAATGCAATAGAAGTTAGCCAATTGTTCCATCATTCCTAATCCTAGACGCAAGTGATTGAATAATTCACGCTTAAGGGGTTTAGTGAATATATCCGTAATGTTATCTTTTGATGCAACTTTTTCTATAGATATGTTCCCTTTTTGTATGTTATCCCTAAGAAAGTGGTGGCGTATTTCTATATGTTTAGTCCTAGAGTGTTGCACCGGATTTTTACTTAAGTCTATCACACCTTTGTTATCGCACATAATGGGAACGTTTTCTAACCTAATGCCATAGTCTATAAGAGCTTGTTTCATCCATAGTGCTTGTTGACATGCCTTTCCAGCGCTTACATATTCGGCTTCGGTGGTAGAAATAGCAAGAGCGGTTTGCTTCTTCGAAAACCAAGATGTTAGACGACATCCCATAAACGTGCAAATACCGCTAGTGCTTTTCCTATCTACTTAGTCTCCCGCATGATCTGAATCCGTATAGACGATGGTTTCTATGCCGGATCCCTTCGGATACCATAATCCTAAGTGTATAGTGCCTTTAATGTATCGGAAGATACGCTTAACAGCTTCTAGGTGAGAGGTTTTGGGATCCTCTTGAAAACGGGCACAAAGGCAGACACTAAACATGATATCGGGTCTACTTGCCGTCAAGTATAGTAAACTACCTATCATTCCTCTATACTTGGTGTTATCTACGGACTCACCTTCATCATCCTTTGTGAGTTTTACTTCCGTAGACATAGGAGTTTTCATGGGTTTCTAGGCCAAATTTCTTAAGCATTTCCTTAATGTACTTGGATTGGTTAAAGAATATTTCATCTTCTAATTGTTTTATTTGTAATCCTAGGAAGAAGTTAAGTTCACCCATCATACTCATCTCAAACTCATCATGCATGATTTTGGCAAATTCATCACACATGTCTTGACAAGTCGATCCAAATATAATGTCATCAACATATATTTGAACAATGATGAGGTTTGGGTCTTTGCTTTTAGTGAAAAGAGTGTTATCTACCATTCCCATGGAATAATCATGTTTAATAAGGAAAGCTTTTAATCGATCATACCAAGCTTTGGGAGCTTGTTTGAGTCCATACAAAGCTTTCTTTAACTTATAAACAGAATCAGGTTTTGCGAAGTCAATGAATCCTGGAGGTTGTGCCACATATACATCCTCATTGATAAAACCGTTAAGGAATGCACTTTTCACGTCAATTTGGAATAACTTAAAATCTAGGGCGCATGCATAGGCAAGTAGTATCCTAATAGATTCTAGTCTAGCTACCGGGGCATAAGTTTCGTCATAATCAATTCCTTCTTGTTGATTATAACCTTGGGCAACTAACCTAGCTTTATTCCTAGTAACTAATCCATTTTCATCTAATTTATTCCTAGATACCCATTTAGTTCCTATGATGGTCATATTCATTGGATTTGGGACTAATTCCCAAACATCATTTGCCTTAAATTGATTTAATTCTTCTTGCATAGCTATAACCCAACTTTCATCTTTTAAAGCCTCATTAATATTCTTAGGTTCTATTGCTGAGAGGAAACAAAAGAAATTATTTTTATCTTGAGATTGTGACCTAAGGGTTCTTTGGTTAAGATGTCCTATTATATTATCTAGTGGATGTGATCTAGATTCTTTAACATTTACAAATTCGTTATTTCCTAAGTTAATGTCTTCATTATCATTTCCTATGGGTTTTGTTTTACTAACCTCAATAGCTTCTTCTTCGACTAAGTCATCATCTTCTAAAGGTAAAGTTTTAGGAGGTGGTGGTGTTTCATCAAATGTTACATTTAGTGATTCTTCTACTTTCATGGAGTGTTTGTTAAGTATTATATATGCTTTACTATTTTGTGAGTATCCTAAAAATATTCCTTCATACGATTTTGGATCAAACTTAGTGAGGTAGTCCTTAGTGTTTAGAATATAACATTTACTTCCAAATACCCTAAAGTAGCTTAAGTTTGATTTTCTACCTCTTAGTAACTCATAAGGAGTTTTTCCTAGAATTCTCCTAATTGAAACCCTATTAATAATATATGTTGAAGTATCTACGGCGTGACACCAAAATTTTTGTGCGATGGATTGTTCATTTAACATTGTTATACTCATTTCTTGCAGTGACCTATTTTTTCTTTCTACAACGCCATTTGATTGAGGAGTACGAGGAGCGGAGAAATTGTGAGATATTCCATTTAAATCACAATATTTTCCGAATTGTACTTCATTGTCAAATTCCCTACCATGGTCCGTCCTAATGGCTACTATTGTGCATCCTAATTTATTTTGAATTATTTTACTAAATATTTCGAATTTTTCAAAGGCTTGGGTCTTGTCACATAAAAACCTAGTCCACGTGTATCGTGAGTAGTAATCTACTATTACTAAGGTATATTTGTTTCCTCCATGACTCCGCACAGCGGATGGACCAAAAAGATCCATATGTAATAATTCTAGGCACCTAGTAGTGGATACTATATTCTTAGCTTTGTGACTGGCATGAACTTGTTTTCCAATTTTTCATGCATCACAAAAATGCTTGTCATATTTTAGATTAGGCAAATTTCTAACTAGTTCCTTAGAGGCCAAAGATTGTATTTGTTGCATGTTAGCATGTCCTAATCTCCTATGCCACAATGTGGAGTTTTCATCTAGGGTCGTTAGGCATATCCTATCCTCAGGCTTGTTTCCTAGTTTCATAACATATATGCCTCCTTTCCTTATTCCTCTACCTATAATTTTTCCATTCTTAACTGTTTCGCTATCCTCTTCGGTAAAAGTGACTCTACATTTATTATCACATATTTGTCCTATACTAAGCAAGTTATATGTTAAATTATCTACATGCTCTACATTTTCAATAGTACGTGAGTCTTGAGAAATCGTACCTTTGCCAATGATTTTTCCACGTAAGTCACTACCGAAAATAACGTTACCTCCATTGTATGCCTTGTATGTAGAAAATAGCTTGCGGTTCCCCGTCATGTGCCTCGAACATCCGCTATCCTTGATCCATTCATCAGGCTCCAAGTCAATTCCTAAACATATTTCGTCGGTTCCTTTTGCCCTAAAACACTTTTCGTCTCTTGGTTTTTCCACTTCTTCTTTGTCACTAACACTCCATGTTCCACTAACAAAGGCGCCTTGATTTTCATAACCCGGCGGCTTTAGACATTCGCCAATGAGATGATTTGGACTTCCACATCTAAAGCACTTTCTTTTCCCGTAGTCTCGTGGTGATCTAGTGAATCTTCCTCGTCTCTTGAAGAATTTCTTGAATTCATTTACGGCCATTGCATATTCTTCGTCTTCACTCTCGTCACTTGAATCATCATCGTCACTAGGTTCCTTTTTGGCTTTTAGAGCGATGGATTTGGTTTGTTCTTTCTTGACTTTGATCGTTTCCGAATCTCTTCTTATAATTTCTTCATGGACCTTCAAGTTGCCAATAAGTTCATCTAGTGATAACGTCATCAAGTTCTTTGATTCTTCAATTGCCGTGACCTTAGCTCGCCATTTCGGATGCAATGCCCTAAGAAATTTCCTAACACAATTTTTACTAGAAAATGTCTCATCAAGTGCTTTTAAACTTGTGATAATAGTGTTAAATTTAGCAAAAGCATTATCAATTGATTCCTCTTTCGGAATCGTAAATTGTTCATATTGTTGTACAAGAAGATCTATTTTGTTATCTTTAACTTGACTATTACCATGGTGAGTAATTAGTAAAGAATCCCAAATTTCTTTTGCGGTTTTACACATAAAAATTCTTTCATATTCTTTGCGTGGTAATGCATTATAAATGACCATTTTAGCCTCATTAATTTTGGCTAGTTTCTTTTTCAAATCATCATTTTATTTTTCAAAAGATACAATTTCATCCATTTTAGTTTCAACATTATATTGAATAGGGGGAAAATCACCAAAGGTAATAATATGCCAAAGCTCAAGATCTTTTGATTTCACATAAGTTTCGAATCTATTTTTCCAATATAAAAATCCATCAGTTTCAAATAGTGGTGGTCTTTGCATAGATTGCCCTTCTAAATATTTTAAAGATTCCATAGATCGTTACAAATTTTAAAATACAGTATATTTTAAAAAAATCTTGCTAAACCTGGCTCTGATACCAATTGTGGAAAACTAGAAGGGGGGTTGAATAGTTTTACGTCTTTTTAATTTGTTATAAAAGATTGTTTGAAAGTTTTCTTTGTGTTCAAAAATATAGATTCGATGCTATATGAAATCAAGTCATGCACAATTTGAACAACACTAAATATGTATGATAAAGAAATAATAATGTAAGTAAAGAAATAGATGAGAGTTGGAAAGATCGAACCGCGAGACAAGAGATTTATAGTGGTTCGGCTACAAGGTCACCTTCCTTGCCATACTCCACTCCCCGAGCACCTAACCCGAGAGTTTTCTTCACTATGTCAACAAGGTCCCTTATGGCGGAGAAAACCTTACACACCAATTTACACACCACAACTACATCACAACTTATTCACACCTTCTACACAACTATTTCACACCTATTCACTACTTAATCACACCACTTCTTCACACCTATCTCCTACACACCAATTTTCTTCACACCTATATTCTACACACCAATCTTCTTCACAACTATCTTCTACACACCAATCTTCTTCCTAACTTTTCTTCTTTACAACTAACTACTAACCAATCACACTATATAAATATCTAACTAAACTATCTTCTAACAAATATTCACAACTAATCACACAATGAGATAAATACAATGATGATGCTCTAACAACTTAGATTGTGGAGATCACAACAAGGTGTAATACTTCTTGTCTTGAGGGATAGAAGTATTCTTCTCTTGCACTTGATAGAATGATGTTTGGATCACTTTGAAACAAAGATTTAAGAATATATGATCAAAGGATATAAAGATTGGAAATGGAGATCTAGAACAGAAAGTTTAGGGGTGCAAAAGGTGAGAAAAAATCCAAATTTAAGGTGGTATTTATAGGCAACAGATTCTGACAGAGGAGCGTGGCCGGTCCCCTTAAATCAAGGCCGACCCCTTTAAAATTAAGGGGACCGCCCTTTATAATTAAGGGGGCCGCCCAGCTGTAACGGCCAAATTTTTTGTTTTTTAGTGGGAAAAGTTTATTTGGTGAAAAATTAACTGATTTTGGTTAAAAATTTGAATTCATATATTTAGTATGAATAAAACATTTTTCTTTATTACCAAAAGTGTTTTTCAAAAATATATAATATGTTTATATAATTAATTAAACTTTGTAATACTTAATTAAGTTTTCCTTTGATTATAAATTGCTCTAAACACTTTGTTTATTCATACCTTAAGGGATTTGGATGTAAAGAGAATGTTAATCTCTAAATACTTGTTTATGTCACAAGTTTTAGTTCTATGAGTTTATATTTTGTAATAATCAAAACATAGAGATATTGATAATATGTTAATAATGTTTTTAGGCATTATTTATGTCAATATAAAAACTGATAACCTAAACCACTCAAACTCACAAAAAATTAGTCTCTAAAAATACGACAAAAGCTAAGAAATACGTGAGCTTGTTAAATAATTGTTTCAACAAAACCTTCTTAATTGCATTCAGTTACTTGAATGTCACCGTATTATGTTTTACTTATTATTTTGGAACCTGTTTATGTTATTAGTTAGAAGTGACCAAAATTTAATAAAAGGTAAACCAAAATGAATGTTAATTTAGGTTATTGTGTGGATGAAAAATAGGCTTTCCAAAAGTTGTAAAATGCACCCACTTCCATTGTCAAACATTAATCTGATAATCAGCAATGCAAGTATTGATTATTAAACTTTCACATGAAAACACCAACATACATGTCCAATGGAACTGTGGTTAAATGATGTATATATTATTGGCCTCATTACATATTACCGTGAAATATAATTGTACATGAAGGTTGATGACAGTAAATGAATTGAGGAGTTCCAGGTTTAACTCTAACCTGTAAGGCAAAGAAATTCTGGCCCTTACCCATACCATTTGATTCGGACTTTAGATGTTCCTCGTTTCACTCTAACCTGCAAACCAAAGAAATCCAAATACAATGGGAAAGAAAATGAATCAAAATCTAAAACTCTATCACATATTAGGCCTTTTAAAACATCTATTAAGTGTTGCATACGTATTTGGTCATGCATCTCTTCTAGTTCATAGGGACAGCAGGTTGACCGTAAAAGGGTATTGCAAGACACATATCTATAGAAAGTAATAAATCTTCAATATAAACTTATGTCCAAGTTACCTCACGTCATGCAAATATGCAAAATTTCAAAATGTAGCAATCTATACGCCTATATCGCCACACCATAAATACTTATTCCCTGACTTAAACGATTTTGCACCATTCGCAAATTCCAGCGTGAACAAATTAATTCAGACTACTTGTTTTAGTTTCTTGTCACGAATTCGGAACACCCCCTAACAACCCAATTCTTCAAATAACAATCTTACTAATTACATAATTACAATTCAACAGAAATATACAATAAAAGGGATTAAAAAAAAGACATTATTTTGAAGCTTAAGTAATCATATAGTTTAGAGGCTGTTTGGAACCTGCTTGCTTACTTGCTCATCCGCTCATTGTGCTTTGAATAACATTTTGACATTGTTGCTTCGGTTTCCTGGTTTATCACCTGATAAGATAGAAATGCAAGTTATTTATTGGTAAGAATTATTATAGGATTCACCGAAGGATTGGAAAGGGCCTTTTGCAGCTTAATTCATTAAAAAACCTTCAGTTACGCAATAATACAAAACACTTGAGCCGAGGCCATCTCCATCCCAAACTTCACTGATATCAAAAGTAATTTTTTTTTTAAATCAAAGCGGTATATATTAAAAGTAAAAAAATAATAATAAATAAAAAAATAATAAAAAAAACAAACTTTCAAACAATAGAAATAAAAAATCAATATCATTACCAAAATCAAAGCGTGGCCACCAAAATGTGTTGAATTGTTTGAATCAACATTAAATGGTGATTTGTAACTGGCTTGTGGATTGAAGGTGAGGTCTCCTATAGAAAAAAAAATCACCACTTATAGCATTATCAATCAAAATACATCAAGGTGATCAATCCCCCACCCCCCCCCCCCCCCCCAAAAAAAAAAAAAAAAGGATTTAGTTTCTCATTAAACACAAATATCATATATTTGAATCAAAACAAAACAATTTTATTGCAACAAATAATTCGAAACCCTAAATATTTTAACTAAATTATACTTACCAATTGGATTATCGATTGTGTAAAAACTAGTTTTGTGATGTTAGTGCATGAATCAAAGACAGAGAACACATCGAAGGTTATTTTTGTGTGGTTTTTTTAATCGGTTGAGGAAGATTCAATTGGAATGGGATCATATAGAATAAATTGCAATGGAATTGGAATTGAATCAACATTTAATAGTGATTTGTAACTGGCGATTGATTGTGAGAAATTTATGAGAAAAGTGTATTGAAGAAGTTTTGTTGTGTAGGTGAAGCAGGGTTGTACTCTCCAAAAATAACGATGGCCTATCCTTCCAGACACATCAGTGAATTGTGAGAAATTCAAAATAGTCACATTGTGAAATATTCATGTGACTATTACTTATAGCAAAATGTGAAGTCAGTTATCATTAAACTTGATATTAGTCACATTGAGTTTTTGTGTGACTAAATTAAAGATGCTATATATATGGTCACATGAAGTATTTATTTAGGTGTCTAAATCATAGAGTCATATTTTGTCACACATTATTTAAGTGTAGTCACAAATTGATACATATGGTCACACATTTCTGATAACTTATGTACTTTGTAACCCGTATAGGAATAGTGTTACTTGACTTTCTAAAGTCAATTTTCAACTTTAATGAAGTAACATGTTACTAAATTGCCTGCAAGTGCATATACCTGATAAATGGTAAATGCAAATAGAATAAAGCTTGCCTGCAAGTAGTTATACTAGTGAAAACTGCAAATTTTTCATTGCCATAGAAAAGCTTGACTTTTTGGAGTCAAAATCCATTACAATAGGCTAAATTATACAAACAACTATTGTGATAGCAGTAGTAACTTAATAATAGCATTAGTAACTTTTGTACAAACAACAGAGTTGTAATCTCACAAATGGTTAATTATATTACTTACCAAAAGGTTTTTTGCAACATAAACAATTGCTGATATGGGGATTCTGAAGTTCAGATACAAAGAAGAACATACAATTCTTTGTTTAATGAAAACAGAGAAGCTACACCCCTGCTACCTCCAAACACCTTATCTTTTTTTATTCCGTTCTTGCATTTGTCTCTCATACTCATCATGAATTCTTTCAATCAGATCTTTAATTACCACCGTACTTCCTTCACATATGATATTTATAGATATCATCATAGCAAGTATATTAGCACTCAAAGGATACTCTTTTTCTGCAAGCATAAAAACATCAACTCCATCTTGTGTTGATAACTGATGTACATTGCAGCTAACATAAAATTTCCATGAAGTTGAGAGATCATGAATTGGGAAGTTCCAATAGATATTAGCTGGATCAGGTTCATATAACCTGTGTAACTCAACCCACAGCTCTTGCTCTTTCACATCTGGCTTCTTGATTGTTTTGAGTTTTTCTTAACCAACTCCCATAATCTGTCTAAGTCTTCTCCACTAGTACAGATTTGGCCTTTCGTCACACATAGCGTATTTCAACGTATTTCGAATGGTCACACAGTAACATATTTACGTGACTAAATGTACCAACCTTAAATAAACAGCCACAATTGATCCGACTTGTGTGACCAGTTCATAAAATATATGTCACACAGTTGTGTATATATGTGACCAGAAGGTAATTGGTAAATATTTTTCGACATTTTAGTCATTTTTAATTCGGGAAGTGTGACAAATACAAATCAGCTCAAAACATTAGTCACACTAAAGATATACATAGGTGACAAATATATGTCACACAATTGAACAGTGTGACCAAAAAGATATATGGTCACATGAAGTACTTGCGTATGTGGCTAAATTATATAGTCAAGTTTGTCACACATTATATAAACGTGACTGTTATTCTTTGCCGAATAGTTAGCCACATATGAATTTGAAATGTGTGACAACTAAAATCTCAGTTTGAAGCGTTAGTCACGAAATGCATTTAAGAGTGACAAATATATGTCACACACTTGAAGAGTGTGTCCAAATGTCATATATGGTCACACTAAACCATAGAAACATGATTAAGTGTAACTAAAATTCAATACATATGGTCATGTAAGTTAACATGTGTGTCTAAAGTTTAGTACTTGTTTGTTTGCCAAATCCTAATGTGTATAGCCACACTTAATTGAAGCACGATCATGTGACTATAGGCTTTACAGTAGTCACACCATATCACACATGTGTTTCTAAATGATGTTTATTGCCACATCATAAGGGTATTATATGTGACCAATACATTCAAAATAGTCACATTGTGAAATATTCATGTGACTATTACTTATAGCAAAATGTAAAGTCAGTTATCATTAACCTTGATATTATTCACATTGAGTTTTTGTGTGACTAAATTAAAGATGCTATATATATGGTCACATGAAGTATTTATTTAGGTGTCTAAATCATAGAGTCATATTTTGTCACACATTATTTAAGTGTAGTCACAAATTGATACATATGGTCACAAATTTCTAATAACTTATGTACTTTGTAACCCGTATAGGAACAGTGTTACTTGACTTTCTAAAGTCAATTTTCAACTTTAATAAAGTAACATGTTACTAAATTGCCTGCAAGTGCATATACATGATAAATGGAAAATGCAAATAGGATAAAGCTTGCTTGCAAGTAGATATACTAGTGAAAACTGTAAATTTTTCATTGCCATAGAAAAGCTTGACTTTTTAGAGTCAAAATCCATTACAATAGGCTAAATTACACAAACAACTATAGTAATAGCAGTAGTAACTTAATAATAGCATTAGTAACTTTTGTACAAACAACAGAGTTGTAATCTGACAAAAGGTTAAATATATTACTTACCAAAAGGTTTTTTGCAACATAAAAAATTGTTGATATGGGCATTCTGAAGATCAGATACAAAGAAGAACATACAATTCTCTATTGAATGAAAATAGAGAAGCTACACCCCTGCTACCTCCAAACACCTTATCTTCTTTTATTCTGTTCTTGCATTTGTCTCTCATACTCAGCACGAATTCTTTCAATCAGATCTTTAACTACCACCGTACTTCCTTCACATATGATCTTTATAGATATCATCACAGCAAGTATATTAGCACTCAAAGGATACTCTTTTTCTGCAAGCATAAAAACATCAACTCCACCTTGTGTTGATAACTGATGTACATTGCAGCTATCATAAAACTTCCATGAAGTTAAGAGATCTTGAATTGGGAATTTCCAATAGATATTAGCTAGATCAGGTTCATATAACCTGTGTAACTCAACCCACAGCTCTTGCTCTTTCACATCTGGCTTCTTGATTGTTTTGAGTTTTTTTTTAACCAACTCCCATAATCTGTTTAAGTCTTCTCTGTCACTTATTCTTAAGTTAGCTATTTCAGCTTCATCAACTCTCTTTGCAACCTCTTCAGCAGTAGAAACTTCAGCAGTAGAAACTTGATTCGTTGTAGCAGTAGAAACATCTTGTACCACCTTAGCCAGTTGTTCAACATTACTAGTAGCAGCAGTTTCTCCCAAACCAGTATTAGGCTCCACCATGATCTTTGAAGCTTTTACAATATTTTCACTTGGAAATTCCACTACCTGATTTTTATTTACATCTTCCAAAATCGCCTCATTACCCTCATTGTTAGCAACTACATAGTCATCATCCATATTATCACCACTATCAATCCCAATATCCATATCCACATGCATATCAGCACAAGCACCTTCAGCATTTGTTGTTTCCTCCCCTGAGACTCTGCTTTCATTCCTCCCTTGTTTGGGAGCATCCTCCAAACTAGCAGCCTTAGAAGAACTCATCCTGTGTGCTGTGCCCCCCTTCTCCAAACGTCTGAACTGTGTTTTTCTTGAGCGCTGTTGACCTTCTAAATATCGAAGTCTCTTTTTCAACTTTTTGATCTTTTCACCTTGTTTTGTTGTGCGCTTTTGGAGGCCAAGAACATCCTTTTCTAACTGCGAACAATTGTCCTTCAAATCTTGTATAAGTTTCATTCTAGCCTCACGACTTTGGCTTATGTTACCTAGCCCGAGAGATGGATCATTGGAATTGACATTTTGTACATCAGTATCCATCAATTCATGTATTTCAGATCTACCCTCATCACTTTGGAATGTGTTACCTTCACTGAGAGGTGAATCAACGGATGTATACTCAGTCTCATGTATGTTACCACTGGCCTGCTCTGCTTCTAAGTTAGTAGCAGAAGTGGCAGCCCCTTCCATGACATCCTCACCCTTTTTTGTTGGAAGGTTCATCATATATGGAAAAAGTGGTGTAACCCTTCCTGAAAAAACCTTGCCATTATTTTTCAGATTTGAAAATACTTTCTTTTGTAGTGAAGTGGCATAAAAAGTTCCTCTATGTGTCTTAATAGTAGTCAATTGATTTGGAATAATAAGCTGCAAAAACCTTGGATATAATAAAGAGTTACCATCATCATCCAAGGTCTTGATCATACCCTCCAAAATCATTTTTGAAACATTAAAAGGTTTTCCTTTACTAAGGCATATCACAGCTGATGCCATGGTAGTACCAAACTCATTCCAACCTGTTGTTTTAGGACTCAAACAATGTAAGAGAGTATGAATCAAGAGTTTCCACTGAGATGAGAAGAGACCTTTGTAAAAATTTAATTTATTATTCTTCTTCTCATACCTCGTTTTTTTCAAACCTTTGAAAATGGCGGCATTTTCAAGTCACATAATCACTTCATTATCTGGCAGGTTAAGAGATTCCCTAATAGATGACTCAGTTATGACCTTAGCAGTAGCCGAAAACTGCTTAATAAAAGAAATACATATAGGAGGATTCACAGTTAATGCATACCTAATAGGGGTAGCTTTCAAGAAATTGATTATCTGTGTGAATCCTTCAGAACCATCTGGTTTCTTCAAAAAAGCGACCATGTTGTGTCTGTCAACAAATGTGCGTTTTGATTCAATTGGCAACACCATCTTGAATTAGGGTTTTGTGATTTAGCGATTTTGAAAATGGTTGATAAAAGATGTTAGTGTTTGTGATTATAGAGAAATTATGTGTGCGTGAAACTGAATTATCAATTTGATTGGGATTTAAACCGTTAAGTGTAAATGTTACCAATCCACCCCTGCACTCTCAGTTCTAGCAATACAAACCCAACTGCAGTTACGTTTTCTTACAAGCAATTTATTTATTTATTTATTTATTTATTTATTTATTTATTTATTTATTGTTTTAGTGCAAAGGGTGAATCATTATATTAATATCAACAAGTAATGAGAAAATTGAGCAATCACAAAAGTACGGGAATTAAGATTAAACATTTTCCATTAAAACTTTAAATGAAAAATTACAAAAATTTTGTACAAAACCAGCTGCAGTAACATTTTCTTAGCAGCAGAATCTTTTTATAGTGCAAAGGGTGAATCATTATATTAATATCAACAAGTAATGAGAAAATTGAGCAATGACAAAAGTACGGGAATTAAGATTAAACATTTTCCATTAAAACTTGAAATGAAAAATTACAAAATAATAAAAGTTACACATTCTAAAACTCTACTAATCTAATTTTAGAGATTTCTCCGGGTCAAATGCCACATGTGCATCTTCGTAATCCAACCCATCAAACTCCACATCAGACAAATCATTGTGCTTGAACCTTCTCCTTCAACCCATTGTGCTGATCTCTTGTTGTTTGCAGACATTGTTTATGAATACTTCCTGCAGGTTTTTGTTTAGAGATTTGATAAACTAGGATTTGCGATTTGAGATACACATGGAAACGTGTATAAAAAGTGTTGGATCGAGATACTCTGACCAAGCTACTTTGTAGCTTGTAAGGTTTTAACAATCTTGAATAACTCTAAACGGTTAATATTGAAACACTGATATTAATTTGTAAAGTATGCGGAATCTACTAACACAAAGCTAAGAAGAACTTTGTTAATATTAAAACAACTCTTAAACCTGCTTCTCTAAATACAGGTTTACTAACAATCCCTAACTTTCTCTAAAATTGTTTTCTGAAAACTCTAAGACTCTTAGAAAACTTCGTACCTCTAATACCATCATAAGGCTCCTTTTATAGGCATAAGGATAACCTTAAGTCGGTTTACATTATCTACTTGAACGACAAGTAATTATCCCTAACTAATTCTAGAATATTCATACAACATTACATAATAATCCTTTAACAATATTGCACGTAAGTCCTTGTTCTTCGAAGTACTTTGAAAAATCTTCACTACATAGCAGTACTTTGACCTTGATCAGCACGTTGACTATTGAGCAGTACTTTGATCTTTCCAGCAGTACTTAGATCTTCATATCCCAACAATCCTCCCCTAACTTGAACTCCACTTGCTTGATTTCAAGTTTCTTTACTTTCTTTGATCTTCAATATCTTTATCATTCAAGAAGATTGTATTTTTATCTCTTTTCAGTCTTGTATGTCAAAGTACTCTTGATCATCATCTTCTCAGCAACTCAACAACATTTTGACAAAGTGTACATCAAATCTTTTAAAGTTTCATACTATTCTCATCACTTCTGGATGTGTAAACTTCTGTGAGAGGTGAATCATTGAACTTTTAATGGATTTTGATGTCTCTTTACCAAAGCCATTAACTCTGGAGTAGCCAATGTTTAGGTTAGAACAACCATGGTACATTGATAACCATATGATTTTTAGCAAATCATCAACTATCAACGGATTTGAGTAGTCTTTACTAATAGCCGTTTGTTTTGGACTAGTTAGTTCTTTGATTACAACCATAGTGAACTAATTACCATAAATGGATTTTCCACAGCCTTTACCACAAGCCATTTTCTTGTGGGCTAGTCAACTCTTCACTTTTACAGATATGGTGAGTTGAACACAATACAATTTTTAGTAAATTGTCAACTAAAAACGGATTTGATTATCACATCAGAGCCGTACTCTCATGATGAGTCAAACTCTTTCTTGTCTATTAAACATGGTGAGTTGATTACCATTTGCTGTGTAGTACAAGTACTAACACCATGTTTTTCTCTTCAAATCCTTTTATTCAAATCATCTTAAGCTTTAAAAACGTTTTCTTTATTTTTCAAAAGGACTTTAACTGGTTTTATGCAGCAAGCAGTACTTTGATAAAGTACTATTTGTCTTGCAGTTCTTTGAGAAAAATACTTATTATTCAAAACAAATCATACCAGTACTTATGCAATATTATTCTTCTGATTTAGTCCACCTGATAAATAGCTTAATCACCATGAAAGCTACTTTAGTTTCATCTTCAAGCTCTATTCCATGATCCAACATCCTGAGCATAAGTTCTCTTATCAAAGGATATCTTCTTACAGCTAACATGTGAATCATGGTACCATCTTCCATCTCAAGTGAATGAACTCCTGATGACTCAAAGAATCTCCATCTTGTTATCTCCCAGTTTTCTTGATCATTCCATAGAGTGTCATTACTTGTTTCTTCTGTTTCCCAGATGGTTATCAAATCTCCAAGTAAGATTAAACCCACTCCTGTTGCTTCAATATTCTCATAGTATGTCTGCACTTGTAAATACAAGTTGTATAGATCTTCTCTGTCTATTATGTGCAGAACATCCCATAACATATTAAACAATGTGAAGCTTTCATGTTCTCTGTTGAACATAAGATAATTTCCTTCTTTTGATTCAACCACAGAGAATGAGATAATCTTTGACTTCTTTCCAGAGTCTTCTATTTTCTTGTTCTCAAAACCAACCACTCTGAGATAATTCTTCAATTCATCAATTGTATCTTCATGTATCATTTTAAGCCTCTTTGACAATTGATCATCTTGAACAGCTCTCTTCCATTTTAACTTCCTTTTCTCTGCTTGTTCCTTCCTTATATCTTCTAACTTCTTTCCCTTATCAACATCCATGGGCACAAAACTTTCCAACTCTTTCTTAATAGACTCTTGTACTTCATCCCATAGAGCTTTCACTTCTGGATATCTTAGCTTCTGTAAATTCTTGTATCCTCTTCTCTTCAAGAAACTAACCATCCAATTTCTCTCTTGAGCAATAGTCATAGGCCTTCTTGTTACAGCAACTGGCTTCTTTATTTCTTCCAAATACTCTGCATCATACATAGCTTGTTGTTATCTAGCAATTTCTTCATTCTTTGCTATCTCTATTTCCCTCAGCTGTGCAAGAGTAAACTTCTTCTTTTTCTTCTTGGTCTCCTTCATGATCCCTTTTCCTTTATCTTTTGGATCCAAAGCTTCAGGTTCAGAAGAAGACTCAGAGACTTGTTGTGCAGGCTCAGAAATATGTATACCTGAAGGTCTATCCAAATTGAGCATTATCTGAGCTATAGTCTCATCATCACTTGCTGTATGCTCTTTGACTTCTTCTTGCTGAATAGGATTAGAAGGACCAGCTTCATCTTCAAAAGTCTTTATTGAAGGTCCAGCTGTCGAAGTTCCAATTCCATCAATATCCATTGGAGCAATACCTTGCACATCAGTACCTTGCATACCAGTACTTTCATCAACAGTACTTTGAACATCAGTACTTTAAATGTGAGTACTATGAATATTCTCTTGTTCTTCAGCTTCTTGCTCAACAACTTCTTCTTGAACAATATTCTCATCCTCTACAATCTTTTTCTCTAGCATAAAGTTCAAAGGTTCTTCTGGATAATGCCAAAGATGAGAATCTTCTGAATATTGAATTCCAGCATCATCTTCATTCAAATTATCTTTCTGATTCCTCCCCAATTTGAAAGATGATGACTTCTTTTTACTCTTCTTAGACTTAGAAGTCTTCTTAGCTGACTTAAACTTTTCTTTTGAGATTGTTTATTTTCTTTCACATAAAGTCTAAAGTTCTTCACAAGGGGCCAGACAAACCTCTTTAACCTTCTGAACTTATTTCTCAATATTTTAATCTCTTCAGCCTAAGTATCCACTAGTTTCTTCATCCTCCAGAACTCCCTATTCAAAGCATAGTTATCCAAAGGACCCTCAACTCCCTCATCTCCTCCAGGTGTTTGAAACCCACCTGTGGAAGTATAATCATTGGGAGAAGGTACTGGAGTATGCTCTGAAGCAGTACCTTGCAGAGAAGTACTTTGTGGAGAAGTATCTTCAGCAGAAATAGGTTTTTCCCTAGAAACATATACTGAGGCAGTTCTTTCACTTAAATCATCAGGCTGTGGTGAAGCAATAGGTGGTGTAGGTGTATGTACTGATGCAGAATGCTAAGAATGATCAGATTTATCAGCATGTTCAGAATGAGCAGAACAACTAGCTTCAACATCATCCCTAATAGCTTGGGCAACTTCCAACATATAAGCATTAAGAGGTGTATTGTTACCAGAAAACCTAATCCCCTTGGTAGACATAAAGTTAAACACCTTAGGTTGCATCCTAACAGTAGGTATATAATCCTCAGGTTTTGGTACCTCATCAAGTAGATTCTCTAAGAAAAGCTGAACAAATCTAGGGTACATCAAGAAAGGTGATCCAGCCTTAATGTGTGCAATCATACCATCAAGGATCATGTAGGAAAAATTGAATGGTTGATTGGTAACCAGGCCTACTAAGGCAGAAGCTATGGCATGTCCAAATTGATCCCAAGCAATACTTTTGGGACTTAAGCAATGAAGCAAAACATGAATAAGGTATTTCCAATGAGGACTTACCAATGCTTTCTGAAAAGTAATCTTGTTCAAAGGACCTTCATACCCAATATCTCTCAGTGCATCCCAAACATCTTGTTTAGCAAACAAAACAGTGCCTCCCTCATCATCAAACAGCAAAACCTCCCTGATTGTTACTTCAGTAATACGTATGGCTCTTTCAGCAACTGTAGCATGAATAACATCATCTCCATCTTCTATCTCAGCCCTAGCCGTAGCCCAAAACTCTTGTATCCAAGGACCAATAATCTCTGGGTTTACTAAAAGTGAGTAATTGATGGTGGATCAGGTGAGAAAAACAATTATGCCATGAAAATCAATGTTCTTTTGAGTTTTCTCGAGGTTTGTAATCATATTGTGTTTGGTGATGGTTGGTCGGTGTGCCATTGCAATTATGATTTGAGAAAAGAATGATAATCGTTGATGAACTTGGTGGGATTGATTGAATGAATACGAATAGGTAAAGATGAAAAAGATATAGATATAGAGGGATAATATACAAAAAATCAAGATGAATTAATTATTTTACCGTTATTTTTGGAAGTTATCTTCCCTATATCTTTCGAACGCTTCTTACCCGCATTTTTAACCGTTGGAACAGTATCCTGACAGAACACCAAGCAGTACTTTCCATAGAACATGGAGCAGTACTTTAATTATTTGAACAAAGCAGTATGTTGGCAAAGTAGTTTTCCCAACAAAATATCTATAGTGTTGACTGTTTGACCAAAATATCTGTTGAAAATCAACCTGAGATAATTAATACTTAGCCAAATTAATTCCCCAAAACTACCATGGCAAGTAGAATTGAATGAGCATCATAAATATCCCTTATCACTTTCTTGCCTATAAAAGTAACTTTCTACCAACACATCTCTTCATTAATACTTGTAATACTCTTACAAAAACCCTAATCAACATGAGTCACTTCCCTTTAGTTTACATCTCATCTGATTCTGAAGGTTCCACTGATTCAGAGATCATCTATAACTCTGACTCTGACTTTGATGATGATGCAGGATGGAGTGGCTACTTTCCTCCTGATGTATCAACCTCTACCATCACAGATGCAACAAGCTCTACCAACCCAAAACCTAAGAAAAATTTGTCTGTCCCTGCTCCTGGTTCTTCTTTGGCAAATGAACTTCCATACGCCTTGACACAGGCTCTTGAATCAGCCATAAAGAACATGGAGTGGCCTGCTACAAGAAAAGAGAGACCTCCCAAGCAAGTACTTGGCCTGGCTTGCCCAAGGAAGCAAGCATTTTTTGATGACAAAAGAAAGACTGCTCAAAAGGGAAAGCAAAGTTATCAGGGTAAAGGAAAAAGGACAATGGAGTAGGGTGTTTTGGGTAGGGTATGTAGGTTTGGTGTAGGGTGTTTCGAGTAGTTCTATGTGTGTCTTGGTTGTGTCTGTGTCATGGTTGTCTGTATCACTTGGAATGATGAATGTAGCCACTCTTGAATAATAATGAATAAAAATCTTTTCTTTTGAATGATACATGTAGCCTCCCCTCAATTAATGACTAACTACTAATGCCTCCCCTCAAAAATAGCTTAATTATTAATCATACCAATACTCACTACTAAGAAGGTAAATCTTGAAACATCAAAGCCCTTTCTGAGTAAATCTGCTACATTATCATCTATATGGACTTTAACCACATTGATAAGCCTATGCTCATTGCAATCTCTGATAAAATGATGTCTAATCTGAATGTGCTTTGTTTTGGAGTGATAAACTGGATTCTTCACAATACAAATGGTACTCTCATTATCAATGTTGATAGGAGTGTTCTTGAAGTTGAATCCATAATCCAAAAGCTGATTTTGCAACCTAAGTACTTGTGCACAACAACTTGCAGCAGCTACATATTCTGCCTCTGTGGAAGATGTTGCTGCAATTGTTTGCTTTTTGCATTGCCATGAGACTAATCTACTTCCAAGATACTGACACCCTCCAGTTGTTGATCTTCTGTCATAGTTATCACCAGCATAATCACTATCTGAAAAAGCTTGTAGATGAAAAGGTGATTCCCTAGGATACCACAATCCTAGCTTAGGTTGTTGCCTAAGGTACCTAAAGATTCTATTGAAAACATTCAAATGAGATACCTTGGGGTGAACTTGATGTCTTGCACATAAAAAAACAGCAAAAGTAATGTCAGGCCTAGATGCAGTTAAGTACATTAGACATCCAATCATAGATCTGTATAGTTTGACATCAACATCTTCACCATCTTCATCTTTTCCCAAAGGTTTGTTAGCATCAATAGGTGTAGATGCTGGCTTGACAGTTATGAAGTTGAATCTCTTAAGAATATCTGCAACATACTTATCTTGACTTATAAAAATTCCACTGCTTGATTGTTGCACTTGAAGTCCCAAAAAGAATGTTAATTCTCCCATTGAACTCATCTGAAATTCTTTTTGCATAAGATCTTCAAATTCCTTCACCATAGATTGCTTAGTTGCTCCAAAAATAATATCATCAACATAAACTTGGACAAGCATGATATCCTTTTTGTCTCTTTTGATAAACAAAGTCTTGTCAATAGCACCTCTCCTGTAACCATGTTGCAATAGAAAAGTGGAGATTCTTTTATACCATGCTCTAGGAGCTTGATGAAGGCCATACAGAGCCTAGATATCCTTGTAGACTTTGTTTGGATGTGCAGGATCTTCAAAACCAGGAGGTTGTTTAACATAAACTTCCTCTGTGATAGTGCCATTTAGAAAAGCACTTTTAACATCCATTTGATATAAAGGGAATCCCATATAAGATGCAAAAGCCAAAAATAGCCTTATGGCTTCAATCCTTGCCACAGGAGCAAAAACTTCATCATAGTCTACTCCTTCTTCTTGTCTATATCCTTGAGCTACTAACCTTGCTTTATTCTTGATTACATTCCCTCTTTCATCTCTTTTAACTCTGAAAACCCATTTTGTTCCAATTAACCTTTTACCATTAGGTAAATCACATAATACCCATACTTCTTGTAGTTTAAACTGTAAGAGTTCCTCTTGCATAGCTTCAACCCAACTCTCCTTGGCTAATGCTTGTTTTATTGTCTTAGGTTCTTCTTGAGACAGAAAGCAATCAAATAAACACAGTTGCTGATCCTTGTGATTCACCCTGTTCTGCTTGTAAATAAAGCTAAGTAAAGAAGTATGTTGTTGAGACATATTTTTAGCTTTAGTTCTTGTAAGCACTCCTGAACTAGAAGGTCCAAATATCTTACTGACATGATGATCTTTGTGAATTCTTAGAGTAGGAGTTGGTGATACTTCAAGATTATCTTCCAAATTTGTGAGGTCAGGGCCTTCATTAGAATCTGAGAAAATGCCTTCTTGTTCCAATTCATCATCAGTATCTTCTAAGGCATGCATGGTTGGATCATGTAAATCATCAGCATTCTTCCAATTTGAAGTATCTAGAACTTGAGAAGTACTTTCAAATGGATCAGCAGTACTTTGCGGCAAAGTACTGTCAGTGCCTTTAGCCTTCTTCTTTTCTGCTTCATAAGCTTTCCTTTGATCATCTTCATAGGACTTAGCAATTGTTTCTTGAAGAAGCATCATATTAAGTTCATCTTGGATAGCTTGGTGTAGAATACTAATCAAGTTGGAAACATGAAATCCCTGTGGTATGTGTGGCATTAGAATTGAGAGTAAGAAAGAAAGAGTGGAACCTTGAAAGAAAAAGAGAAATATTAGACTAAGGTGAATGAAGGTCCAACCCTCTCCACATGTGGAGAGGGGTATTTATACTAAACTACAAATGCCCACACCCGGGTTGTGGATCAGGCATACAGTAGGTAAAGACTCGTCCTTCTTCCATGGTGTTACTTAAACTAATACTAACTAACTAGTATATAAACTAACTACGAGCTAACTTAATGCTATTACAATAATTAGGTGACCAAGACTTTTACAGGAATATTTGTATTCCTAACAATCTCCCCCTAAGCGAGGTCACCTTGGAAATTAAGCTCTTGATCTTCAAGCATTCTTAAGTCTTTGTAGCTCATAGGTTCTGATTCTTCACTTTTCTGCACACTTTGTACTTCAAGCAAATGAACTTGTGATTTGGATTCCTTTATGATATGTGATCTTTGAGCTTCTTTGAGATCATCAGCCATAGTAAATCTCCAAGCTCATCCATAGAAGTATCTCCTTCATGTGACGTAGTGACTAAAGAACCATCATGCTCACACCCTTCTAGATCAGGAGACTTTACTTTAGAGTTGTGGATCAGGAGACTTTTTCATCAAAGTTGCGGAAACGTTGTTGGTAGTCTCTCAACATTTGTTGTATCAAGTCTCTTATTGTCATTGATAGTGTGGAGGATGTGTGAGCATGAGGTATGGATTGACCCGATTCAGCTAGAAATAGGAGCCATCAACGCCGTCTTTATATGTGTCCCTGAAATAAAACAGTTAGAAATAAAGATAGAGAACGAATATGGCTTTGTCATTCATTCTGCGAGGACAGACTACCCTACGGTTTTGTGAAAACCGACCTGTGATCAGGTAGAGTCTCTTTGAAAGAAGACTCTCCTTGACAGGAATTTCCAGCTTGTAGTAATAAATTTTCCAAAGAATCCACTTCGGAATTTTCATACTTAGCATGTTCTCATACAGGAACGTCTCAAAGCAGACAACACAATAGAGTGAATCGGTGAATAAGTATTCACGGATTGATGAGAAATTTATTTATAGAAATCACTCACGTGTCATATGATAAACATTTTTCGACACGACGAGAGTTTTATGCTTTGAATCATATTTCCATCAAAAATACTTTTGTTTGAAATATTGTACACAATCAATGTGCTCGAAGATTAGTTTGTGAGCACATTGAAAGGTTTTTGCAAAAGTATCCATCAATCCATTTCCTGGAACAAGTTTGATTCAATTTTGAATTTCCCCATCGTTGCTTTCCAGTCGTCACTTGATCATTGATCCAAGATGGATCTCACATGTCACCTACCAAGAGCTTGAGAGATGTTCGCTCTAGAAGGATTTCCATCTTCATTGTGAATATTTTCATATCACTCGGATGTTCTGGCAATACCACAAGGATAATGCCTAGGACTCTAAATATTTTATCTTATTTTCCACATAGTGTGAAACAATAAGCATATATGGAATGTGTCCTATCGAGATTTATGTATGATCTCATGGCTCTAGACTCAATAGTGCGTTTTGATCTGCTCTTGGAGACTAGGGAGGCGTCTCCTATTTAGGTATCAACATGGCTCGCAATGAGCGGTCGATACATTACACAGGGTTCCCCGTAAGAGTGAAACAAGCTCTTTTAAGAGAACTTGAGTGGTTGGGAAGTTTAGTGCAATGTGTCACTGGGTCCATGACGTCTTGTCTTCAATACCGGTGTTACCTTAGTAACCGCCAGTAGATTGTGAATTGAACCCGGTTTTTGCCCTAAGGTTGAATATATAGAGGGCTATTTCTTTTCACCCTTTCTCATTTCATTTCTTTTTATTTCTTCAACCCCTTCAGTGCTTACCGAGACTTCACCACTAGAACCTTGTTGGGTTTGTTCCAGTCCCAGCTCTATCTCAGTCCGCACTCTTCCCTTTCTCACTTTACTCCTTTTTTCATTCATTCCTAAGGACTTCTAATCTATCTAGAGGATTGTCCCTGGGAAGATCCTTCATGTTCTGGTGGATCATGGGAATTCATACCTAAACTTAACCAACCTTAGAACTCCATGCATAAAGATACATGGTCGGTCTTTGGTATAACTTCCACAAACGCCTTTTGCTCCCCCTTAATATGTGCATCGATATTCGAAAGAGTTTAGCACATATGTGGGAGCCTATTTTTGTTTAGTCTAAAAGATCACTTTTGATTATCAGATTTCATATTTAAATCACATTCTCTCCCCCGATCAAAAATTTCAAATCCTTTGAGATTTTGGATCCCAATTGATTTATATAAGTTAGAAAGCTTTTGGGAGAGAAATGCGGTCAGTTTTAATATTTTTTGATAAAAGGAACTTTTCCTGCTCCCCCTTAATCTATGAGGGAGGTTGTTATGTGTCAGATTTGATGAGTTTACAAAATATTTGAAGTTTTAATGAAAACTCTTTGAAAATGTTCTCATTCTAACACATAACTATCACAAATTGTTTTGTTGCAAGGATTTTATACAAAGCGAAGAGTTTTTGATGATACATTAAATTTTGAGAAATCACTCTCCCCCTAAATCAATGACGGATGTTAAACTAAAATATTTTCATAAAATATTAAAGTCATTGATCGAGTGAAATTTTTTATCAAAATTCAGATTCAATTTGATTTTCAATCAAAATCTCATGGTACCACCAAGTTTTGCACAAATACTTTCCGGAAAAATCATAGAAGGGAAAGTATTTGGCGATAAAAAGAAGATTTCTCTTCTTTATCAAGAAATAATGCACTAAAGCGTACATTATATCGAGGAAACATGGATATAAAGTAATCCATGCCCAGGTGAACTTCACCCGGTGAAAGGAACAACCGTCTTTTTGGCGACGTGTTTTCCCCATTTTGAAAAATAGGTTGCTATCTGAAGTAATAGCAAGCCATGATGTTGAAGTCTGGGTTACAGCCTGAAATGACTGCAAGCCATATTTTTAAAGTCCGGGTTGCAGCCTGAAATGAGTACAAGCCATGATGTTAAAGAATGTTTTGAGAAATGACATGTTTTAGAAAAAGCTTTATTGGAAACCGAAAAACTCTTCCTCAAGCATATGTATGATTCCGTGTCATTATTGAATGACATTTCTAGAAACGTACATAATATTGATTACACAAGAGACATGTCGTGAGAAGAATATTTTTGGAATTTTTGTGATTTTTCATATTTTATGTTTTTTTTTATAGGTTTTATATTTTTCTATTTTCTTTTTGTGTTAATACTATGTACAAAGGATATGTGAAGCAACCCCTTTACTCCTCCTGATCTTCCTGAAGACTTATGAGATCCTCAGGCGTGAGACTCTTCATACCAAGACGTGGGAGGATGAATTGAAATGGGTCCCTCGAAAGTGCTTTGGTGAAGATATCAGCAAGCTAGAACTCAGTCCTCACGAAGTAAAGTTCTACAATTCCTTTCTTAACTTGCTCCCTGATGAAGTGATGTCGAATGTCAATGTGCTTAGTCCTTGAGTGCTGGACATTGTTGCAGCAGAGTGCAATTGCAGTTTTGTTGTCATAGTACATGGGAATCTTGTTGTATACGAAGCCATAGTCTGAAAGTTGAGATCTCATCCATAAGATCTGAGTACAGCACGAGGACATGGCAATGTATTCAGCTTCTGTGGAGGAGATTGATGTACTCATTTGTTTCTTTGAAGACCAACTGACTAGCTTATTACCCAAAAACTGAGCACCCCCAGATGTACTGCGACGAGTGTCTTGACATCCCGCATGGTCAGCATCAGAATAGGCTGTGAGAGCCATAGAAGTGTCTTTGGGGTACCATAGGCCCATGTGGATTCTTCCTTTAAGATACCGAAAGACTCTCTTGACAGCTTCTAGGTGTTTCTTGGTAGGTTTGGATTGGTACCGAGCACACATGCAAACTGCAAATAGAAGATCCGGTCTGCTAGCAGTAGATACATTAAGGAACCAATCATGCTTCGATACTTGGTTTCTTCGACCAGGATCCCAACATTATCTTCATCTAGTTTTGATCTTTCAATCATAGGAGTATCAACTGAGTCAAAGGAATCGAATCCAAATTTCTTCAAAATTTCATTTGCATACTTGGATTGATTGATGAAGATGCCATTGGGATTTTGAGATATTTGCAAGCCGAGAAAGAAGGACATTTGACCCATCATGGACATCTGGAACCACTACAAGAAAAGTGGCTTTTTAGGACCCCCATAAGCGTCATAAAATGGTACTTTTTAGGACCTTTCATTTAATAGGACCAAGGATGAAAGCGTTTCATGTAAGGCGGTTGTAATAGGTCCAAAGCGTCCTAAGCCTTATGAAACCAATTTTACGGTCGTATTATATGTCTATGAACAACACAAATAGCGTCCTAATAAAACCATATTAGGACACTTTTACATTGTTTTAACATGTGATTACCTACTTTTAATCTTTTGAAACACATAAAAACGTCCTTAAAAGTATTCTTAGGATTCTTATGATGTAACATCATAGCCATTTTAGTAACCAAGAAAAGGGTCCTAATAACTCAAATAAGATTATGATACCTATTTTATGGTCGCATTTTACGTCTATAAACAACACAAATAACGTCCTAATAAAAATATATTAGGACACTTTTCCAATGTTCTAACATGTGGTAACCTAATTTTAATCTTTTGATACACATACAAGCGTCCTTTAATGTTAATTCTTAGGACGGTTATCATATACCATTATAGTTACGTTAACACCAAGAAAAGGGTCGTAATATCCCAAATACGATTATGAAACCAAATTTATGGTCGCATAATATGTATATGAACAACCAAATAACGTCCTAATAACAACATATTAGGACACTTTTACAATGTTGTAAAACGTTTTAATCTTTTGATAAAAATACAAGCGTACTTAAAAGATAATCGTTAGGACGCTTATCATATAACATTATAGCTAATTTAGCACCAAGAAAAGGGTTCTAATATCTCAAAGAAGATTATGAAACCAAATTTTTGGTCGTATAAAATGTCTATTAACAACCTAAATAACGTCCTAATAACAACATATTAGGACACTTTTACAATGTTAAGTTAATTGTTAGGACGGTTAATAAGTTTAATAGGACAATTTCAAAGTCCTGACAAGTCATATGATAGGACGCTATTTTTACCATGCACACTGTATTATTACGATATGAATAAAATATCAACTAAATATTAAATGAATAAAACGAAATTGTATTTCAAATTACCAATTGTCATAACAAAAGCACTAAACATAAATAAGATAGACAGAATCTAACATAAAGTCTGTTAACATTAAACAATACATTAACGCAACAAGAAGCTTAGTCCGTGGTCATCATGCATCATCTCTCTCAATCCTCACGGAACACCTACACATAAACACCCATGTATAAGCATTAAGGTCCATGTTAGTAAAATTATTGGTATCACAAGATTAACAAAGACATACCGAGATAAAGGGACAAGGCCATGCTATGGTTGCACCAATACAGTCTTCAATTGTGGCAAATAACCCATAGGGTCTCACCAAAATTTCATCTCTTTTTGTTGGTACTTGAACGTTTACCTCACACCATCCTCGTCCAATCTCTGTACCACCAACTATATCATTTGGGTTCAAGCTCCTCACCCTTCCTTTTGCTACAGTGTCGGTTGAGTTTAGAATGCTTTTAAGGACAACTTCATCCCCGACCTAGATTTCAGTTTTCAACAAACATTTATCAATTTATAGTCAACACACATGTATTAGGTTAAACAGATGTAATACTGCAGGTATGGAGGCTTGAATTTGGGTGGTCAACACTGATCAGTCAGTGTATGATGGGTGGAATTGGACAAACAAAAAGCTATCCGCAGACCTATCTAATAAGCTCAAAAGTTTGAAATAAGCCCTGAACTTTATAGATGAGCTTATTGGCTTTCAAAAAAACCAATAAGCTCACTGTGTGGCCCACTAATGAAGAAGCTAAGGCACATGGATAGTTGGTGTTTTGAGCTGATGCCCTGGTGCAGGGCAATGGTTAGCCCTGCAGGCCACTTTGAACTATCACCTAAGCCAGAGAAAAAATCATAAAAATAAGCTAACTGTGGGATTCAAAAGCTTAGATGGGGAATTTCAACATGTAAAAATCTCAAGACTTGAATCTTAACACAAAATTCACAAAAATTCTCCCAAGATCTGAGTTTCTGACTAACATACCATTTTGACTATTTGATTTTCAACTTAAACTTTGACTTTAATGAAGCTTGTTTGATCCGTATGCACTAATTATGATTATTTAAGCTATGATAACACTAATTTAAGATACATGAACAAGATTTAGACCAAGTGGGTGAGATTTGATCCTCACAGGTCCCAACAGTGGACTGTGAGAGTGAAGGTAATTTGATTTTGACTTTCTGCAGTTCAAACATTGGTTTTATAGTTTTACTAGTTCTAATATCACCTAAGAGGTCAGAGTGTGCAGATAAAAAAGTGAAAAGGCAACTACCACAGTTGAAACAACACATAACCAAACACCCCTTAATAACTGAGTTAACAAATTTAAAAGGCAAATGAGCAATGTAAATCATAATACTGATACATAGGCTTGTAGCCTAGGTTCATTAGCTATCAAAGATAAAATAAGCTATAACAACTAGAAAGGAACATACCCGTAAGCGTGGAGGTTCAGTGGTTACAACAGGAGAATGTTGTGATGTAAGAGGTGGAACAATGGAACTATCCGTCGATCCATTCTTCTCTGATAACTGGGCTCGTAACTTTTCATTTTCACTAGTAAGTTCTCCACATCTAGACTTCAATTCGTTGTTTTCTCTATGACATGCTGAACGACTTGGTATTACACCCCAAATAGCAGAAGCACGAACACCTAGACCATACATGCCTGCATCACCATTTCGATCTTTACCCATAACTGTAGAAAAAATATAATCTGGTCCAGGATTATCAATCGAACCCTCGGGCAGATTATCACTAAGTCGTTTCATTTCATCCTGCATTTTATATAAACATGAACAACATATAGGAAAAGCATGTATTACGAAAAAAAGCATATTGTGTTTAACTTCTGCTATAAATACACTTTTGCAAACATAAAAGCATATTACTTACAATCGCATTTGCAGTGTCATCATTTTTGGTATTTCCATCTTTGGCGAAGCATGCACTAAAAAGATCCAATCGAGTTGGATCTCGTCCCAAAGATGTCTGTATGAATAAAAAGAAAATGAATATTAAAAGTGGATATAGACAGGATACATTAACAATCCCACTTTATCCATACACTTACCTTTAATTCTTCCCTTTTGCGAGCATAACTTTTTTTACCGGTTCTTTGGATCATCTTTTTTTTTGCCCGATTCGCTTTGTTTTTCTCACTTAAACTCTGCAGCAGGAAATTAAAATATCATAATGTGAAATTAAGTAATGTTATTTAAAGTGGAAGAGAATTTCACACCTTAGTGTTTTCTTTATTCCAATACTTCACAAGCTTCTTCCATTGTTTTTTTTGCACTTGCTTTGGCCTAGATTTTATTTGTTGCTTAACTGACAAAGACGGATCATGGTAGAGTTCCTTAACTCTTGCCCTCCAGTTCTTCACCTTCCGCCCAAATGATTGCAATATCCATTTTTCTCCAGCTTTCGGAATATCAAATTTTGTCTAAAAAATGTAATAGCTCACATTAGAAAACAAATACTTTATTCATTAACATACAAATTTAACATTGTGTACCTTTAAGAGTTGAAGCAAAGCTTTTTTTTTCGACGTCAACTTTATTCCATGGTTTATAAATCGGACAATACTTTCCACTCCTTGAAAGGGTTCCCATGAAATGAGTCAGATGAGTACTTTTGTCGTTAATACGTTGTCCTTGTTCATTAACTAAAATAGGAATTCTATCCCCTTTTTCTTGGGCCCAAACTTTTGCCATACGTGTTGGTCCTCTCTTTCTTTTGCTTACAATCCGAACTACAAAAAGTGAACATGATCTACAATAGATACATATACATTTAAAATACTAAATAATTTGAAATGGAGGCAATATCTTAGCGTTGTTTTTTGTCTTGTTTTAATTTAAGTTTATTATATATTCTACTTATATGACACAATATATGATATATGATTTTTAAAATGCAATCAAGTAGACCATGTTAACCTGTTTCATTTCCAGCTTGTGTAACTACATGGTTTTCTTCATTTTCCGAATGCTCAGCTTGAATCTCTTCTCCGACTAGATCATCGCCGTCATTTGTTAAATCGTTCACATTCTCCAAATCATCCTCATTCTCCAAATCATCCATGTATTTATCTACATCATCTTCTGAAGTAGCTTGTTGTTCAATATCTTCATTCATAGGTATGTCTTCGATATCATCATTTTCAACATCATAAAGGTCTTCATTGTTATCTATATTAAAAAAAAAAAAAAAAAAAAAAAAAAGTAACCACCGAAAATAGTTAACTGAATATACACTTAATAGTAATTTAATATCATATATATAGTATTTGAAATTTATATATAGTTACCATCAGATCTCAAGTCACGCTCCCCGTGGTCATGATCGTTGTCAATTGCAACTAAGTTTCTCTCAGTTGCAGTTAATCTCCCTCTCTTGACAGAAGTTGGTTGATCATTTCTCGTTTGGACTTGGTCGGACTCCTGTACCCTACTACGTATTGCCCTCCCTGTATCAATCTGTTGTCCCTTTTGCGATTGAGATTCTGAAGATGTTAGCCCACTGGAGACATTCGGAGCACTCATTCATTTTTGTGGTAAATTTTTATATCTAGTCATGGACTGTGGAGCAATGTATTTTCGATGTTGTTTCATGCAAGTAGAATTGTTAGAAAACAAACATAAAGAAAATATAGTAGCCAAATTTATTATTCGTACCTTTTTATTTGTTTGTGTAGCCGCTTCTTCTAGGTTATCTTCCTCAGCATTAAGATGAAAGTCTGAACCAGACATATAATCTGCATCTTTCTCACCGGTATCCGTTGGTTTCTTTTTCTTTTTCTTTGTGTTGTCACTCTCTACTAGACTTGTCAAAGACCTAGCAATATTTTTCACTCCCAAAGCTTGTAATCTCTGTTGGTTTTCTTGAATCCTTGTCCTTCTGGACATTTCATAATCATTCGTATTTCTTGTGGTGACTTGGCGTTGCATCTTTTTATTTTCCACTACTGTTGCACAAAACAAATAAAATTATTATGAGATTGCAAAGAACAATAGTCATTTGAGAACAACAAAACTGAAATCAAATCACTATCTGTTACATGTTACAGAATGAAATACATTATCTACAAACAAAAATATATGCAAATCCTTCAGTTACATGTCACAGAATGAAATACATTAGCTAGAAACTGATATCAAATCACTATCACTATCACTACCCAAATCCTTTGAACCAACTTTACACAGGTATACCAACATTCATTTTAAATAAACAGAGCAACTAAAATACAACTTGTACCATATCACAAATAAGCAGCACTTATGATCACATATGAGACTCATCACAAAAGGTCAACCAAACACATACCCGAACCCACCATTTCACACACTTAAGACTCATCACAAAGGTTAAACAAACACTAACAATGTATAACAATAACAGTGTATAACAATGATAATACCAATAATAATAACAATAACAATAATGTGAATATGGATATTGACCTTATGAGTAACCCTAGTGAAATCGCTGCCCCCAAACTTATGAAGAAATTGGCAGATATACATTTCGCGCGTGTTGCCCAAACGGTTGAATCCACTTTCCATTTATCTTCTAGACAGATGGCTTTATGGAACTCATTAAAAGAGGATTATACGTCAGATTGGCTTAGGGTGGCACCGATATCCGGATTGGGACAGACTATGAATGCCAGGACTTACCGATGTGTTTTGTGTTACCGGTTGGGTGTTCCTCTTTTTACTATCCAGATGCCATGTTCAGCTTGTTCTAAGGTTTTTCCTGGAGATATTTTTGGAGATCATGCTGTATCGTGCGCAGGCTTAGTTGGTATTAAACATCGGCACAATGTTGTGCATGATGTTCTTGTTGATATATGTGCTCGGTCTGGAGTTTCAGTTCGTAAGGAGGTAGATATTGGGCTTCGTGGAGAGAGGGACAAAATCTTACGTCCGGCCGATATATTACTTTATTCTTGGGATGGTGGCCGTGATGTTTGTGTTGATCTTACAGGATCGTCACCTTTGACACGTTCGTGTATGGTTGATTTTATGCCCGGTCGGGCGGTTATTGAAGCCGCACAGCGTAAACGTGTCAAATATGCTGCTAAATACGCGGATATCGGATATGGATTCCTCCCCTTTTCATTCTCTTCTTTTGAAGAACTTGAAAAGGATGCAGTGAACTTATTAAAGCACATCAGACGATTCTCTATGACCCAAGATATTGGAGCACGTGCGGCTCCATATATATTTAGTAGGATTGGTTTTGCTGTAGCTAGAGGTGTGGGAGCTCAGTTAGTATCTCGGCTCCTCACTAATTTCTTGTAAAATCCTATTTGTTTTTCAATAAAGTGATGTTTATAATAAAAATAAAAATAAAAAAAAATAAAAATAACAATAATAATAATAATAATAATAATAATAATAATAATAATAATAATAATAATAATAATAATAATAATAATAATAATAATAATAACAACAACAAGAAAGGTTTCCATTACCTGTTGAGTCAGATCTTCATTCAAAAGTGAAAACCCACAATCCTTGTTTTGCTGCCCACATACAACCCTAAACCAAAATTGAGAGTTTAACCGTCTGTGAAAAACGATTTCCATTAATAAAATCGAATCAAATACTTGATTTCCGAAAAGATATGCTTGATTTTCGCAGCGCCAAAAGTTATTTATGAATCTGAATTTTTCTCCAAAAATTTTAAGCGGGTTTATGTGAACGTGGGTGTGTAAGTTTTCCCCAAATTTTTAGATTATACGGAGTAATTAGATTTATAATTAATTAACTAATAGTATATTTGTATTATATTATTATATATATAATATATAGTATATGAAATGTATTATATTATTATATATATAATATATAAGTATTTTATTGTATGTGAAACTAAAAATGAAGTAGATTTGGCATTCCTTTTTCCGAATTCCCGGGTCAAACAACAATATGAATGTGTTGAAGTAATCAATATCTGTTGTATCTTACTGCCCGAAATGGAGCGGCTCCAGATAGTTCATTTGTTTTACTCGGGCGTTATTTAAAATGTTGCTATTTTCTTACAGACGGGATTTATCATAAGTGGTGTACGTTTGTTAAAGCATATCCGCATCCAGTTGACCCAAAAGATAAAGTGAGATGGAGGACAGTAAACCACACTAGAGTCATATATGCCATTGGCGCAGCAATGACACGGACATGGAACCCTATGAATAATGAAATGACTCGGGTTTGAAACTGGGAGTCAGATATCATATCATAATCAGAGTGTCATATCAAAAGGTTCATAACCAATATGTTGATATCCAATGTTGCAAAAATTGCGAATCAGTAGTCGGGCGGTCGACCACCTTGTAGCTTGTAAACGGTCTGGGCGGGATGAATCGGTGATAGGGTATAATTTGATGTATAATTAAATTAATTAATACTACCTAGTATATAGTATATGAAAAGTATTGTATTATTGTATATATATAATATATAGGTATAGGTATTTTATTGTATTTGAAACTAAAAAAAAACTAGAGTATTACCCGGTCGTTGCTCGGGTTATCAACTAAGGGCCCGTTTGGTTGGTGGGTGTTGCTTTGGATTCGGGATTGATTTGGTAAAAACGTAAAGTTTATGAAATAATAACTTTGAATAAGCTAATATGAATAACTCTCAACGGATGCGGTCATTCATTTATATTGTCAAGAGTTTTTACGTAAGCCGACTTCCCATGACGTCACATTCCGGGGATGGTTTGTAGCCTATATTCTACACATATTCAACGTAGGAATTGTCCTATGCATTTGCGAGGCCAATATACGCGAGGTGATCATAAATTGCCGACTATTATGATTGAATGTATTGCTTTGCATGAAGTCAGAGATAGGACAGTAATCCACCACGAGCCCAGAAACATAACATATCATATCATATAACAGATAATCTGATGCATCCATACTCCCCTGCAGATAACATGGTGGCCAAACATAAACTTGAGCTCATAACATGTAACATACAAGGGATGGTGTGGAACGTCACTAAAACACACTAGAGTCATATATGCCATTGGTGCACCAATGACCCGGACATGGAACCCCCATGACTAGTGAAATGGCTCGTGTATCAAACTGATAGTCAGATATCATATCTTAATCAGAGTGTCATATCAAAAGGTTCATATCCAAAATGATCATAACAAATGGGTCATATCAAATGGTTCAAAAAAGCATATCAAAGGTTCATAATAAAAGTTTCATAGCAAAGATTCGTCATTAAGGTTCATAGTAAAAAGAATCATATGAAGATTCGTCATTAAGGTTCATCAAGGTCGACAACAGGGCAATATCACCGGTTCATATGACCCAAGTGTACTAGCGGGTTGTTCGGTTAGTTTGGTTTCATTCAATTTGAAAATAATAATCATGAATATTTGAAAAATAATATTCAAATTATAACCATTTATAAAGATGGGCGTGATCTTTATGAAATTCACGGGTTGAAAAGGTTAAACGGGTTAAGGGTTGACACAGTCAACCCTTTTTTTGATACAAAAGCCCGAAATATATTTATACTCAACACCGACTTACTAGTTCCTCTCTTTTTACAAATGCTTCAAACTGAAACTGAATTGGTTACACTTTGAGTCATCCCAATTAAAATAATAGTCATCTATATTATGGGAACGCGTAATTTTTTTCTCGACCTTTGATTTTCTGCAGTCTCTTCAGTTCTCATCATTACGTGTTTTGATTATTTCGTTTGTCATTAATAGTCTTAATTTTTTCAGTTCATGCATCTACCCTTTATATATATCTTGGTTTTATTTTTATTTTTTCAGTTCATCCATATACTTTTTTTCGATCATAACTTTTTCACTACTAACCCTAATTGAAAATGTCTGACACGCCGTACTTGAATGAACTGAAACAACTTTGTGGGTCCGAAAAGATTCATGATTGTTTTATTTTTCTGAATATTCAGGAGATACCTACCAATGAGGTCAACATGAGGAATGTTTCGGCCGTCAGAGACGACATGAGAATGCAAGTGGATAAGAGGACAGAAAGAATAATGGAGGTGTTTCGGTTAAATACTAATGAAGAAATGGCAGCAGAGGATGTTTATGATTCTATGCATGAAGTCCAGCTAATTGAGAGGCGTTTGGTTGAATCCCTTGCTAGTGTGGTGGCTGACTTTCAAAGGTTGATATCGTTGAACAAGGAGACCATTGAGATTCTGGAGAAGTATGAGCATGAATGAAGGTAGTTGTTGGGTTTTTTTGTGGTTTTTGTGTCTGATGGTGTCATGTTGTTGGGTTATGTAGTTATTTTGATGAAAACTTGTTATGTATTTATGTTCATGGTGATGGTTTGTGAACAATGGTTTATGAACAATGGTTTGTGAAAACTTATGATGGTTATTATTTTAATGGTATGCGGATATTTATGTTTAATGGCCGTTTATTTTGTTATGTGCTTTGATGATAATCTATATGTGCTTATGTTGATTATGTTGGGGTGTTGGAGTAGAGAGTTTTGTTGATTATGTACATGTTTTAAGAGCCCTTGGTTGAGCCTAGGGGCAAGGTCTCATTATTTTGTTCCAATTTTTCATAAATCTGTGATTGTTAGTTGTTATTGTTAAATGTTGGTTGCTTTTGTTTATATGTGTTTAATTTAGCCTAGTAGAAGGTTATGTATCAGTATTATGATTTAGATTGATCATTTGCCTTTTAAATTTGTTAAATAAGTGGAGTATTAAACAATCTTTGTTTTAAAGTAGTGTTTGGTTAGGTCTGTGTAGTGAGTATTAGTTGAACTCAGTGACTAAGGCCTGTTCATACAATTTTCTTAACAGCTAATAAGTCACAAACAAACAAGGTTTTAGTGGATAGATCCTTTAAAGTCAAAATCACCAAGATATTGGCCTAAAATCTGTCTGTGTGGAAATTAGTGTGGCATAAGCTTCAAATCATCTCACAAGTAGTTGTTCTAGCATAAATTAGTCTTAATATAGCTTAAGTCACATTAATCAATCAGTAAATTAGGATCAAATCTCACAAAAGTCAACCTAAGTTCATAATTTCAAAAAGTCAAAAAGATAGTTGTTTCAGAAATCCAAAAATAGGGACATTTATTTAGATTTTTGTATTTGGATTGGGAACCTGAGCTTTTCACAAATCATAGTCCCTCAGCTCATCTTTAAAAATCTGTGTCCAGCTTATTTTTAGAATTTTTATTGTAGCTTGTGCAAGTGCTTCTTTAAGCTTGCAGGGCAAGTACTTGTCCTGTGCACAGGAAATTGACCATTTTCAATAGACCATAGATTGTTCAATAGTCGGCCCCATAGTGTGATTATTGGCTTTTTGGAAAGCCAATCAGCTGATCTTTGTAGTTCATAGCTTATTTTGCACTTTCTAGCTTATCTAATAGGGCTGCAAGTAGCTTTTAGTTTGTCCCATTTGACTGTGGACACTGGGTGGTCAGTGTGTACTTGGTTTTAAGCCAAAGTTCATAAGCTCTTATCTGGCTTATCTATGGACCCCAGTACACAACCTTGGGCTTTTTAGGGAGCTTACAAGTTCAGCTTATTGGATTAGTGCTTATTTTGGACTCTAGCCATTTTGCACTTAGCTTATTTGACTCATACTTGTGACCTGTCTCAAAACATACACTGAGTGACTTAGAGTTTGCCGACAGGTTCCAAGCACCACCCAGTGCTTATTTGTGTCCTTTGCCTTGTTTCAAGTTGTTTATCATCTGTTTTTGCTCATTTGCTCATTTCATAGCTTTTTCAAAAGTGCATAAGTCCTAATAAGCTATTAAGTCAACTGTTAAGCACAAGGGGGTGCACATAGCTTATTAATAAGTTATTTCAAAAGTGGTTTCATAAAAGTTACGTATTTTTAGCTTCTTAGAAACCTCAATAATTCACCTTTTCATATCAAGTCTTGCTTTAGATCCCTTTGAACCCTAGTGGGACCCACAAGCGCTGCAAGGTTCTTGGATTTGGCATGATTGGCATGTGATATATGGCCAAGTGCTTATTCTGGTCTAGAGCTTATTCCGTTAGATTATCTGGTAGGTTTTAGCTTAAGGTAGGTACAACTCATGTAGTTACAGCTTATTTAGCTTATTGTAGCTTATTTGTAGCTTAATGCCTTTTATAAATCCATTTTGGCTTAACAAAAGCATCTGTAAAGCTAAAAAGCTCATAGAGAGCTTATTTTTTACTTTTGAAAAAAGTGTTTTAACAAAAGTTACTTATAATTAGTAATAAAAAAGTTTTGTAAAAAGAAAATCAAAGAAATTAAAATAAATGGAAAAATTGCAAAAAGTGGGGTTCGAACCTGGGACCTCAAGCATACATGCACAATACCACAACCCCCTTCCAATTGCTCTGGGGCACCAGTTCCGTTTGTTATTGCATAATCTATATACTTAATATAGTCCTTGTTCCTTTTAGCTTATTTTTGAAATTTAGCTTATTTAAATGCTTATCCGTACCATTTTCCCCCTCCTCATATTTTTCCTTGGTTCCTTGTAACTTTAGCATTCCTAGTAATTTTCCCATAATTTTTACTCTTCAATAGGTAATTTTTAGAGTTAATTTTAATTAAATTAGTTTAAATTAAAAAGCAAAAAATATATTAGTTTTACTGTTTAATTTTTATGCCATATAATTTTTTATATTTTTTTTTACCTTTTATAAGTTTTCAAGCTTATGTAAAAATTACTTTTGCAATTTTGACTTTTAATTTCTAATTTTTATATTTAAATTAGTTTATCTAGCTTTGAAATAATAATTAGGCAATTCATTAAGAAATACCTTAAAAATAAATTGAAAAAGTATTTCTAATTTTAAGATCCAAATCCACATCATTCCACCATCCAAAATTGCCAACAGGACTCACCAGCATCATCAACACCAGGTAATACCTCATAATTGAAACCCTAATCGTTTTTTCTAAACTTTTATGAAACAACATATGTGGTTAATTGAATTAGGCTCCCTTTCTTTTTGTTGAAATTATATGTGATTTTCTGTGGTTAATTGAATTAGGTTTAAGATGGATATGAGTTGGATGTCTTTACCTAGATTTACCATTGAATATAAAAAAGGTCTTGACGACTTTCTTGATCATATATTCTATAATGAGGGTAAAAATGGACAGATTTCATGTCCATGTATTGATTGTGGTAATCAGATATGGGTAAATCGGACGGAGGCTACAACACATCTGGTATGTGTCGGGTTTATGAAAGGTTATACAATTCCACCTTTCAGTTCTAAATCAAGTGATGCTCCAATGTTGGATGCTGAAGATGACATGCAAAGGTTGCTGAATGATGCCTTCCATCGGTTTGGTGATGACACACTAACCGATGACATGGGAACACAAAATGAAAGTATGAGTATGCCAAACCTGAAGGCGAAAAAATTTTATAAAGTTTTGGGAGAGGCAAAGAAACCACTATATCCTGGGTGTAAGTTATCAGTTCTTTCTTTTATCATTAGACTATTTCATGGTAAGTGTGTTAGGAAATGTAGTGATAATGGTTTCAGCAAGATGCTAGATACAATGAGGGAAGCCTTCCCCGATGCTTCTATACCAAACTCATTGTATGAACTAAGGAAGATAATTCGAGAGTTAGGACTTAGTTATGATAAAATTGATGCATGTCCTAATGATTGTATGCTGTACTGGAAAGAAAACATTAATAAAACAGAATGTGATATATGCCATACGTCAAGGTATAAAGCAAAAGAAGATGATTGTGTAGATGAGTCCACCACAGGTGATACACGTAAGAAGATTGGAGCAAAGGTGTTGCGTCATTTTCCGCTCATACCACGATTGCAAATGTTATTTATGTCATCTAAAACAGCCGCCTCCATGAGATGGCATGAAGAGAGTCACACGAAAGATGGTTACTTGAGACATCCTGCAGATTCCCCGGCATGGAAAGCATTTGATTTTAAGTATGATAAGTTTGCCAAAGAATCTCGTAATGTCAGGCTTGGTTTAGCGAGTGATGGGTTTAACCCTTTTGGAACAATGAGTGTTTCTCATAGTACATGGCATGTTGTTTTGACGCCATATAATCTACCTCCTTGGATGTGCATGCAGAAACCTTATTTCTTTCTAACGTTACTTATACCTGGCCCATCTGCTCCTGGGAATAATATAGATGTCTATATGGAACCGTTAGTTGCTGAGCTACAGGAGTTGTGGGATCGTAAAGGAGTAGACACTTATGATGCATCAACAAAAAGTAACTTTTGGATGCGTGCTTGTTTGTTATGGACGATCAGTGACTTTCCTGCTTATGCAAATTTATCCGGATGGAGCACCAAAGGTAAACTTGCATGTCCTAGCTGCCATAAACATACAAAATCAACACGCTTGACTCATGGCAAAAAACAATGTTTTATGGGACATCGTCGATATTTGCCTACTGAACATGCTTTTAGAAGAGATACAAACTCTTTTGATGGCACAGAAGAACTAGACAGGTAACCCCGTGGCTTAAGAGGACAAGAAGTACTTGATGAGTTAGATGGTTTTGAAGTTAAATTTGGAAAACTTGTGAAGAGCAACCCAAATTTACCTTTTAATTGGAAGAAGAAAAGTATTTTTTTTGAGTTACCATACTGGAAAGATAACTTGCTACGCCATAATCTAGATGTAATGCATATTGAGAAGAATGTTTGTGACAGTGTCCTTGGAACGCTAATGAATCTAGATGGGAAGACCAAGGATCATATAAAAGCACGCCTAGATTTACAAGAAATGGGCATTAGACCTGAACTTCATCCTATAGTTCAAGATAACAACAAAGTTTATTTGCCACCTGCTTGTTTCTCAATGTATAAAAAAGAGAAAGATATTTTTTGTCGTGTGCTTAAGAAGGTGAAAGTTCCAGATGGTTATGCAGCTAATATCTCAAGATGCGTAGAGTTAAAACCTCCAAAACTGTTTGGACTTAAAAGTCATGATTGCCATATTTTGATGCAGCAGTTGCTTCCCATTGCCTTGCGAAATGTGTTGCCTAAGCACGTGCGCTATACTGTGATGAAGCTATGTCGTTACTATAAACAATTACGCGCAAAGGTTCTTAATCTAAATGATTTGGTTCAAATGGAAACCGAGATTGGAAAAATATTTTGTGATTTAGAAAGGATTTTCCCCCCATCATTCTTTGATGTCATGGTTCATCTTTTGGTTCATCTTGCTTCAGAGGCCAGATTAGGAGGGACAGTACATTACCGTTGGATGTATCCAATCGAGAGGTACACATTACTATTTTAGTAAATACCTTTATTAACAAATATTATTGAATCTAAAATTATTGGTTTCGATATCTCAGGTATTTAGCTATATTAAAATCTTACGTGCGAAACAGGAATAACCTGGAGGGTTCCATTGCAGAAGGATATCTAGCTGAAGAGTGTGTGTCGTTTTGTTCATTGTACTTATCCAGTGATGTTGAGACCGTACATAATAAGACAAGTCGAAATAATGATGACGATGGTTATGAGGATGTTTTACCTATCTTTTCTATGGCGGGTCGACCGATTGGTGCTACTAAGGTAGAAATGATGGAACTTGACATTTTGGCTAAAGCACATTCATATGTGTTGTTCAATTGTAGTGAAGTTGATGAATTTCGAACGTAAGTAATTATATTAGTTGTGAGTTTCATAAATTATATTATACAATTAATAGTTGTCGTTGTTATCTTCATTATCATCCGTTAACACTGCAGTGAACATCTGGCGTTGGTTCATCATCAAAATCGGAGAAAACGTAAGCGTGACATTCATCGTTTACATAGTGAGACTTTTGAGTCATGGTTTCAAGATCATGTAAGGCATATACACAGGTTTATTACTTTTGCAAAATAATTATAATGACATACCATTGTCGACCTACTAATAACAAAACAATTAACACATCTTGCCTTATTTCAGGTTGAGGAGCTACATGCAAGAGGGGATCACAGAATCACAGAAAGTCTAAGGTGCTTGGCAAGTGGTCCATCTGAGTATGTGAAAAAATATAAGGGATTTATCATAAATGGTTTCCGATTTCACACAAAAGATGTAGAACATAATAGGAAAACACAGAATAGTGGGGTTAATCTTCAGGCCATGACAAACAGTTACTCGAGTGCTACAGATAACAATCCTATCGCGGGAGATGTAACTTACTACGGGGTTTTGAATGATATAATTGAGTTGGAGTATGGTATTGTCAAGAAAGTAGTTTTGTTAGATTGTGATTGGATTTCGAATGGTTCAAGGAAAAAAGAAGATGACAACGGGTTTACTCTATTGAATTTTCAAGGATTGAAGGCTCATAACGAGCCTTTTATACTAGCTTCTCAAGCACATCAAGTATTTTACGTTGCAGATAGTGTTGACAAAGGATGGCAAGTTGTAATCAAGACAGCGCCCAGACATGTTTATGACATGGATGAACAAACAAGTCTTGATGACGTGGAAACACATTTCCAGGGTGACTCATTTATGTGTCCTCAACATGACGAAACAATGGATATTGAATTGGTTAGAGGTGGTTTTGTTAGGTCACCATTTTACAACATAATCACTTAGATATCTAGAGAGAGAAAGTAGGTAGAGAGAGAAAGAGTGGAAGGAACCCTAAGAATGAAATAAAAGAGATGAAATCACTAGAGAACCAACCCCCTCAAAGGAGGGGTTACAAGACTATATATAGGGAAGGAGTAGGGCAACACTCCCTTCCTCCCTATCTAAAAAATAGAAATGGGCTTAAGGCCCATGGGCTTGCTACATAAGCCTTAAGTTATAATAAACATACAAGCCTTAGCAACCTATTACAAGTAAATGACCGAGACTTGATAAATAGTAAAACTACGTTCCCAACAATCTCCCCCTAAGGGTCGGTCATCAAGGTTGCTTGACGTCTTCATCTTAATCTTTGACTTTCAATGCTTTAGATGTCTTCTAAATCATTCATCGTTCTTTGTTCTTAGTTGATGTAGTTATGATCATCTTATTACAAAATGTAATGACCGAGACTTGAATAAATATAAAAGTACGTTCCCAACAATCTCCCCCTAAGGGTCGGTCATCACGGTTGCTTGATGTCTTCTTCTTTGTCTTTGACTTTTGACTCGTATAACTTAAGACGTCTTCAAAAGAGAGTGGGTGTTCTTTTGCTTCATTGTACATTGTTCGTAATAGATGTGGTAGTGATCATCTTATGAAGTTATCTGCCATGCGTCACTTCTGCGTCTGTGGTGGTCGTCGTCCATTCCAACATGCTCATACACCTTTGAACTTAGACATTAACATGCACATAGTTCCCTTTCATTCACATAGATCTTTAGTCCTTAAACTTTGTAGATTCTTCTTTTTGGCGTAGAATCTAATTTTGAACATTGTGTTGCTTAGATCTTTGAGGGAGCTTTTGTTGACTTCAAGATGTATGTATGAGCATGCGGAATCAGTCTCCATGGAGATTATATGTCCTTGAAAGTAAACAGTTAGCAATAAACAACCGGTACTTACAGATAAGAAATTAGAGATCGTCAACAGCATAGTGTGAAGACTCCTTCTAACCCTTATCAAGGCCGTTCCCATATCAGATACTCCCGAAGGAGCTTACGAGACCTACTAGGTAGCTCAATGACTGGGTGAGACGTTGGGGATCACTCCACGACTGTAGACCGTTAGAAACCACCGCAAACACTAAGCGTAACTCACGAGGAGTTACCGAAGTGACCTGTCAAGGCTGTTAGATGATGACCCTGACAGGAGTTTCCGTTCAATCATTGAGAAATACTTATTCAATTCTCTCATAAACGTTCTAGGCAAATTGCTAAGATCTGCGAAGGACTCGATAATTTACATCTGGTGCCCATTGATGTAGAACACCAGTTGTAGAAATACTAAGTGTTCCTAAGAGATCTTTGATGTATCTCATGGCTCTAGACTTGATAAGTGCTCACTTAGGTTTCCTATACGGAGACTAGGGAGGGGTCTCCAGCTTCAATATCAACTATCTCTAAGAGATAAGTCGATAGATTACACTGGTTCCCCGTGAGAATGAAACAAGCTCTTTTAAGAGAACTTGAGTGGTTAAGAAGGTTTAGTGCATTGCGTCACTGGGTCCGTGATGACTTTATCTTCAATACCGGTGTTGTTTTAGCAACAACCAGTAGCATATGAATTGAACCCGGTGTCTGCCCTAAGGTTGAACATATGGAGGGCTATTTCTTTTCACCCTTTTCTTTTAGTTTTCCTTTTAATTCTTCAACTCCTTCTTTCCCTTTTCATTCTTTTCTCCTTTTTTTGTATCATACCTAAGGACTTCTAATTCTAACTATTGGTGATGTCCTTGGGTAGATCCCTCCGGCTCTGGCGGATCATAGGACGGTTTTTCCTATCTTAATCACCTTATAACTCCATGATTATCCGACAATAGACAAGAAACCTTTGAAAATCTCTCAAAGTGTTTGTGATTATTAAACATTTTTGTTTAACACTTTGAGAGTTTTGTGTATACTTATGAAGGGCTCCCCCTTCACATGTGCTCATAAGTATTTAATAAATTTGCACATGCGGGAGGAGCAAGCACTTTTAGAATTGATCCACATTCAGTGAACAAGACCGATTCGAGACACGCTTACATCACTAGTTAGACTAGCTTGAAGTTATTACCCGGCCTGGTCAAGTTCACAGAAGTTTCTCGAAACGGTACATTTCTACTAAGACAAATCCTTTTCGAGACACGCTTACGTGGCTAGTTAAAGAGTTCCATTGTCAGCTTTTAGGTGACAACTAGCTCTAGTAACTAACTTGATGTTATTACCCGTCGAGGAAAAGTCTTTTTGAATTTACTAACTTTTATGTTTCATCAATTCCTGGGTGAATCTGAGTCTAGCTCGCATGAGATTTGACTTTTAAGCAACATTTAACTTTCATATTTTAATCACTTTCACTTTTCTCCCCCTCAAAAATAGCATATGAGATGTTGATTTTGATAAACTTTTGATTAAAATATGCTTTTTGAGTCTTATGGGGAGATATCAACAAGAACTTTTGGTTTTCAAACGATGAATTTTTCAAGTGCTCCCCCTCAACAAGTGAATACTCATTGAGGTGAAATACTTGTCTTTTGAGCAGAATTATGAAAATCAGAAAATGTTTGATTAATTCTACTCAAAAGTAAGAAGCCTTCGCTCCTTATCTAAGGATTGAGGCACAGAAGCGTACCTCAGGATCCTTTAATTACAAGTGCGGGTTGTACACTGATATGTGTGCACAAGCCATGATTTTGACAAAGCATTTTGATTTCAAAATACTCCCCCTCAAAACGAGCATGTGTTTTGACATTTTTTTAACTGTGGATCGAATTGGGGAGTAAAGATTTGAAAAATCTTGAGCAAAATTTTGAAAAGTTTTGAAAAACCTTTTGAAAAATTTTGAATAAATTTTGCTCAAGATTAAGAGAGTTTTAGATAAGCTTTGCATGAGAACTTCTTGTTTTCAAGGATAAGTGCACGTTTTGTTTTTAAGAAATGGTTTAGCAAGACACTTTCCTTTCTTTGAAAACCGAGTTGTACACTGAAATGAGTGCACAAGTTGTTGTTTTAATACAAAATTAGTTTTCTTAAACAAAATACTCCCCCTCAAATAATGAATGTTATTCGAGAGAAAGTCTTCTTGAGCAGAATTTTGAATTGTATTATAAAATACTTTTTGAAAATTCGTGAGATGATTCTGCTCAAGGTTTTAGAAAACACAATCAAGTATTATACAACAAAGAATGCTTGAAATTCAAAACTCTTTTACTGTTGAAAAGTTGTTTGAGACCTGGAGTCTCTCTTTTGAGTTTTAAAATCTGAAAAAGATTTCCATCTAAAGTTGAACCTCATGGGTTCTTTTTGAAGATTTGATTTTGTGATGAATGGAAAACTTCTGGTATTTGGGATGTTCAGATCAGAGACATTATTTTATTGATGCCAAAGCATTCTAGATTTTGAAAATTTGAAAGGTTTAGAATGACTTTGCTTGGGTCTCCACACTTGCTTTACCGGTGTAAAACAAGAGTGTAGAGTTTGAAAAAAAACTGTTTCTCACCATTTTGAATCCTTTTAGTTTAGCCTTTAAACACATTTTTCCCTTTAACCTCAAAAATTTGTTTCATAAGAAACATTTTGTCGAATGTAGAAATTTTGACTTTCAATGGGATGACATGTAGTTGCACACAGAGAAAATGCATCAGGCACAAACAAGTATAAGATGAATCAAAAAATCTCATTCTAAATCAACCTAAGTGCTCAGAATTCTCAAATTAACACACACAATCACAGATTAATTCATTCTTTCACTCGTGATTTACCAATTATTGTCATGGTTTGGGGTTATGATTTGAGTCTATGCACACTTGTTAGCATCATAATGCCTGAATATTAAACAAACAAACGTCCTAGTAATAGCAGCAAAGACATCGACATCTTAAACCCTAAATCACATGATTCTAATCCTATGTTGTTCCTAATCGAGCAAGTACACCAATCGAGCATTCTTTAGCGTTCTCTAAAGCTATATAAACTAGTTAATTAGACTAAACACATAAAAAAATGAAAGCCCTGATTGATAACCCTAGTTTCTGATTATGCCTTTTTGACCGTTGAAAACACTTGAAACATTTAGGGAATGATTAGACAACAGCCATAAAGAAATTAGAAACTCACAATCGGGAACATTCGAGGGGAAAAAAATCGTTAGTCTGAATCGATGAGGTTTATCGATTATGTGTGATACTTTTGAGAATATTTAAAGAAACATTTGTTAGAGCCCGTTTTATTTTCCATGCAAGATCCTTTTTTGTGAATCTTTACTCATTAAAGGTTAATTACTTTTCCATTTGAAGTCCAAACAAGGTTAACTTGGAATCATTGCAGAAAGAATTTCCTTTCTCCCCCTCGAATTAGCATATATTTTGTGAAACATTTTTGTACATTTTAATTCGAGAGATCATAGAAGTTTTTGAAAATGAGATTTTAATACGAATGATGAAGAAACATTTTATCCTTGAAGAATTATGATGAGGTGTGCAAACTTCATGATAATGTGAAAAGTTTTCTCCCCCTCAAAACATGTTCCTTTTTGACCGAGTAAAGAAAAATTTGTTTTAATGAAGGAACATAGTTTTGAAGTTACGAAGTTTGTACACAGAGAAAGAAGATTTTTTTTTTTTTTTTTTTTTTTTTTTTTTTTTTTTTTATATTTAAAGAAAAAAGTTAGATGTTTGACTCACTTTGTTTTAAAGAAAATTTTTGCAAATCATCTGGAGTCAAACACCGCATACCAATATGGTGAACTAAATCAACAAACCTTGATGGAGGTAATTATCTCGCATGTGAGCAGGATCCAAATTGCGTGTAGACAACTCAGTAATGTCAGGAATGAGTTGAGCCGGTGCAAACGGATTAAAGAACGCCTCAGGGTCATGCTCTGCGGTTTGTAGAACTGATTTAGGTATGGAGTCTTCAGCTGATTGTCGTGAGTTGGACCCGGTTTGTTCTGTGGTTGTTGGAGATGCAATTGGAGGACCGTCTCTCCCAACAATTGTTGTTGTTTGTGAGGTGAATCAGGTACTTGATGGTGATCAAGATGTGCAGCGGAAATTGGTGAGACCTCAGAAAGACGGTTTTCAATCGTATCATCAAACAATGGAGCAAACAAGGTTTCCACTTCTTTACGGGTGAGAGACAATGGTTCAGCCGAAGAATCTGGAAAGTTCAGACGGTTGGATGCGGGTCCTAAGCTGTTTTGCTCAGAAGCCATAACATTAAGCTCGGGTCCGAAACTGAGTTGTTCCGAAGCCATAACATTAAGCTCGGGTCCGAAACTGAGTTGTTCCGAAGCCATAACATTAAGCTCGGGTCCGAAACTGAGTTGTTCCGAAGCCATAGTGTTGAAGAATCTGCAAAGAAAGAAATAAGAGACAAGAAAACAGAGAACAAGGATCCCCAAGAGTAACTGGGTTCCAGATGTTAGAAGCATAAAGATGTAGTGTCAATTATCTTCTTGACACTCAAACACACTATATCAACGTTTTCTTTTCTCTCCTCAGGGATAGATGTTGTGGGTTTCACATTAGTATTGGTGCAACTGTCTAAAATCTTTCCTGTGGGAATCCACCTAAGACCAATTGATTTGAAAATTCAACCCGTGGGTACCCACCTAGTGTTAGATCTAGGAGATGTTTTCCTTTTAGATGCAGTTGAATGAAATGTGGGAGCATCACTTCTTTGAGAAAACCTACGTCCTATGTTGATCCACTTCTTAGGTTTTTGACTTATGACTTTTGGTTCAACGGGTTTGTTTGTCTTAGTCGATTGAGCCTTTTCAAGTGAATTTCCCTTTTGAAGATATTTTAAAGCACAAACAACATGATTATTTATGCAACTACTCTTAGAAGCTATCCAATTCCTATTAGTTTGTTGATTACTCTTAGGTTTTGGTGTGCAACTACAAGCAGTGTTCTGTACTACAGTGGAAGGGATCACATGAGGTTTTGAACCTAGAATTCCATCCTTTTGAAGTAGTGCCTTTTTCCTAGCCTTTTCTAGATCATAGTTCTTGTACATGTCCTATTTGCCATAAAACTCTTTACTTTTAATGCTCGTTTTAGACACTATTTTCGAACTGATCCTAGATGAGCCAGGTATAATCATGTGTTGAGATTTAGCAGACACAGATGCATTTTCCTTAGGCCAAGAATGTGGAGTGACTGGTTTTGTCAAATTGTTATTCTCAACAACTTGGGAGTTAAACCGAGGTTTTGAAAATTTAGGTTGTTCAGATTTAAATGCAGTCGGTTATCTAACCACTGATTGTTTTCTGATTGTTTGAGAAGGCGGTTTCCCCAAGATTGATGGTTTTGCAAACTTAGTATCCACACTCTGGCCAGTCAGTCTTCTTAATTTATTTTGCAATGCAGCATGTGCAAACACCTTTGCTTGAATTTGACCTTTTAAAAGCTCATTTTCTTTAACTAATGTATCCACACGTTTTCTTTGTTCATTCAAAAATTGACCATTGTTGCCCGAATTTAGAGATTCGTTTTGCATTTGAAGTTCAAGTGAGATGCAATGTGCCTCTAGTTTTGAAAAATCTTTATGACACTGGGCAATGGTCTTTTTGAGAAGAATGTTTTCTAACTCAAGAGTTTTGTATGATGTTTCAGCTATTGGATTATCAGGTAAGGACACAGACTCAGAATGTTTGTTAAGACATTGTACAACATTCTGGTCAACCGCTCCTTCATTACTGAAGTTAGGTTGTTCAGATTGTCGTTTCTCATTTGCAGGCATAATATGATCAACAGTAGATTGTACCTCAACCATTTGCTCTTTGTCAAAGTTCGGTTCTATGTCATAGATGGGTATGACATCTTCCTCATCCATCTGTTCTTTGTCAAAGTTGAGTTCTGAGTCATAGAAGGGTCTGATCTCTGCACAGTCTGCATCTGTATCATTCCCCAATCTTCTGTTGTCATCCTGCTCATCTGATTCTGTCCCATTGCTTTCCACGACAACCAAATTAGCTTCCATTACATCAACTATATGAACTTGCTCTTCATGAATCAGCAACTTCCTTTTATTTACCCTTTGTTCATAATCTTCTTTGTGAAATACTCTTTCGGCAATTGACTTCTCAATAGCATCCATGTGTTGGAGCAAGACATCTTTGAAGGTTTGAGCCTTGATTCGAGTGAAATCAAAAAAATTCTTGCTTACATCTTCACAGTCATAATTGATGAAATGTTGAAACCGTTCATTGAGCACTCTGAAGGCGGCCTTGGATTCATTCTCGTGAAATTCTTCTGTAGTAAGTTGTTTTTCAAGTTGGTTCACGTTGTTAAACATCGTATTAGTGAAAATATCAACTTCTTCTCCAAAGACGTCTTCAAATAAGAAATTGAGTGCACGCTCGGAACAATCTTCAGCAAAGTTATTGCGAGTAAGGAGTTTAAGGTGTGTCTGAAGTAATCTAAAAGATGTCATGTATTTCTCAAATGGATCTTCAGAATCATCAGTATCATTTGTGTCGTACACTGGGTCTGTATCATCCATGTGAAGTTCCTGTATGTTTGTCATTAACATCACATCTGCTGTATCGGCTTCCAAATCTGCATATTCATCATCAGATGGAATATCTCCCATGAAACTTTGCAAAACATCTTTGAGATTACCCCCTTCAACTTCCATTTGACTAAGTGTGGCATTGTATTCAACATTATCGTCAGAGAGTGAAGTGGAATCATAATCTTGAGCTTCCACATCTGCAATATTTTCCGTATATGCCAAAAATGCCATGCTCGGTTCGATAAGATCTTCTTCATCATCAGTATCTTTCATTGTGTTTAAGCATTCAGAAGTTGATGTCATATCGCCATTGCCTTTCTTAGAAGATACTTGACTAAGCTTCACTAGATTTTGCAGAAGAGATTGCACATTATTATGTAGTGTTCCAGGATCGTACTGTGGAATGAAGAAAGGCTCAGGTGCATTCGGAGGATTGAAGAAGAGACCATTTGGAGTGTAAATTAAGGATCCATGGTCAACAACTGGAGATGGTGGAGCAGGGAGAATGGTCTTCAGTGGATTCATGCTTAAGCAAGATTCAAGAATTTGCTTCATTCTGTTGTGATGAAGTTCTTCTGTATGATGCATAGCTTCAAGATATTTCCACATTTCATAAGCACTAGCTTGAAAGTCCATATACATGTAAATTGAGTTGGGAAGTGGCACTGTCATGAACCATACAGCCTGTTGGTCAGCATCGTACTGAGCAAGTTCAGTTGCATTCAAATCTTCATCAGTTTGTATTCTGATAATCCCTGTTGAGTCAGCAAGAAACATCATTTTGTATGGACCATCTTGAATGGATTTAAGCATGAGATCTGCAGCAGGACGATCTGTGAGCCATTGTAAAAATCTCCATTTCCAAACAATATACGTTCCTGGTAGCAACATCGGAGGCCTTGATTCATTGCCAAAGAGCAGAACATGGCGAATGAGGGAGCTGTGACTTTGTTGTAGATGATACTGTTGCTGATGAGAATATTGGCGAGGAAGGTAGTTGGAAGAAGGTCCTGTTGCTGATAAGAATATTGGTGAGGAAGGTAGTTGGAAGAAGGTGATTGAGACGTTGTAGATGACATTGCTCTCCCCCTTGATTGTTGCGATGTAATCGAAAAAATCAAGCAAAATGTCACACGCAAGGTCGAAATAGTGATTTCTGGTTTTCCCTCCAAAATAGATTTGAAAAAAAATTTCTCTCCCAAAATTTGAAAATCACTATGAAATGCAATTTAAAGGTTGCAAGAAAATTTTGAGTTTCAAAAATTTTGCCGCCAAATTTCACCGAAAAAATTTGAATTTTGGCCTAAAATTTGAATTTTGGGCCAAAATTTTCAACGTTATACCAAAATTTAAATTTCGCGTAAAAATTGAACATTTAGTCTACTGTAAAAAATAATTCTTGTTTCTTTTATTTTATTTTTTTTATTATTATTATTTTTTTAAATCAAGAAGAGAAAGATAAAAAGGAGAAACTTTGAAAAGATGAGAAGATTAGTGATTATGTAAAACTTTGATCGTTAAAGATAGATACACGTTGTAATTAGATTTGAAAAAAACTTGATATCAAACTCGGTAAGTAAGAAAAAACTCAAACTCGGTATGATTTGCAAATGTTTCAAACTCGGTAAGGACAGAGATGTAGTCAAACTCGATAAGTAGCTATAACTTATCAAATTCAAACTCGGTAAGTTGATGAAATTTGAGCAGAGTATCCCCTTAAAAGGTTGCCACAAAGAACCTAACTCGATAAACGATTAGGTAAAAGGCTAACTCGCCAAATTTTAGTCCAAACTGGGTATGACTTGTGATGCTAACTTGATAGAGAAAAAACCCAAACTCGGTAAGTTTTGAGAAAAACCTAACTCGCTAATATAAAAAAGTCCCAAACTCGATAGACAGAAGACCAAACTCGGTATGTTTTAATCCTAACTCGATATAAATTCCAAACTCGCAAGGTAGAAAATTCCAAACTCGATAGAAAATATCCTAACTCGATAGAAAATTCAAAACTCGCAATGATTCAAAAACCTAACTCGCTAGGATTAAAAAAAAACTTAACTCGCTAGAATTGTAATTCAAACTCGATAAAAAAAATTGCTAAAGTCGCAAGTTTGGCGATGAACAGTAACAGTATACCATAAATACACAACAAAACCAAGTTTTTACGACCAAATCAAACCTAAATTAACCTATATTATCCCTTGGCGAATGATACCACTTGTTAGGTCACCATTTTACAACATAATCACTTAGAGATCTAGAGAGAGAAAGTAGGTAGAGAGAGAGAGAGTGGAAGGAACCCTAAGAATGAAATGAAAGAGATGAAATCACTAGAGAACCAACCCCCTCAAAGGAGGGGTTACAAGACTATATATAGGGAAGGAGTAGGGCAACACTCCCTTCCTCCCTATCTAATAAATAGAAATGGGCTTAAGGCCCATGGGCTTGCTACATAAGCCTTAAGTTATAATAAACATACAAGCCTTAGCAACCTATTACAAGTAAATGACCGAGACTTGATAAATAGTAAAACTACGTTCCCAACAGGTTTTGATGGAACCGTTGTGGACAACAATGACTTAGTTATTGCCGATGAAGAAGATCCAGTTGAAGAAGCTTAATGATTTCAATTAGCTAAATAGTAATAGTCCCTGTTTTTAAGTAAAATTAGTTGTTAAGAATCAATGACAATCCTCATTACTGTTTGTATTACTCTTTGTTATACATTTCTTATTTAAATTTAGGTAATTTTAACTTTTTAGCTTCTTGTTATTTATATTTTCACTTTGAGATCTCAAAACAACTCTGCTTAAGGGGTGTTTGGCTCAAATGAGTCAAACGGGTCAATATGGCTTATCACTGTTTGGCTCAAATGCCCATATTAAGAGCTTAATTTCTGCTTATTCACTGTTGTTTCTCTTCTGTTTTTTGTTTCCTTTAGTAGCTTGTACTACTGACTAGAGAATTATGAGCTTAATTGGGATTCTAGATCTTATCTTGTTGCTTTAATTTGGTCTGCTAATCACCACATTAGGACTGAGATGCCCTGCACTCAGTCATTTTTGTTTTTGAATCAAGCCTAGTTTATTTTGTGAGTGCAATTCTGGCTTAGTATAGTACAACAATAATGCACCAAATTAACCATTATCATTGATAGATAAGGACAATACAAAGACAGCGAACCCATACATAACTTCCAAAAGATTGAGACATATAACAATACAAAGACAGATAACACATTATCCTGATGGTTTTTTTGACTCCAAATGTCTTCTTTTTTATTGCATCCCAAGTAACATTGTTAGCAAGACCTAACACTTGTATCCTTTTACTAGGAACTTGTTCAACTTGTTCAACATTTTTGCCTTTTGACTTCTTGCCTTTTGACTTTTTGGCTTCTGACTTTGTTAATCCTTTGAATTTCCAATTAGGTGGAAAGTAACCAGCCCAAGATGATTTTGAGCTTAACTCATCTTCACAGCTTGACATAGGTGATGATTTTGAGCTTCAAATGCTTATCACTTCTGCAACAAAATAATACTCATTTAGATCTTGAAATGCTAGGAACAAGGCATTCTAGTCTATATTCTAATACAAGCTAATACTATCAGAAACAATTGCATAGTAGTAACAGAGTATGACTATCATAACATGCTATTAACTACTCATTCTCTGCAACTTCAATTCCCATTTAGCTTCAACTTTTTTGATAACAACTGTAAATGCATCCATTACTATCTCAGCAAACATCAACAACTGTAAATGCATCCACACATATATCCCATAACAAGCATTTCATTAAAGAAAACATCGTTACATCAAACCTACATAACAAGCATTTCATTACACAATTTGTAACAACATAACAGCAATAACCAAACACAAAACAACAACAATTTTCTTAAAAAAAACCACACTAGACTTGCTTTCTTTCAACTCCAATTGCAACAGAAACATTTCCTTCTCCATAGTTGATTTTTGAAACTCAATCTCCCTTTCCAAATCTCTTATTTTTCCATACTTGTCTTCTTTCAAACGTTTTTCCTTTTGAATCAAATTAAAAACCTCTTGTTTGTAATAGTCATTAGGCAACTCAGGATCTAGCCAGTAAAATATCTTACATTTTGAACCCTATATGGTACAAACAACAAACATCACTAATATCAACGCATCCAAGAAAATGCATTATAATACTCAACGCATCCAAGAAAACTTACATTATAATACTCAACGCATCGAAGAAAACGCCTTAAAGGGAAATCAATTGTCCACGAAGTCTGCCTAATTACTGGTTGATCATGTTCACAATGTGTTGGTGGTGGTGGCCGATTACTTCTATTTGAGGAGGAAGACATTTTATGTTTGCAGTTATTTAGGGTTTATAATTGGGGAAAAATAATAGGGGAAGTATTATTATAATAAGGATTTAGTGGAAATCCTACATGGCATAAAACTAATGTTTAAATAAAACTTTTGTGAATAAACGTTTCATAAAACTGATCTTTTACGACTCAAATATCAAGTGTCCTATTATGGTGTATCAAGTTTTGATACCCAAGTATCAAGTGTCATATACTAACTAATGTTTAAAAAAAACTTTTGTAAATAAGCGTTCTAAAAAACAGATGTTTTATGACTCAAATAAAGAAGTGTTCTATTATGGTGTAGGATAATAAAACCACAACAAATAAGCGTACTATAAAGGTTAATGTTAAAAGACACAGGTGTCAAGGGCCCTGTTAATTTTTGTTCAAATAAAACTTTTGCAATTAAGCGTTCTATAAAACTGAATAAGCGTTATAAAAAGCGGATGTTTTACGACTCTAAAAAGATGTGCCATATTGTGGTGTATCATAAACAAACCATTATGAATAACTGTTCTATAAAGGTTAACGTTATAAGACGCTATTGTCAAGGGTCCTATTCACTTTTCTTATAAAAAAAACGTTTGTGAATAAGTGTTCCATAAAACCGATGTTTTATGACTCAAATATAAAGTGTCCTATGATGGTGTATCAATCTATGAGACCAAAGTGTCAACTGTCATATTAAGTTATGTTTTAATAATACGTTTGCGAATAAGTGTTTTAAATAATTAATGTTTTATGACTTATATATCAATTGTCCTATTATGGTGTATTGTAATAAAACCATAATTAATATGCATCCTTTAAGGGTCCTACTAAGTTTTGTTATAATAAAACTTTTGCAAATAATCGTTTTAAAAAAATGATGTTATAAAACCATTGTACATAAGCGTCCTATAAAGGTTAACGTTATAATACCCACGTGTCAAAGGTCCTATTAAATTTTGCTATAATAGAACTTTTTGTGAATAAGCGTTTTAACTAACTGATGTCTTATGACACAAAACTCAAGTGTCCTATTATGGTTTATTATAATACAACCATAATGAATAAACGTCTTATAAAGGTAATTTATTAGGATCCATATTTTAAGTGTCATATTAAGTTATATGATAATAGGACCCCAAATCATCGACCATCCTATTATATACCTTTTTAGGACATCGCCTAAGTAGCAGATATTTAATAAGGACCCTAAACGCTCATATGTCCTATTAAACAGTTTTTTAGGACTCCATTATCATACCGTCCGACACAAAGGGTCCTAAAAAGCCACTTTTGTTGTAGTGAACTCAGAACTCATCTCTTAGGAGAAACGATCACACTCTTTGGGATAAGAGGAGGCAAATATGATGTCATCAACGTAGATTTGTACATGAAGAAAGTTTTTGCCCATTTTTCTGGTAAAGAGTATAGGATCAACAGCACCTTTGGAAAACTTGTTAGCAAGAAGGAATTTTGACAGGGTATCGTACCACGCCCTAGGAGCTTGCTTAAGCCCATAAAGAGCCTTCTTCAAATGATACACATGATTAGGACATTCTGGATCCACGAATCCTTCGGGTTGGCTTACATACACCAACTCTTTTAGATCGCCATTTAAGAATGCAGTCTTAACATCCATTTGATAAACCACCATATTCTGACTTGCAGCATTTGCGAGAAATATTCTTATGGCTTCAATTCTAGCAACAGGTGCGAAGGATTCTTCAAAGTCTATTCCTTCTTCTTGACTGTATCCTTTTGCAACAAACCTAGCCTTGTTCTTCAATACATCTCCATGCTCATCAAGTTTAACTTAAAATATCCATTTGAGAGCAATGATCATAGCACAATCGGGAGGCGGTACTAATTCCCACACATCAAGTCGGTCAAACTCATGAATCTCGTCCACCATTGCAGTGAACCATGAGTGTTTAGACATTGCATCCTTGAAATCTTTTGGCTTAACTTTAGAGAGGACAGAATTGAAGAAGCACCACAATGCATCGGTTGCAAGTTGCTTGTGGGTTGATACCGGACGCGAAGGGTTTCCAATAATGTTGTCAATTGGGTGATCATTTGTCCATTTCCTAAGGGGTTCATGGGGTTTAGAATAGGGAACTGAGGTAGCCGTGTTAGATTCGTCTGAGGATGTAGCATCATTTGACGATTCAGGAGTAAAGATGTTAACAAACGGCTCATTATCAGGTGGAGCGAAAGGATTTACTTCAAACGAATTATCCACAGCTGCTACTCGTTGTACAAATGAAGGTTGACCATTTGATGTGGTAACTAAACGACTGATGGTGGGGGCTTCAGGATCCCATGACAACGAAGTGGATGGCCCAGCATTATGATCTGGGACATTTGCTACCCCAGCTAGTTGTGGAACGACTGTGGCATCTGGAGCATCCACATTTTGAGGTTCAAAGTATTCATCAAACATAGGGTCAAACAGTTTCTTCCAATCTTCACTTGTAGGAGGTACAAAAGGAGTAGCAGGAGTGGGATTCTGTACAAGCCTGGAGCTTATAGGTCAAGGAGACAAAAGGTTAGGTATGGGTCCAGAACTTGATTGTCCAGGAACCGGTTGCTCAGTCAGCTCATCGAACGTAATGTGGATTGTTTCCATTATGTCTCTGGTACGTTTGTTGTAGATTCGGTACCCCTTTCGCTCTGGAGCATAGCCAACAAAGAAACCTATGTCGGCCTTGGCCTTGAGTTTCCCAAGGTCTTCACTGTCATTAGTTGGATAGCACAATGCACCAAATACTCGAAGAAACGAAAGGCCTGGTTTTCTGCCATGAACCAGTTCATATGGAGTCATGCAGTGGAGAGGATGTATCAAGGATCGGTTATGTATGTAACATGCAGTTTCAATTGCCTCAGGCCAAAGAAACATAGGAGCTTTGGAGAAGATGAGCATAGTCCTTGCGGCTTTAACTAAGGTGCGATTGCGCCTTTCAACAACTCCATTTTGTTGAGGAGTGCGTGGAATGCTCTTTTGATGACTAATGCCGACACCTTCATAAAATTGAGTAAGTTGTTTGTTCACAAACTCCGTTCCATTATCAGTACGAATGAATCTAACTGTTTTGTTGAGACGAACTTGCAATTGCTTGATGAGTTTGATGATGGTTTTCGGAGTTTCGTCTTTTGATCGTAGAAACTTTACCCACGTGAAACGAGAATGATCATCGACGATAACAAGCACATATTTCTTTCCATTGATACTTTGAATCCTCATTGGTCCACAGAGATCCATGTGAAGAGTATGTAGAACTTCCATGATGGAATTGACAGTTTTGGGTTTATGGGTGTGTTTTTCGCTCTTGCCTATTTGACATGCGGAACATAAATGATCTTTTCATACTTAAGTCTGGGCAAGCCTCGAACAAGATCCTTATGTGTGAGTTCATTGATGGTACCGAAGTTCAAATGGTTTAAACGACGATGCCACAACCATGATTTGTTCTTAGAGGCTTTTGAAAGCAAGCAAATTGAAGAGGACCGCAGCATGTCTTCGATAGAGATGGTATAAAGATTAGTGCCTCGACTCCCCTTGAGGAGATCAAAACCATCTAATTCTCTAACAAAACAGTTGTGCTTTCTGAAGGCAACTTCAAGATCAGAGTCACAAAATTGACCAACAGAAAATAGATTGTGTCCAAGTCCTTCCACGTAGTATACTCTAGATATTACACTGTCTCCAAAGATGTAATCACCATAACCCATTATAGATCCAAAATGGTCGTTCCCAAATCTGACCGTACCAATGAACTTTTCCATGAAATTCTTGAGCCGCGAGCGATCTCCAGTCATATGTTTTGAGCATCCTGAGTCCAAATACCAAAGGACGATTTGTACGACCTGCATTTGAAACCAGATAATGGTGGATAATTGAAAAAGTTGGAGCCCCACAAACAGTTTGGGTCCGTTTGGTTAGCACACACAAATATTGGATTATCATATGTTACGGATATATCACTAGAATTTTCACTTTGATGCGCTAGAACTAGGAGTAGTACTAAGTGCTTCTATTGGGAACATTCTACCAGTAGGTCTCCACTTCTTAATTGACACAACTTTGGAGTTAGTGATCCTAGTCAATGGGCACTTTTCTCCTAGGGTGAATTTCCTTCCAGTAGGTCTCCATTGATAACCAACATTAGTGAACACTTTTCCTGTTTTATTCCATACTTTTTTTACCCTTTTAACACTTGGAACATTCATGACCGGAGATTGCATAGTGGATTTCAAGAATGACACAACCCAAGCATCATGATTACCAAAAAATAAACATTCGTTACAAGTTTTACAAATAGCCCCAGAATTCGAATTAATTACATCATTGTTAACACAAATGTTTGATTCAACTCGATTCCTTTCATTAATCATAAATTTATTGTTCCTAGAGGGTTCTTCTACTTCCTTCATGAGTGCACTTCTAGCCGGCAAGGACCTATCATTCTTTGTATTGCACCTAGGCTGTGACTTGCTAGCTATAGATACACCGGTTACTCCTATAGAAGCAATGACGGGAACATTAGTATGCTTAATTGCTACTTGTTTACTGGTAATCATGGTGGTGGATTGTGACATGGTTTGGAGATGATTAAATATGACATGTTTGTTGCCAACTTTAGAGTTTGACGCCAACGACCTGTCCGATGTGTTATCATTCTTGGGGCATGTTCCTATAGCGTATTCTAATAATTCCTGGGCTCTATTAGTGAGGAAGCAAGCACCAACAACAATATCATCCAGCGGTTTACACAATGTCTCATTTTTAATAGTTTCACTAAGTATGACAAGGCAATCCTTAAGATGTCTAAGATAGTTGCTATGAACTAACTTATTGTTCCTAAAGGGAAGAGAGATGTTTAAGGCATCACACGCATGTTTCTTACAAACATGAGCATTGGGAATTGCATGATCACATGATATAACAGGCATTTTACCTTTCACCATAGTCATTAGATTCTCATTCTCGTTTAACAAAGAAGCGACTCTATCATTGTTTTGGTCACGTGTTATCTTAATAGACTCAAATAACTCTTTGTAACGTTGTTTAGCCTTTGACATTTCAGCACGAAGCCACTCATTTTCATGTTGCAATGCATTAATGATGTCTGGTTTCTAAAAATTTTGAGAATCTAGTGACATTTGGTGACTGGTGTTGGTTATATTGGCCATGTTAGACTTTAATTGTGCAATTTGGACCTTCAATTTCCAAATTGTGTTTGAGTGAGCTTGAATTACTTCATCCTTTTTGGCTAATTCGAAACATGTGTCAAACTCAGGAGCATCCGAAGATGTCTTGGCATTTGATATTTTTATGCTTTCTTCTAGATGTTGATATTTAAGTTGTAGGTTAAGATTATCAACTTCTAGTTTTGAGAAATTCCTGACCATGTTATCATGGTCTTCGTTTTGAATTTTTTCATTAAGTTTGTAATTATCCCCCTCAAGCTCAATTACATGATTCTGGAAGACATTCAAAGTAACCGATATTTCATGAAATTGTCGAGCAGATAATGTGGAGTCGGTTACAGTGTAAAACACATCTTTTGCAATGCAATTAGCAATCAAGTTTTCATTCATAATGAGAATGTTTTTCCTGTCAATTTCACTGTATTTGAGATCAATAGCTAATTGGTTACCCTCACTTTCCACTTCATTAAAAACCTTTTTCATTTGAGTCACATCATCATTAATGGTATTTTTAAGGCCCTCAAAATGTTCTTTAAGAATTTCGAAAAATGGCATAACTTCAGTTAGGTAACACTATTTTGTTTGCTCAAAACCCCTCTCCCCTTCTGTAATCCCTGTTGGTGTAATTCTCATTTTACATGTTTTCTCAAAGTCATTAAACAATTGACCTAGAACATACAACCCAATTAGAGTATTACACTGTGTGGGAAGAGTAAATGGTACGAGGTGCCTGGGTGTATTCAGGGGATAAATAGTTGGGTCAGCAATTCTAAAAATAGTGCGTGTGTTACCCACAATTCTTTCAGCTTTCATTTTCTCAATGTCTATATTCCAAAAAACTTTGTCAGGAAGGATTCTCTTTTGAGGAACAAAAATGGCTGAATGATTGTCATTCGCATAATCATAGTGAAACACAATATTATTAGCTATGCACTTAGGATCCTTTAATCGTTCAGCAAGTTTTATCCTTGTTCTATCCTCCGCCTCATCAATCTCGTCATAGGATCTCACATCAGAAGGGGCATGGTTAGGTTCAAGCATAGTGTTTGCATCATATAATGCTGGTTGAGCACCTATAATATTTCTAAGGAATTTTGCTTTAGGCTTAGAGGCATCCGGTTCACTAAATTCATCACTTAGTTTCCTATGGTTTTGCATCATTTGAGCAGATTGAATGGTTTGGCCTTTTGTGTACAACTTATCTTCCAATTTATTTTTCAACATTTTGAGTTTTGAGAAATCATTTAGAAGTTTAGTCTCTTTATCTTTGTATTCGAGTTTGATTGATGTCAAACCTTTTTGAAATTCTTGTTTTTGTTTAACAGTTTGATCCAATTGTTTTTTCAAAGAAACTAACTCCCTTTTCAATGTTTCTTGTTTTGAATTATTTTCAGATATGTAAGTACGCATTTACCATTCCATTTTCTGCTCACGTTCATTAAGCTCAAATTTAGCACGTTGTTCATATATATTCACTTGATCCTTAAGGATGTTAACTCTAGTAATCAAGAAATCATCAGGGTTGTATATCGTGTGCTCATGTAACTCATGTTCACAAGAATCAACAGACGGCATGTCACTTGCTACAACTGGCAGTCTATTGTCATTCACATACATTTCATATGGGATATTATTGGTATTTCCCATATCAGTGGTGTCTGTGTTGACAATATTCTTGAGTTGCACAGAGTCACACACCCCCTGTGAATTTGTAGGAGTATTCAGATCAGGATTAAGTGACATTGGTACCTCAGAAATAGGAGACGTGATGGAGGAGTTAGAATGTTGTGGAGAGGATGCAGCTGCAGACAGATTAGCCATGAAGATGGTTTGAGCTGTAGGTTCGTCATCTACGTCTGAGTCAAATGCGTCACATTCTCCAACTTGAAAGATATTCGGATCATTTAGAGCCATGTCCTGAACAGGCTGATCATCCACATCAGCATCAAACATGTTCCCGTCATTACCAGCCAGAAAGAGCAGAGCTTCTTCATCTAACGCAGTTCCATTCTCTTGCGCCTGCATTAGCAACATCTTGTCCTTGAAGTACTTAGAGTTTTGAGGACGCTTTGGGAGAGTGCAATTCCTAGCTATATGGCCCAACCATCAGCAGTTATAACACTTAGGCTGCTTAGCTTGTACTTGAAGAGCATTCCCAACTCTGTACTGCCCATTTTCTCTACCAGCATTTCTTTGATTGACGTTTTGTCTTCCTTGCACATTCTGCACCACCACCCTACCATCTTCTATGACTGCCTGATTACGTGGGTTAGACGAAGTCCTAAGTTGGTTATTAGTTGGTGGAAGTACAACCCTGAACTATTGGATTACTAAGGAAACTTGGTTGGAGGGATTATCAATCATCATGTCAGTATGAGAATACCCAGAGTCCAGTTGTGTGTTCAAAGCAGATGGTGAGGGAGTTGATGATTGACCATTTGTTGGCGTAGACCTGGAAGACGGTTGTAGTGGTTGAGATTGATCATTAGAAGTTTGGGTAAGTTGTTGAACGTTAGAGACAAAGGTAAGAGATTCATTTGCTGTTGAAGGATTGAGCTTTTCTCGCATTAATCGATCATAAGCAGCATGTTTCTCATGTTTTTGGAGATATGCATAGAGTTGTTCATGATTAGTATGCCTGAGACCTTTGTTGAGTTTAACAACTGTAACAAACCTATCCTATTCTGGTGCCATGTTATTCACGAATTTAGAATTAAGCTGAATATTGGGCATTGTCATCTTGATGGCTCTCATATCATTGACCAGCTTGTAAAATCTGACGTAATAGTCAGTGATGCTTTCACCTAGGTTCATTTTGAAATGCTCAAATTCATCGTATAGCTGAGACTCCCGATCTTCTTTGGTTAACTCAGACCCCGCAAGAAGCATTTTCACGTTATCCCAGACAGCCTTGGCTTCTGTATTGTAGTTGATAAGTTTGTAGACATCTTTAGGAAGCCCTTGAATGACAATATTCGATGCTTTGATGTCGACATCATAGCGTTTCTTTTCTTCATCCGACAGCTCATTGTAAGTGCAAGGTCTATCTGGACCAACTACAGCAGGTTGTTGATCAGTCGCTGCGACCGTGTCTCTAGTAGTACCCATTTGAAAGGGTCCCTCATTGATGGATTTCAAAATGTTGACTCCATTTTCCTTACCCAAGCAATAGAGATGAATCCTTTGGGCCAATGATTCATAGTCAGTTCTGTCCAACATTTGAGGTCGGGTGTCGGATCCAGCAACTTGAATGTCATCTCAGGCTGTCGACATCACAAAATCTTCAAACGGACAAAAGAAACCGGATGATATTATCAGCAGATTAAGCTAAGAGAGAGATACCAGATGAGTGACAGTTTGCATCAAGTGTTGAGTTGAGACAAGTCAAGTTGCAATCTATCCAATTGAGATTAGTCAAGTCGTAAGGATTAACTCACAACGTTAGATCACAATTAGACAAATTGAAACGACTAAAGTTACAACAATTCACGAATTGCAAAATGATTGTCCTATCACATGAATCTCATCACTTAGTAAATTGCTAAACAATAAGAGAAAATCGCAACTGAAACTACCAAACCGCAGAGTAGGAGATACTCGCAATAAAGTGCACAAGTCGCAGGGAGAGTTATCCGCAAGTTGACCAAACCGCAGGAATATTAAGCCGCAGGATAGTTAACCACAATGAAAGTTAACCGCAAGTCACTAACCGCAGAACGTAGCAAACTGCAGAATAATCCAACCGCAGAATAATCAAGCCGCAAGAGAGGCTAACCACAAAGAACTAACTGCAAACCACTTAACCGCAGGAAGCTAACCACAATGAACTAACCGCAGACCACTTAACCGCAGGAGCTAATCGCAGTTGACAAAAGTCCAAAACTGTCACTTTCCTTGCGATTTGTTTGTATTCCCAAAATAGTAATCGCAGACAAACTAACCACAGAGATCAGGAACTAAACGCAGATAAGCAATGCAACAGTAGAACTAACCGCAACAATGAAATACGCCTTAAACCTAATCCAAACTTCAAATAGACTAAAGATATGGTATAACCAACAAAAACACAATGTTATACGAACACCACGGATCATAAAAGTACATCTCTAACATGTCAAATAACACTAGAAAGATCAAACCAAGATGTTTTTCAAGAAAGTAACTTCAAACCCAGAAAAACTACACAAAACCACAACAAATCCGATTCTACAAGGCCCTAAGATAAAACCTTGGCTCTTGACACCAATTGTAGAATACTAATCAAGTTGGAAACATGAAATCCTTGTGGTATGTGTGACGTTAGAATTGAGAGTAAGAAAGAAAGAGTGGAACCTTGAGAGAAAATGAGAAATATTAGATTAAGGTGAATGAAGGTCCAACCCTCTCCACATGTGGAGAGGGGTATTTATACTAAACTACAAACGCCCACACCCGGGCTGTGGATAAGGCATACAGTGGGTAAAGACCCGTCCTTCTTCCACGGTGTTACTTAAACTAATACTAACTAACTAATATATAAATTAACTACGAGCTAACTTAATGCTATTACAATAATTAGGTGACTGAGACTTTTACACGAATATTTGTATTCCTAACACTTGGTCTTCATCAGATACTGTGTGATAAGATCATTGTAGCTCTTAGACGAGGTCTAATATTATATCTAGGAACACATAATAATGAAGGTGGAATATTCAAACATAGAATCAAGCATTATTATGAACAAGGTTTATCATTATCATTCACTTTTCTAACGATTACAAACTACTTAACATGTTCTACCTTGATCAAGTAGAACACGTTATCTAAACTAAAATAGTAAACCCTAGGCGTTTATCTTCTATGCGTAGGTTACACACACACCCCTTTACTAGACGTCTACATTGTGGAAGAATTAAATTAATTAATTTAATGACCCATGTCCTCTTTATATACTAGAGGATTAGGGTTTACAAGATACTACGAAGGACTAATAAATAAAACTTCTTTTGCAAGCAAGTCCTTCCCCATCTTTTGTAGAATTCCTTCTTGTCACTTCAAGCCCTTCATGTTTCATTCTTCTTGTTTTGTATCGTCAAATCAATAATAGACCCAACAAACTTCCCCTATTTGATGGTAACAAAACAAATACCTTCTTGTACGAACTTCCCTAGACGAAGTAGAAAAGTTGAGATAATTAAATCTCACCATGAATGAAACAATTATGTCTTCCCCTTAATCCATGCTATACCACTCCAACATCTCTTCTAACATCTCTTCCCCTTTTTGTTATCAACAAATAGGGAACGTATGCAAATAATGATCTTAACCACCACGAACCAATATCACAAACTTCCAATCCAAGCCTTCCAATGTTTCGAATTGCCCACCATGAAGAACACAAAAATGCTTACTAAAAATGAATCCAAAACAATAGAAACTCCAACTAGCAGTAGTAATACTAATCAATAGTAGTAAGAATCAAACACTTCCCCTTGAGTGGTGCATGAACATCAAATGATTAAACATATCATAAGATACTTCCCCTGAAATCAATATGTTAACCATCTTTATGATTCTTCAAATCTGTAGGCTCCTTGTAATGATCACTTGTGAAGAAAATCAAGTATAACAAATTTGATGAAGAAGTAGAACAACTCAAACTTGTGCCTTATACCTTGTACTAACCATGTGACTTCAAACTTATACGAAGCCATAAATATAAGTAGATCACAACCTCTTGACAAAATCCTCAACTAATATGAGACACTGAGTACAATAACGTAACTCCTTCAAGTGATAGCAAATGTGACATTAAGCACCTTCAGTTTGTAGATAATACACCAATTTGCTAGATTCAGCAAGTCTTAGAGATATGATAAGAACACGTATCTAAGAAACTCTACTTTACCTTCAAATAAGTGATAAACAATTTTCTTCGTAATCAATTCTTCCAATACGAACAAATACGAGCTTGTTAAAACCTTTAAGAACAAAAAACCAACTAACCATCTTGTGTGTGTATACCAACAACCTCTCTGTGTAATCAATCTCTAATTAATCACATGTACTTCCCCTCACTGCTCGTAAATCATGCATAAACTTAGAATAGCAGTACCCTATAGCAGTACATTGCAACAGTACCTTGAAAGAATAGCAGTACTTTACTATACCGAGCAATACTTTCAAAGAATGAGCGAGCAGTACTTTCAATCATAGACAAACAGCAGTACCTTGAATGAACTTGGTGAGTAGTACTTTGAAAGTATACGAGCAGCAGCAGTACTTTATTTTGGGAACAGTACTTTAAATCAACGATTAGTATGTTCAAACCGAGAGCAGTACTTTAAAAAAAAGAACGAGCAGCACCTTGGAGCAGTACGTTGAACAACAAACGTTGCAGCACCTTCAATTCGAAAGCAATAATAAAAACTCAAAAGCAGTATGTAGAAACCAATATGTAGTAACACAGTACCCTATTGCTTAAAACAGCTCCAAACTTATGTCGCTTCATGAATTCAGTACGAGGATATTAATTTGCCACCAGCCCACGATTTGATAAAACAAACACAACAGCAGTAGCTTTTCAAAAGAATTAAACACTTTTACCACAGACCCATGATAATGATTAAAAGTTGAGAAACAAATCTTCAAATCAGTACCAATAAACTTTAGTAAATATTAATACTTTAAAGCATCAACTGACCCATGATCCATTAATTTAATTTACACCGATCCATCTTGAATTTAAAGAATCAAACGACCCACAAAGAAAGTCTTGACCAGTGAATCAAATGACTAATCACAAAAGTACTACTGACCTCCTCCAATCATGTATGATTTACCTATGAATACTAAATCCATAATATCTGTACGAGGTTATCGAATCAATTAATTGCACTCACCATCCCATTATGAAGAATTTAATGCTGTACAAGGTTTAGGAAATAAAATCTTCATATTAAATCAAAATTACCAGTGACAGATCCACAATTAATGTAGGTACGAGGTACACCTTGATCCTTTTAAAACAAAATCCGGCACTAATAAAGATTTGACCAATCATTGTAGCTCCAAAATTCTAATCACCATCACAAATTAAATAACCTTGCCACTTACAAACGCTAACAGTGCATTAATAAATAAACCAATAATTTATCCATGAACAATTAAACCATCTCAACTTTCTTCGTATAACATATAATCTACCTTTATTTTTAAAAGTCGATTATCCTTAATAACTTATTAAAACCAATCGACAGTACCTTCATCAAATCTGCTCCGATGAACTTCAAAACCTTGTAGAACCCTAGATATCACGAGCTAACCTAGCTCTGATGCCAATTGATAAGATCATTGTAGCTCTTAGACGAGGTCTAATATTATATCTAGGAACACATAATAATGAAGGCGGAATATTCAAACATAGAATCAACCATTATTATGAACAAGGTTTTTCATTATCATTCACTTCTCTAACGATTACAAACTACTTAACATGTTCTACCTTGATCAAGTAGACACGTTATCTAAACTAAAACACTAAACCCTAGGCGTTTATCTTCTACACCTAGGTCACACGCACACATTTTTACTAGACGTCTACATTGTGGAAGACTTGAATTAATTAATTTAATGACCCATGTCCTCTTTATATACTAGAGGATTAGGGTTTACAAGATACTACGAAGGACTAATAAATAAAACTTCTTTTGCAAGCAAGTCCTTCCGCATCTTTTGTAGAATTCATTCTTGTCACTTCAAGCCCTTCAAGTTTTATTCTTCTTGTTTTGTATCATCAAATCAATAATAGACCCAACACTGTGGTCTTTGGTGGAATAGTATTTTGTGGATCAACAGTACCTTGAGGTGCAGCAGTACTTTTCTTCTCATCATTGGGTGCTTCATCAGAATCATCTTCAGATCTTATGTTAACTCGATGAACAATGTAGTGTAACTCCTCTTCATTAAGAACAACTTGATTTTCTTCTCTGAAAGGCACATAGTTCAGGGATGATGCCATTAAATCAAGATCAAACATCCAATCAAGACCCTTACTGTTGGGATATAAAATATCAAAGTACTTCTGTATGTCAAAGTACTGCTGCATGAAAAATAAAGTCAAAGTACTGCTGAAGGAAAAAGTCAAAGTACTGCTTTTACTGAAGAATGTTTAAAGTACTTCGAAGGAAACAAGGACTAATGTGCAATATTAGCTAAAGATTAATGTGTAATATTGAATGAATATTCTAGAATTAGTTAGGGATAATGACTTGTTGTTCAAGGATTATATGTTGTAAACCGACTTAAGGTTATCTATATAAAGAGCCTTAAGGGGTATTAGTCGATATAAGTTTTAGATAGAAGTTCTCATAAGTTTAAGAGTCGATCTAAGTTGATAAATAGTTAGGGATTGTTAGTGAATCTGTGTAACAAAGCAGGTTCAAAGTTTGGTTAATATAAAAGTTCTTCTTAAGCTTTGTGTTAGTAGTTTCTGTATACTTTACAAGGTTAAACAGTGTTTCAATATTAATAGTGTTGAGTTTACTCAATATTGTTAAATCCTTACAAGCTACAAAGTAGTTTGGTCAGAGTATATCGATCCAATGAGTGGTATCAGAGCTTGTGTTGGAAACTCTGATTAAGAAGACAAACCTTTAAAACTTTAAACCGATTTCACTACAAACCCTTCAAGATGTCGGCTGAAGCTGCACCTGCTCCCTCAATCACTGTTAGAATCCCTATTGTTAAGAAGGGAGAATATAACTTATGGGCCATGAAGATGAGGCAGTACATTGCCATCACAGACCATGCACTATGGGATGTGATTGTCAATGGTAACATGCAAATTGATGAACCAGTAGAGGTACCTGGACATACAACACCACCTAAAATTACTGTACCTGCTACTACCAAAAGAAATCAAGACAAAGCTCTCAACATACTGCTTTCTGCTATTCCTGATGGTCACTTATTAAAGTTTCATGATGCCAAGGATGCCAAAAAACTATGGGCTGCAATAAAGAAGAAGTTTGGAGGTAATGATGCTTCCAAGAAGATGCATATGAATTTGTTGAAGCAACAATTTGAAACTTTCACTGTTGGTGAAAGAGAAGGTCTTGATTCTGCTTATGAAAGATTTCAACATCTTCTGAGTATGCTAGAACTATATGATGCTGAGGCATCAGTTGAAGATGCAAATTTGAAGTTCCCGAGAAGTTTGCCATCAGCATGGCATGTAGTTGCTACTATGATCAGAGGACAACCAGGGCTGGATACTATGGACTTTGATGATCTCTACAACAATCTGAAGGTGTATGAGCGTGAGATGAATGGTACTACAGGTTCAAGCACACATCAGCAAAACATTGCTTTTGTCTCTTCTGAAAAAAGAAGCAGTACTTCTAACAAAGGTACTGCTTATCCTGTTCAAAGTACTGTGACTGAAAAACAGGTTCCATGCACAATAATGGTCACCACCAATTTACACAATCACTTACCCCCACCTTAGATGAAGTTCTATGTTCATTCTTTGCTCAACAAGCATCTTTACTTGTCACCTATCAACAAGATGTATTGCAAATAGATGATGATGCTTTGGGAGAAATTGATATCAGATGGCAAGTTGCCATGCTCACTGCAAGGATCAAGAAGTATGTAAATACGACAGGTAAAGGCATCAATTTCAGAGCTAAACAAGGAATAACATTTGATAAGTCCAAGATTGAGTGCTTTTACTGTCTAAGGACTGGTCACTTTGCAAGGGAATGCAAATTTGCAAAGTTTCAAGCAAACAAGATGATTGAACCACCCAAGCCTGAGAGAAAAGAGATTCCAATTACTGAACCAAAACCAAAAGCTTTGGTTGCTCAAGAGAATCTGTCAGAGATTTATTGGTCCAATGAGTTTGATGATGAACCTGTAACCTATTCAATGGTTGCATTGGAAGACTAGAGCACAACATTTGTTGAAGAGCCTGGATATGCTGCTTTGGAGTCAATAGATGGTCTAGGAAGCTTTGATTGGAGCATGGAGTTTGAAGAAGCACCTGTTCAGCTTGCTATGGTAGCTGTTTCACCAAGTTCATCCACTAACTCTGAGGTATGCTCTAAGTGTAATAATATGTATCAAAAGTTAATTGGTGAATATGTAGCTGAAAGAGATATATTTCAAAAGGCTAGGGCTGAGATAACTGGTTATCAATTGACTTTAGAGTCAATGGAGGCCAAAATCATTACACATGAAAACAATGAAGTAGCATGGCTTGAAACATATAAACAACAGGATTACCTAGTTAAGTTAAGTGAATGGAAACTAGGTTGTAAGGTGTCTGAACTAGAGAAAGTAACTACTGAAAAGGATAAGTTGTTAGAAAAACTTGCTGTGTGGAATGAGACAGGTGTGTCACATGTTCAATTTGTTGAAAAGCAAAGAACATCTAGTATTAAGACAGGCCTAGGTTATGATGATGATAGCAATGAAGGCATTCCATTTAAGGGCAAGGAACAAAATCTTACAGTAGATACCTCCACTAGTGATGAAGAGTTCATAAGTCTAGATGAAAACACTTCTAGTGATGAGGAATCCCCTAGTCCAACACCTCCTGAATTTAAGAAAGAAAAGGGATATAATGCAGTTCCTCATCCCCCAGGTAGCTTTCAACCACCTAGAAAAGATGTTGACTATTATGGTGTAGATAATCTAGAGTTTAGGTAAAAGCTTAAAAGTAAATCCAACCCTGAAACTTTAGAAAAGTCTGTTGAAGCACCTAAGGTTGAAGAGACCAAGTTTTCAAAACAAGCAGTACCTTCAAACACTTCTCGAAGTACTGCTGATCACTCAGCAGTACCTCAAAGAAAATTCTTTCAAAATACTGCTAATTTTAGAAACTCTTATGGAAGGGGATTTTGGGATATTGGTCCAAAGGTCTGTTATGTATGTTATAGTCCTCATCATTTGATTAAAGACTATGATTATCATTCAGAATACCTAAGTAAATATCTAAGGACCAGAACTGCACAACCAAGTCATAGGGAGAATAAGCCAAGGGAAAACAAACCAGTTTGGAACTATACAAATAGGGTTAACCATAGTAATTTCTCAAAAGACTATAGGAACCCTCATCAGAAAATGTCATACTCCAAACCCTCAGTACCTTCACAAAGTACTGATAGAAAGTTCCCTAATGTCTCTAGCAAACACTCAAGTGTAAGACCTAGGAGGTACAATCATTCCAACCCTAGAAGGCCTTGAAACACAAGAAAAGATGCTAGAACACAGAACCCAACTCCTAAAGTTACAACTAAATGGGTTAAGAAAGAAAGTACTGCTGGGGTAGAACCAGTACTTTCAGAAGTTAAGGGTGAAAAAGGGAAAATTGATCATGAAAAACCAACAGTTTTGGAAACAAAAACCTTAATTCTTGATCATGCTTTCAAAGACAGTGGTGATTACATACTCAAAAATTTTGAGTATGTCACTCCACAAGGGGAACACAATTCAGTAATGGCTTGGGTTCCTAAAAATAACTAACCATTTTCATGTGAATGCAGGGCAACCCAGAGGAGGAGCTTAAAGATCATCTTATTGTAGATAGTGGTTGCTCTGGCAGTATGACATGAGAAAAGGAGCTCTTGTCAGATTTTAAAGCTTATTTTGGAGGAAAAGTTGCATTTAGGAATGATCCTGATGGAGGAAGATTAACTGGCAAAGGAAGTATCAAGGCTGGAAACATTGATTTTGAAGATGTTGGATATGTGAAGGAGCTCAAATTCAATCTTTTGTCAGTCTCTCAGATTTGTGATAAGAAGTACCCTGTGTTATTCTTTGACACAGAATGTCTTAAACTTTCTCCTGATTTCAAGTTAGAAGATAGAAACTTGGTGTTGCTGAGAGCACCAAGAACTAATGATGTGTATAGCATAGACTTAAAGAATGTAAACTCTGCTGAAAGAGAAACATGTTTGATTGCAAGAACAACTATGGAAGAAGCACATCAATGGCACAGAAGATTGGGGCATGTCAATTTTAAGAACATCAATAAGCTGGTCAGAGGTAATTTAGTTAGAGGTTTACCTTCTAAAACATTCAAGAATGATCACTCATGTCTTGCTTGTAAGAAGGGTAAACTACACAAGGCTTCTTGCAAGAAGATTGATGAGAAAACCATTAGAGAGCCTTTGGAATTGCTGCACATGGATCTGTTTGGACCTGTTTCCGTTGTTAGTCTGAACAAGAAGAAGTACTGCTTGGTTGTAACAGATGACTGTAGCAGATTTAGTTGGGTCTTTTTCTTATGCTTTAAAGATGAAACTTTTGATGCTATTCATGATCTTATAATAGCACTTGAAAATCAGTTAAGACTCAAGGTTAGAGGCATTAGATGTGATAATGGGACTGAATTCAAGAATCAGCTAATGGATGAATTTTGTGCCAAGAAAGGAATTAAAAGATAGTTCAGTATTGTTAGAACTCCTCAGCAAAATGGAGTTGTAGAAAGAAAGAATAGAACTCTTATAGAAGCAGCAAGGACAATGCTTGCAGACTCTCAATTACCTGTTCCATTCTGGGCTGAGGCTGTAAGTGCTGCTTGTTATGTGTTGAATAGAGTATCAGTGTCTAAACCTCAAATGCAAACACCTTATGAATTACTCATGGGAAAGAAGCCAAGCATAAAGTTTATGAAACCTTTTGGATGTCCCCTAACCATTCTAAATATTGCTGATAATTTGGGCAAATTTGATGGGAAGTCAGATGAAGGATATTTATTGGGATATTGTACCAATAGCAAAGGATTCAGAGTATATAACATGGCTACCAAAAAGGTTCAAGAATGTCTTCATGTTGATTTTCTAGAAGAACAAGAAAATTCTAAAGGTAAAGGTCCTGATTGGATGTTTGATCTTGATTTAATGTCTTCATCAATGAATTATGTACTTGTAAGGGAAGAAAATCAAGCTGCTCCCACTGAAGAAGAAGCACAGTACATTGTTCATGATGTTAATTTAAGATCTGAAGATGAGCCAAATGATAATGCCAATCATAAGAAGAAGAGTACTTCTGAGCCTCAAGGTACTGCTATACCTGACAGTACTGTTGATCCTCAAAGTACTGTTCCACCACAAATACCAGTATCTAATGAAGATCAAGCCATTCAAGATGAACTGTCAAGGATGCTTTTTCAAGAAACAATGGCTAAGTCTTATGAAGATGAACAAAGGAGAGCTTATGAAGCAGAAGAGATGAAGGCAAAAGAAACAGTCAGTACTTTACCCCAAAGTACTGCTAATCCATTTGAAAGTACTTTTCAACCTTTAGATACTTCAAATTAGATATATACTGATGATGTTAATGATTCTAATATGCTTGACTTAGAAGATACTGATGATCCAAACAAGATTACTTTAGAAGACACTGATGATGAATTGGATCAAGAAGGCATTTTCTCAGATTCTAATGAAGATCCTGATATAAAAAATTTGGAAGATAATCTTGAAGTCTCACCAGCTCCTACTCTCAGAATTCATAAAACTCATCCTGTTACCAACATAATTGGACCCTCAGCTTCATGGGTGCTCACAAGGACTAAGGCTAAGAATATGTCTCAACAACATACTTCTTTACTTAGTTTTATCTACAAGCAAAACAGGGTGAATCACAAGGATCAGAAGTTGTGTTTATTTGCTTGTTTTCTATCTCAGGAAGAGCCCAAAAATATCAAACAAGCATTAGCCAAGGAAAGTTGGGTGGAAGCTATGCAAGAAGAACTCCTACAGTTTAAACTTCAAGAAGTTTGGGTATTATGTGATTTACCTGATGGAAAGAAACTTATTGTAACTAAATGGGTCTTCAGAGTAAAAAGAGGTGAAAGAGGGAATGTTATTAAGAACAAGGCAAGGTTAGTGGCTCAAGGATACAGACCGGAAGAAGGAGTAGACTATGATGAAGTTTTTGCTCCTGTGGCAAGGCTTGAAGCCATCAGGCAATTTTTGGCTTTTGCATCCTATATGGGATTCCCTGTATATCAAATGGATATTAAAAGTGCTTTTCTATATGGCAAAATCACAGAAGAAGTTTATGTCAAACAGCCTCCTGGTTTTGAAGACCCTGCACATCCAAACAAAGTCTACAAGGTAATCAAGGCTCTGTATGGCCTTCATCAAGCTCCAAGAGCATGGTATGAAAGACTTTCAAAATTTCTACTACAACATGGTTATAGAAGAGGAGCTATTGACAAGACTTTGTTTATCAAGAGAGATAAGAAGGATATCATGCTTGTCCAAGTGTATGTAGATGACATTATTTTTGGTGCTACTAGGCAATCTATGGTAAAAGAATTTGAAGATCTTATGCAGAAAGAGTTTCAGATGAGTTCAATGGGAGAATTAACCATCTTCTTGGGACTTCAAGTGCAACAGTCAAGCAGTGGAATATATATTTGTTAAGATAAGCATGTTGCAGATATTCTTAAGATATTCAATTTCACAACAGTTAGGCCTACATCTACACCAGTGGATACTAACAAACCTTTGGGAAAAGATGAAGAAGGAGAAGATGTTGATGTCACCCTATACAGGTCTATGATTGGATGTCTCATGTATTTAACTGCATCAAGACCTGATATAACTTTTGCTGTATGTTTATGTGCAAGGCATCAAGTTAATCCAAAGGTATCTCACTTGAATGCTGTCAAGAGAATTTTCAGGTATCTTAGGCAACAACCTAAGCTAGGCTTATGGTATCCTAGAGATTCACCTTTCCATCTCCAAGCTTTCTCAGACAGTGATTATGCTGGAGATAACTATGACAGAAGATCCACAACTGGAGGATGCCAGTACCTTGGAAGCAGATTAGTGTCATGGCAATGTAAGAAGCAAACAATTGCAGCAACTTCTTCCACTGAAGCAGAGTATGTAACTGCTGCAAGTTGTTGTGCACAAGTACTTTGGTTACAGAATCATCTTTTGGATTATGGATTCAATTTCAAGAATACTCCTATCAACATTGATAATGAGAGTACTATATGTATTGTCAAGAATCCAGTATATCATTCCAAGACCAAGCACATTCAGATTAGACATCACTTTATAGGAGATTTCTATGAACAAAGGCTTATCAATGTGGTTAAAGTTCATAATTATGATAATGTAGCAGATCTACTCACAAAGGGCTTTGATGTTTCAAGATTTACCTTTTTGGTTGTGAGTATTGGCATGATTAATATGTAAGCTATTTTTGAGGGGAGGCATTAGTAGTTATTAGTTAGTCATTATTTGAGGGGAGGCTACATATATCATTCAAAAGAAACAAGTTTATTCATCATTCAACAAAGTTATTACAACAACCATTCATAAAGTTTCTACATCATCATTGTTGTTACCAAGCTACTAACACAGACATAGAAAACATAAGACTACATCAACCACCAACTACCACAACCTACTACCAAGCTTCACACCTACTCCATAGGCCTTTTTCCCTTGCCCTCATAGTTATGCTTTCCCTTTTGAGCAGTTTTTCTCTTGTCATCAAAAGATGCCTGCTTTCTTGGGCAAGCCAAGCCAAGAACCTGTTTGGGAGGTCTCTCTTTCCTTGGAGCAGGCCACATTTCATGTTCTGTATTGCTGATTCCAGGGCTTGAGTCAAAGCATGAACCAGGAATAGATTTCTTCTTCTTTGGCTTTTTTTTGGTTGTGCTGGCTGCATCAGTTATGGTAGAATTTGCAACACTTACTGATGAAGAAGATTCTTGGAGTCCCATCCACTGTACATGAGGAGGAAAATAATCTAACCATCCTGGATCTTCAAACTCAGAATCAGAGTAGTAACTTATCTCTGAATCTGTGGTTCCATCTGAGTCTGAAGAGATGTTTACAATTGGAAAGTGACTCATTGTGCTTACTAGTTTTTGTGTTATGCTAAAGAAACATATGGTGATTGCAAGTTGTTGTTGGTAAAGTTGCCTTTATAAGCAAAGTAAAGGTAAATGGACATTTAATGAGGTGTATTGATGTTCACTTACCATGGTAGCTTTGGGATTTAATATGGGGAGATAGTCATTAATCAGGGTTGACTTTCAAAGATATTTTGGTCAAATGGTCAACATTCAAGATTTTTTTTGGGAAAAGTACTTTGGTCAACATACTGTGTGAGTTTATAACAGAAGGTACTGCTCCATATTTTATGGAACGTACTGCTCGATGCTATTAAAGGGTACGCTGACGTGTCAGATACTGTTCCAACGGTCAGATTTGCGGCTAACAAACTTTCGAAAGATATGGGGATAATTACTTCCAAAAATAACGGAAAAATTATTAATTAACCGTGATTTTTTGTATCTTATCCTTATATAAACCTCATATCTTTTCTTTTTATTCACCCTTATTCACCTTTCTTGTTTTTTAAACTCATTCCTACTTTACATCGATCATAACTTTTCTCACTCTAACCCTAATCACCATGGCAAATCGACGCACCAACACCAAACACAACATGATAGCAAACCTTGAGAAAACCCAAGATAACCTTGACTTTCATGGTATTATTGAATTTCTCACTGGAACCAACAGCTGTTACTGATACGTGGGAATCGCACCAGGCTTTACCTCTCAAGGGATCTTGAGAAGCTTACAACCCCCACCAGGCAGTGTACCTGATCGTTGTAGTATAGTATAGTGACAAGTACCGGGGGATTGATCGTTCAGCTTAGGAATAGTGTCGCTAGGATTAGAAGACCTAAATACTAGTTCTAAAGGTGAGGGATGATTATTTTTTTATTTTTATATTTTATGAAAGCAAGTAAAAATCTCAGGTTTGAAGGAGTTGGGCGGAATTAGTTGCTAATCAACTACCCCAATACTAAAGATGCAATCAAAATAAAATACTAGAAATGAAAATAAACTAAATTATACTAAAGTTGTGAGCAATAAGTGGAGAAAATGTGTTTACTTAGATTTCACTACTCCCTAGACATCTTTTACACGTTAATTACTTGTTATAATTGCATGGATGACGGATCGTATTCCTTAATACCATTCATGGGGTGGCACACTTAACTCCCCAATTCTATGAGCTCTTATCTCCTCCTATACCATGCCCAGCACAACCATAGGGATTATAAACAGTGGCTCATGCATTAAATACAACCAATAAAGACCTAGTGCGAGTCGGTTCATGTTTTTTAAGACGTTCAAGCATGTTACCAATTGGAGATCTGCCAGTTTTCTTAAGCCTAACATATAAATCATTCATCTAAGACAAGTATAAACAAGTAATCAACACATAATTAACATCTAGGTTTCATTAGATCCAAGCAAACACAAGATAGATCTAGCCTAGCATGATGGAATTAAGACAAGAACAAGATATAGACAACCAACACATAGACATATTGATTGAATTAAAAGAACACTTATCTCAATTACACATGAAAGGTATCAAGGGCTTGGAACCCTTGAAAAACCTGTAAAATTCGCACCAAATTCGTACTTAGGGTTTCTCCAAAACTTCTCTCTTTTTAATGTGAAAATTAGAAAACTATATATAGGAAAAGGGGTCTGACGGCGTCAAGACTAAACTTGTGACGCCGTCACCTCGCCGCCAAAACTCTTCTCGGACTGCCTTGATCTACATTTGACACCGTCATGTGATAATCATTTCCAGGCCGGCATGACTTTTACTCTTGACGCCCTTCTTCATGACACCGTCAATTCTCTTCTGGACCGTCATGGAATTTTGCTCTTGACGCCATCAGGATGTTACTCTTGACGCCGTCACCTACTTTTCCCAACATGGAAAATTAAGACTTTGGCGTTTTCTTCACTTTTATGCTCCAAAAATGTCCGAATTGCTTCCTTTTCCAGATTTCACTCCCAAAGTACCTAAAATCACAAAAGGAACGATTTAGGGCAATATTTGATCAAATAAATTCAATTCCGGGCTTAAATGACCCCCTAAAAACGGATCATTTTTCGCCTCATCATATACCCTTACAATTGAGATTTCCTTGTCCTCAAGCAAATGCGCTTTTATTCTAGTCAAAATACAAGTTAGGGGTCATTTAACACTAATATAAAAGTAATTACAACAAATAATCGTTCCACTAAAGACCAATAGACAAGCACGGAGGTCATATACTAGCACCTTACAAATAGTATTTAGATACTCACATCTCTCGGGTGTAATAAAGTATAAATTACAATATGGAAACGGAAGATATCTCTCACTACCTGTCATAGCAAAATAGATTACCATAGGCTTGGGAAAGGATCAAACCTCCACCACATGGCGTAAGCACCTAGGATAAACTATCAAAGAGGTCTTTTAAAGGGTTGTAACGTTAGGTGTAGGGATATGAAATACACGGTTTTGTTGGATAAAGGAAGTTTTACTGGTGGCGAGTTAACAATCTTGGTTAATTACATGTACAATATGGCGTTGCTAAGCCAAGACTAGACTCGACTTAAGCTAATAAATGAAAAATAACAAAAACATAAAACAAACATAGAATGAAATGGGATGGTAGTCCGTATGTTTTTTCTCTTTTTCCTTTTTTCTATATTTTTTTTTTCTTTTTTCTTGATTTTTTCGATTTTTTTTTTATTTATTTATTTTTTTTTTTGCATACACTCTTGGTTAATTACATGTACAATATGGCGTTGCTAAGCCAAGACTAGACTCGACTTAAGCTAATAAATGAAAAATAACAAAAACATAAAACAAACATAGAATGAAATGGGATGGTAGTCCGTATGTTTTTTCTCTTTTTCCTTTTTTCTATATTTTTTTTTCTTTTTTCTTGATTTTTTCGATTTTTTTTTTTTATTTTTTTTTTATTTTTTGCATACACTCTTACCCTACCATCCAAAATAATACATCATAGGGAATGAATATTCCCCTTACACTTGAATCTTTACATACTTTACAATCAACTAATCTAATGACTCGAATTAAGAAAATCAAAAGACTTGGAGTACTTTTAAGATTAACGTACATATGGGGGTAATAAATGATGTTCTTCCCCATTACTCCATAAAATAAGTACTTTACCCATGAGTCCCAATCGTCCTAAAACAATATGTACAAGGATACGACTCAACTTAGCAACCATGTATTCAATTAGATAGTTAACTTAGGGTTTAACAAATAACAATAATGCACTAAAGATGAGTGCATACACGGAAGGCTAAGGCGATTTGGTTGTACATTTAAGTGGGGTGTAACAAATTCTTCCTTTAAGTAAAATGCTTAAAGTTAGAAACGAAAAGATAGGCTCAGAGGGGTGTACTAGGGGTATCGTGTACTAAAAATGAGTACAACGCTAAGGGTGTGGGAAAATTTAGTTGACTTAACTAGCCAAGTAATATGACTTAAATGGTCAAGTAATCATGATACGGGTTTAACACAAGGGTAATCCTAATGCCTCTTATCATGTAGTAAATCCTACTACACGAATGTAGTTTCACTAGCGGTCTCGGGATGCATCACTAACGAAAGTTCTAGAATCTAAATGCTACGGGTACACTCATAAGCACTAATAGTAAATGCTTTTCCTATCAAATCTAAAGGCGAACCTCACATATTTGGGTGGAAAATTTTTCTGAATATACTGTTATGTGCTAGTCATACAATCTCCTATCCATGAGACGCTTGCTATGGCTAAAGTTTCACTCCTAAATGTTGTAAAAAAATTTAAATTTGGCGCTAAAATTGCACTAACAAGTATTTCTCATAGTTTTATTACACATCTACCATTAAACAAAACAAACTCAAGCGAAAGTGCATATGTAAGGTATCATCTTTTTACCCTCCCCTTACACTTAAGATGAACATTGTCCCCATGTTCAAGTAAAGAATGTAAAAGTGAAAAAGTAAAGAGAATGAAATCAAATACTCCCCTGATTCGCTCGGTATGGATAATGAGGTGGCCAGGTTAAATCTTCCTCCAAGAAAATGAACAATCAAAGCTTCCCTTCCAGAATATAAATCATCTTCTTGTCATACATAACCTGTAAAACCTGATAAAATAGACAAGACAACCTCGCGTAAAATCGGCGGCATCCTATATAAGTTACTAAATCCTAGAAAACAAGATAAGATATAATGCTTGTGGAATGAAGTTTGCAGATTTCCTGGAGATTATAAAACTTAATAATTCACAAAAACCATAAGACTCCGTTAGAAAAACAAAACTGGTAAAATTTACAGATTTTTACACTTGACGCCGTCAAGAGTAAACTCTTGATGCCGTCAGAAGTGACCTGCAGAAATTCTTATGTTAAGTTTCCGGAAAATTTCTGGAAAAACTTGGTCCTACTTCCTGGAAAATCCTGCAAAACTTCATTATGACTCAATACAAGCATTTGACTCTAACAAATACGAATATACATGTTCATTTAATATTGTGAAGAATCATGATCGGTTTGTTTCTTGAAAACATATTTGGGGTTTCCCCTTACACTTATCTTTTGCAAAAATACTTTTAGGTGGAGTTAAGACTAGGCCAAAACAACAAAGTAAAGTATTTCCACTATTTAGTTTAGAAACATGATCTACCAACAATAAAAATTAAGCATGCATACGGAAACAAATAACAAACAAACAAACAAAATCACACAAAGCATGGGTTGCCTCCCAAGAAGCGCTTTTCTTTATTTACGAGTCTTGTAGCTAGACTCAAGGTCATGGGTCTCTACGTGACACGGGTGAGTTCCTCATTGAGGACATCTTTGGGATCAAACTTAGGTTTCAACTTCCTATCGGTTTCCTTAGTATGGTATGACCTTTCAAACTTTTCTCCATCCGGATCATACAAAGTCATCCTCATATGCCATGATCCGTCACCTTCTTTAGGTGGCTTGTCCCACCTCCATTTACACTTGTCTCCCTTTCTTTTCCATTTATTCCTTTCTATGTTAATGGGCATTACGCTTAAGAACTCAATCATCTTCCTAAAGACTAATGGGTCCTCAAAGGGATCTAGCTCCTCATCTCTAGCTATGAGTTGTTCTACCGAATGTGTCTTTTCAACGAAATCTTTTCCTAGATAAAATGGGCATTGAGGTCCTATAAAGTTCCTTTCTATCCAAGGTCCATATCTAGACGGTCTCCTATTCATTTCTACCCAATGCGGTGCCGGTTCATCATCCCAATCATAACTATGTTTCTTAACATCGTACACCGACCAAGTATCGCCTTCACCTACAGCTATCTTAGACTCCTTACAATCTATCATGGCGCTAGCGGTTGCTAAAAATCCTCTTCCTACCAATGGTGGGCATGTAGTGTCACTAACCATGTCTAGGACGTGAAAATCCACTAATATAGTTAACTTTCCTACGTGAACAACTACATCCTTAATCATTCCAACCGGGTGGGCAATACTCCCATCCGCTAGCCCTATTAATACCTCCGTTTCCTCTAACTTTCCTAGCTTAAGAGCGGTGAATAAGGATAAGGGAATCAAGTTGAGGCTTGACCCTAAATCCGCTAGTGTGTCGAAAGCTTCAGATCTTCCTATCTTACAAGGCAAAACAAATATACCCGGATCACCAAGCTTTTTAGGCAACTTGTTTTGAATGAAGGTGGTCCCATTTTTACCTAGCTTACACTTCTCATATTTTTCTAGGAGGGCACTATAGTAAGGAGCACGCGCTAAGACATCAATGACGGGGCGCTCAAGGTGAAGTTCTTTGAATTCATCGTCAAGGTCTTGCATAGGAGGTGTTTCAACTATGCTTTTGACCGGCTCTATATTGGGTGTCTTATTTGATTGATCCTTTTGAAGAATTTGGTTTTGTTTGAAACACGTGCTTGTTGATTTGACCGAGTAGTATTGTGGACACGAAGTGGGTGACGAAACTGAAAATATGGAATTAACGTTTAGTTTCGGATTTTTGATTGTGTCGCTTGGAAGTGCTCCCATTTCTCGGTCATTGAGAACTTTCAACAATGCGTCAATTCTAGTGGTCATCTCTCTTTGCTTTTGTTTGAAATCGGCTTCAAACTTTGATATGCAAGCTTCTTGAGATGCCATGAACTTAGACATCAATCCTTCAAAGTTTTTGGTACTACCATAGTTGTTAGAAGGATTGTTGTTGAAAGTACGGTTGAAGGGTGGACCGGTTGATTGGTAACGATTAGGCGGATTGGAAGAATTGGGTTGATTTTGCTTCCACCTAAGGTTTGGGTGATTTTTCCACGAGGGGTTGTATGAATCACCGTAAGTGTTTGGCTCGGGCTTGAAAGTGTACCACTTATCTCCCGCTTCGTCGGTACGCGTGGATGCGTAGTCCGCAAAAGCTGTTCCGGGGAGTTCCACGCAATCACGAGTGTCGTGGGGACCACTACATAATTCGCATGAAGAAGTGATTTTGTTCACTTGACTTGAAGGCTTAGGAGCTTCGTAAGATTTCATGAGAAACTTGACTTGGTCCTCAAGTTCCATGATCCTACGGTCGGGGGTGCTAGAATTGTTAGAAGGCAAAGATATTGCCTTGACCGTTTTGTTCAAGTCACGGGGATCATTCCAACTTTCGTTGTCATAGAGAGTAAGATCTTCTATGAGTTCCCATGATTGTTCCGCACTTAGATCACGTAGCTTACCACCGGCCGATTGGTCAATGGCTCGCCTCGTGGAGAGATCGATATGGTCATAAAAAATTTGGACTTGTAGCCAAAGATTTATGCCATGATGAGGGACTTTTTGGAGTAAGTCCTTGAAACGAGTCCATGCTTCATAAAGAGATTCATTATGACGTTGTTGGAACATCAAGATGTCATTTCTAAGCTTAGTAGTTCTCCCCGGTGGGAAAAATTGAGCAAGGAAACAAGTGGTGAGATCATCCCATGTGGTGATGGATCCCGCGGGTAAACGCTCAAGCCATTGACTAGCTTGATCCCGTAGAGAGAATTGGAATAGGCGTAATCGGGTTGTCTCTCTAGTTGCAACATCTAGGTCTATGGAATCTACGATTTTGAGGAAGTCCTTAAGATGTTGGTTTGGATCTTCGGAACGAAGTCCATGGAATGCACATCCGCTTTGCACCAACCGGATGGTGTCGGATCACAAGGGGGTCACATTGGCTCCGGTGAGCTCAATGGTGTTTCGGTAGCCTTGGTGGCCAGGTCGGGAATACTCTCCTAAGGTTCGGGGCCTAAGAGGTTCTAATGGTGGGTTTTGTTGTGGTGGGATGACGGGTTCAAAGATGTTCCCATTGTCCATGATGTCGGGTGGTTACGAACAAAGGCACAAAGAAATAAGATAGACTAAAGAGAACCTAAAAAATAAAAATAAAATCTTACTAGAAAGGAATCTAGCAAGTAGACCTAATAAAAAGAAATTCTAACCTAGACAATAACTATTCCCTGGGCTGCGGCGCCAAAAACTTGATACATGGGAATCACACCAGACTTTACCTCTCAAGGGATCTTGAGAAGCTTACAACCCCCACCAGGCAGTGTACCTGATCGTTGTAGTATAGTATAGTGACAAGTACCGGGGGATTGATTGTTCAGCTTAGGAATAGTGTCGCTAGGATTAGAAAACCTAAATACTAGTTCTAAAGGTGAGGGATGATTATTTTTGTATTTTTATATTTTATGAAAGCAAGTAAAAATCTCGGGTTTGAAGGATTTGGGCGGAATTAGTTGCTAATCAACTAACCCAATACTAAAGATGCAATCAAAATAAAATACTAGAAATGAAAATAAACTAAATTATACTAAAGTTGTGAGCAATAAGTGGAGAAAATGTGTTTACTTAGATTTCACTACTCCCTAGACATCTTTTACACGTTAATTACTGGTTATAATTGCATGGATGACGGATCGTATTCCTTAATACCATTCATGGGGTGGCACACTTAACTCCCCAATGCTATGAGCTCTTATCTCCTCCTATACCATGCCCAGCACAACCATAGGGATTATAAACAGTGGCTCATGCATTAAATACAACCAATAAAGACCTAGTGCGCGTCGGTTCATGTTTCTTAAGACGTTCAAGCATGTTACCAATTGGAGATCTGTAACACCCCCAAATTTGGGATACGCAGCGGAATTAAAGCTGGGTGTTACTCGACGGCACAACAGTTATAATAATAGGAAAACAATCTCTAATTGAGTTGTTTTAGAAATTTTATTATTCAAATATCAGAGTTTACAAAATGAGGTCCCAATAGTTTTACAACTTGTTAAATACTTTATCAAAGAATAATAAAATTTTAGCCTTCCTTCCGTATCCATGTTCTTCCATGCCATCCTTGTTTGTTATAGACCAGAGATAAACATGCTAAAAACGTCAACACAAAGGTTGAGTGAATCCATAGCGTTTGTAAATAAGTAATAGTTGAACACAAGTCATATAGTTATAAAACAACGTATTGCAGCGTAGCATATTGCACTAAGCCTCATGAACTCAAACCTTAACGTGTGTGATATCATAAAATGATATAAATTACCGACATCATAATGATGATGTAAGTAAGAATGCCCTCGAGTAGGATCTTGCCAACTTCCTAGTAGTTCTCAAATAATGTGCATTTGGCTATCAATCCGGATAGCACGAAGGCTATCTATCCGGCTAGCTCAAATGGGCTGTCAACCTCCAATAGATCTATTCACAATATTCGCGTTCACTCGCAAGTGATTAATGGTTCATGATATGAGGGACTTTTAATGGCAAAAACGTTTAACTTAGGCAATATCAATCCGGATAGCATAAAGAAAATACTTGTGTTCAATTTTGTAGCATGTATCTCCCCACAAGTTTGAAAAACATATAAAAATAGTGGGACTATGAACTCACCTGGGCAGTCTGGATGGAAAACAAAGTTAAATGATGTTGATAAACGTCTCCGGCTTGAAACCTGATTTATTAGGTCAAGTTTTAGTAATTGCTTCTGATTATATAAGTTTTTAAATGTTCGTTTCGTTTTAGTTTAATGGTTAAATATTTTATTGAACCAATATGTAGTTTCAAAAGTATTATTTTATTATATTTTCTTATCTGTATATTTTGGTTCCGTCCGTTCGTTAAATGGATACTCGTTTGTTAGTTACGGTACAAAACATGTTTTAGGTTTACTATCCAAACCCTAATAATAATAATAATAATAATAATAATAATAATAATAATATTAATAATAATAATAATAATAATATTAAATAATTAATTAGGGTTTACAATATTTTCATTTTAGACCCTCCTGTTTCTAAAGTTGGCTACTTTTACCCTTGAACTATATAAAAATGACAACTTTTACCCCTGAACTTTGGTTAAATGACACTTTCTACCCTTAAGTTTCAAAATGGACAGTTTTTACCCCTTAGGGATTTCCCGATTACACAACAAGTCCAACAATAGAAATATTTTAGAGTTTTGGCATAATTGATCCTTGTGTTTAACCCCCGATCCCACTCGGAATCCTTTTAATCAAAAACAATTCATGTCTTGCGTTTAACCTCGAAACTTTTGACGAATCCTTTTCTAAAATGTTTATAAGTGTTATAGAAGTATTCTTGTGAAATATTATGGCCTGATTTGATCCCACGATCTCAGAATAAATAACAGAAACTTGCGATCCAATATATACTCGACACAGAAAAACACCAATTTTAAACGCCCCGTTCTCCCTCGTTTCTCAATGAAAATGGCTGATTCTTTTTCCTATGTTTAGACCTTCTAGTGTACTTTAACCATGTCGAAAACTAGAGTTTTAGAACCATGTTTGATACACGAAATTTGGGTCTAAAATTCCATGTCTGCTGCTGCCTTTGTTTTTAAATCTGTTCTGAAATTAATTAAAAGCACCATTTATTATGCGTTTTCATGACTCGAAGTCTAAAAAAGTTTTGAAGAAAACATCGTTCCGGAGAACTTTCATATTTTAAGTTTTTGATGAATCGGACTGGAAATGGCTCGTTTTGTATGTTCTACGTTTCTGTTACAGTGGGCGAACAAACCCAAAAAGCAACGAATAAAAGCGAGACACTGAAATGTTTTTGAAACATTTTTGATCCTTGATGATCTATGCTAGGAGGACTTTAAATCCAGCAAGTTTCGTAATTTTTAGAGCTCGTTTGATAGGGGTAACGATTGACCAAAGTTGACCTCACAGAAACATGTCTCGACATGTTTCTGTTTCAAAAAGGGTTTTTGTTTTTGATGTATAACTTTCCAAACCAACTTTATAAAATTAGTTTCATGATATTAAACATATATAAGTTATTTTTAAACAAGGTTTAGGGTTGCTCGTTTTATTACTCATGCCACAACTATTATGGTTGTCTGATGGTGCTCGACCAAAACAGAAAAGAAAACATACAAAGTGTTTTATCCTAAGCTATACTAGGGCTGCTGTAACAGTATCTTAGTACTAATAGAAGTATACAAAATAGTTAGAAAAGTGATGAGAATACTTACTTAGTTATTGTTCGAGTATAGATGGACTTTGGACAAATGATACCTTGAAAAGAAAGCTATTCTTCCTCCTCTTATTACTTCTACTAATACTCTTTTTAATCTCCTATGTAGGAACAGTAGTTATGTGTGCATGTTTACTTGGTATAGATTTTTAGCAGGTTGTGTTTAGATTAGATGACTATGGTTCGAAATTTATAGGGATGAAATGATAAGGTTTCTAGAGCATACTAAGTCATCTTGTTAAGTTTAAAGGAAACATAGTGATGTGTATTACTTTCCCTAATCTGCCATTTGGAGTACTCGTATGATAGAGATGAAAACAAATGAGGTGGTAAAAGTTCTAACCATGTAATTCACCTACAATATTTGACCAAAGGTAAAATATCTAGTATGCATGCATATGTGTCTTTATGAGAAGCTAGAAGGAGTTCTATGGTTAGGGTAATTACAAGTGGTAATCTAGAATTCACTTAGCATGCTACTAGTTTATTTCGAACCTGATATGTAACTAAGGGTAAATCATGGTTAAGTAATTGTATCTAGGGCTTAAGGAATTGTACTTAAGGTTTAATTGGTATAGATAACTTAGGTTAAGTTTTGTTCAATGAGAAATGTAGCTTAAGATTTGTTGGTTATATTCTAGTTCGGCTAGGTTTAAAAGAATGAAAAGGGAATTCAAGTGATGCTTAAGGAGTAGTACTATAGGCTTACTAAAGTCTTACCATGGTTTTATGAATATAGGATTTGTATTTGTAAGTGTTTAGTTAAGTTTAGGTTAATTTTTAAATAAATTTAGATTAGTAAAAATATAATTTTTAGGTTTTGTATATTAGGTACTTGTACATTAAATTTAGAGACTTGTACTTTTATATATTCTGAAAACTCATGTATGAAAAACTTGTACAAGGTGCTTTGTAAATGAGTACACGGAGGTTTATAATTAGTTTATATATATATATATATATATATATATATATATATATATATATATATATATATATATATATATTATGTGTTCATGCATTATTAACTTGTACCTGAGCTTGATTAACTTGTACTCTTGTATTTCTTTAAAAATATCATTAATTTGAGTTTTATTATAATTTTAATAATTTAGGGTTTTCATGAACACTTTAATAAATAGAAAATGTTAAATTTAGACGTTGAATAACGTAAAGTGGTAAATAAGAGTTGAAAACTTTGGTACTTGACATCTAAAAATATTTATTTAAAACAAAACCAAGTGAACCCATTTATTTAGAATATGAGTTACATCATATTAATTAATTGTTATGATTAGTTAAACTAATAATGTTAAAAAAAAAATTAGACGGGGAAAAATGGATAAGTATTAGTTTAATTTAAGTGAAAATTTACCGGTGGTTACAGTCTCACCCCCTTAACGGAATCTCGTCCCGAGATTCAGCCTATGTTAGGTGTTGTGAAATGATAAGGACGAATAGTTTAATTTATGAAACCTATATTATTTAAATTTACATGTGCAAATATCATTCCAAAGGTCATATAATCTTAAGAAATTTTATTTTAAATGAAGATTGTTATTTATAAAAATTTATCGTGTTTCAGTAATTATCTTTGAAAATATCCTGATTTCAAATTTCTCGTTTTGTAAAAATCAATTTTTTTTTTTTTTTTTTTTTTTTGACATCGAAAAACTGTCTTTTAAATAAGAAAATTTCTGATGAAAACTTAATGAATGTAAAGAAAATTTTTAAATTTTTGTAGATGATGAATTCGTTTGTTCCTTAGTTACAATTTTTAAAATTTTCAAACGTTCATGAATAGTGTTCCAACGGTCATGAATAGTAAATTCTAACGGTCATGAATAGTGAATTCCAACGGCTAGTTTTTGATTCCATAAATACCCCATTTCAATCCTCATTCTTTCCTACTAACCTTTCCATCTATAATTCTTACAAAATGCCGCACCCCATTACCATTATCGCAATTATCTACACCGTTGCTGCTGCGATTTATTTCGCCTATGTTCCGGAGGAAGACTATGAGTTCTTGGCTATAGTCTTAGCAGTTCTCGTTCCTCTAGTGGTCCTAGCTATCGGTGTGGACTAGATATGGGGGTAGGAATGTCGAAGAAATTTTTATTTCATTTGTATTTTCTTGTAATCGTTTATGAATAAGATTATGCGTATGATTATTTCTTTTATTATCGCGTTTGTAATTCGTTTACGTTTTTCGTTACAGAGTTTTCAAGATTTTACATCCAGTTGTGATTCTTGCTCTCGTAGGCGTAGTGTTGTTCTTCATTAGCATAGCGGATCAACCTATTGGCGATTCTATCGTTTACTTAGTGATATTTGTAACATTAGCACTACCGATGCTAATTATTTCGTCATGTATTAATATTTATGGACTTTAATGAAATTTTACGTTATTTGTGTTTTATGAATTTTAGTGATTCTCGGATTTAAAATTTTCATTTTTATAATTTATAAAAAGGCGTTCTAAATAATATGAATAGAGAAATAATAGCTTATGGGTTAACGATTTATAATAAAATGATGTAAGTACTTAGGAGACGTGGACGTTAGAAACGTTTGTTAAGAATTTATCTTGATACAAGGTTTTGTTTTTAAGTAAAGTTTGTTTTGGAAATCTACAAAAATACCCGTTTCCCCCATGACATGATCTTTCCTCAATTAGACATAGGTGATCAGGCTATGTATAATTAAGGACAGATGATGTAATGCGTGATTCAGTCAATCTTTGATATTAGATTTCACAAGTTTTAGATGGTGCTCAACGTTTTATTTTTATAAAATAGCATCCTGAATACTTTTTAGAGTAATAAGGAATCGATTCGGATAATGATAGTATATAATTGGTAGGATGGCAGGATATCAACCTTTGGGGTGATAGGAAAATAGTTTGAAGAAATTCTTAGGAATATATTCGCAGAAAAACCCAATAGATATAATCAGGTATAAAATGGTGGTACATTGTCACGAAATGGCTATGAATAATATGAAAGGAAAGTGAAATGGACGATGGTTATAGTAGTATTGGGATTATTATGTGGGAAAGTACTAGTTATAACTTGGTTACATCATTGTACCCAAGGTAAAGTACAGAGAAATAATTACAACCCTAAAGAGCTGAGTTATGGTTTATTGTTATAACAGAAATTTCATATTTTTATTTAAACGTTGTTGTTGTCTTCTGACGATTGTTGGGATCCTGCTGATTTTCTAGGGTATGAATTGTGGAGTGATGATAAGACGTTATTCAAGATTTATGAGTTAATTATCTTACTTGGGAATTTCTAATTTAATGTTAGTAATTAGTTAATAAATTAGGTATTCTAGGAGTACGGAGAGAGTATTTATACCCATTTTTGGATATGAGAGTAAGGTAATCAAGGTGAGTTGACATAGTTTTTAAAATAGTAGAGAGTATATTTTTAACGTAAATAGGATAAGAATTGTGGAAACCACAATGTCTTAGGAAAGTTTTGTAAATTTATGGAAATATTGAAGTAGATACATGCTCAGAAAGATAGGATTAAAACGTAATGCCTTAGAATAAGCATCTGCAGTTATGTTTTGTATAAAGTGGTCAGAAGTATATCATAAATGCATATACCAGTTTACTAAAGTTTTTGAGTAACATAATTACCTGGAAGTCACATAATCATCTGGAGGCTGGAAGGCACGGACACCGAAAGGCTATAAAACATTTTTGTGAAAAAGTGGTTATAGTTCGGATCTCAATTAGATCCGTTTCTCTATAACTATAGCTCTGATACCAATCTGTAACACCCCCAAATTTGGGATACGCAGCGGAATTAAAGCTTGGTGTTACTCGACGGCACAACAGTTATAATAATAGGAAAACAATCTCTAATTGAGTTGTTTTAGAAATTTTATTATTCAAATATCAGAGTTTACAAAATGAGGTCCCAATAGTTTTACAACTTGTTAAATACTTTATCAAAGAATAATAAAATTTTAGCCTTCCTTCCGTATCCATGTTCTTCCATGCCATCCTTGTTTGTTATAGACCAGAGATAAACATGCTAAAAACATCAACACAAAGGTTGAGTGAATCCATAGCGTTTGTAAATAAGTAATAGTTGAACACAAGTCATATAGTTATAAAACAACGTATTGTAGCGTAGCATATTGCACTAAGCCTCATGAACTCAAACGTTAACGTGTGTGATATCATAAAATGATATAAATTACCGACATCATAATGATGATGTAAGTAAGAATGCCCTCGAGTAGGAGCTTGCCAACTTCCTAGTAGTTCTCAAATAATGTGCATTTGGCTATCAATCCGGCTTGCACGAAGGCTATCTATCCGGCTAGCTCAAATGGGCTGTCAACCTCCAATAGATCTATTCACAATATTCGCGTTCACTCGCAAGTGATTAATGGTTCATGATATGAGGGACTTTTAATGGCAAAAACGTTTAACTTAGGCAATATCAATCAGGATAGCATAAAGAAAATACTTGTGTTCAATTTTGTAGCATGTATCTCCCCACAAGTTTGAAAAACATATAAAAATAGTGGGACTATGAACTCACCTGGGCAGTCTGGATGGAAAACAAAGTTAAATGAAGTTGATAAACGTCTCCGGCTTGAAACCTGATTTATTAGGTCAAGTTTTAGTAATTGCTTCTGATTATATAAGTTTTTAAATGTTCGTTTCGTTTTAGTTTAATGGTTAAATATTTTATTGAACCAATATGTAGTTTCAAAAGTATTATTTTATTATATTTTCTTATCTGTATATTTTGGTTCTTTCCGTTCGTTAAATGGATACTCGTTTGTTAGTTACGGTACAAAACATGTTTTAGGTTTACTTTCCAAACCCTAATAATAATAATAATAATAATAATAATAATAATAATAATAATAATAATAATAATAATAATAATATTAATAATAATAATAATATTAAATAATTAATTAGGGTTTACAATATTTTCATTTTAGACCCTCCTGTTTCTAAAGTTGGCAACTTTTACCCTTGAACTATATAAAAATGACAACTTTTACCCCTGAACTTTGGTTGAATGACACTTTCTACCCTTAAGTTTCAAAATGGACAGTTTTTACCCCTTAGGGATTTCCCGATTACACAACAAGTCCAACAATAGAAATATTTTAGAGTTTTGGCATAATTGATCCTTGTGTTTAACCCCCGATCCCACTCGGAATCCTTTTAATCAAAAACAATTCATCTCTTGCGTTTTACCTCGAAACTTTTTACGAATACTTTTCTAAAATGTTTATAAGTGTTATAGAAGTATTCTTGTGAAATATTATGGCCTGATTTGATCCCACGATCTCAGAATAAATAACAGAAACTTGCGATCCAATATATACTCGACACAGAAAAACACCAATTTTAAACGCCCCGTTCTCCCTCGTTTCTCAATGAAAATGGCTGATTCTTTTTCCTATGTTTAGACCTTCTAGTGTACTTTAACCATGTCGAAAACTAGAGTTTTAGAACCATGTTTGATACACGAAATTTGGGTCTAAAATTCCATGTCTGCTGCTGCCTTTGTTTTTAAATCTGTTCTGAAATTAATTAAAAGCACCATTTATTATGCGTTTTCATGACTCGAAGTCTAAAGAAGTTTTGAAGAAAACGTCGTTCCGGAGAACTTTCATGTTTTAAGTTTTTGATGAATCGGACTGGAAATGGCTCGTTTTGTATGTTCTACGTTTCTATTACAGTGGGCGAACAAACCCAAAAAGCAACGAATAAAAGTGAGACACTGAAATGTTTTTGAAACATTTTTGATCCTTGATGATCTATGCTAGGAGGACTTTAAATCCAGCAAGTTTCGTAATTTTTATAGCTCGTTTGATAGGGGTAACGATTGACCAAAGTTGACCTCACAGAAACATGTCTCGACATGTTTCTGTTTCAAAAAGGGTTTTTGTTTTTGATGTATAACTTTCCAAACCAACTTTATAAAATTAGTTTCATGATATTAAACATATATAAGTTATTTTTAAACAAGGTTTAGGGTTGCTCGTTTTATTACTCATGCCACAACTATTATGGTTGTCTGATGGTGCTCGACCAAAACAGAAAAGAAAACATACAAAGTGTTTTATCCTAAGCTATACTAGGGCTGCTGTAACAGTATCTTAGTACTAATAGAAGTATACAAAATAGTTAGAAAAGTGATGAGAATACTTACTTAGTTATTGTTCGAGTATAGATGGACTTTGGACAAATGATACCTTGAAAAGAAAGCTATTCTTCCTCCTCTTATTACTTCTACTAATACTCTTTTTAATCTCCTATGTAGGAACAGTAGTTATGTGTGCATGTTTAATTGGTATAGATTTTTAGCAGGTTGTGTTTAGATTAAATGACTATGGTTCAAAATTTATAGGGATGAAATGATAAGGTTTCTAGAGCATACTAAGTCATCTTGTTAAGTTTATAGGAAACATAGTGATGTGTATTACTTTCCCTAATCTGCCATTTGGAGTACTCGTATGATAGAGATGAAAACAAATGAGGTGGTAAAAGTTCTAACCATGTAATTCACCTACAATATTTGACCAAAGGTAAAATATCTAGTATGCATGCATATGTGTCTTTATGAGAAGCTAGAAGGAGTTCTATGGTTAGGGTAATTACAAGTGGTAATCTAGAATTCACTTAGCATGCTACTAGTTTATTTCGAACCTGATATGTAACTAAGGGTAAATCATGGTTAAGTAATTGTATCTAGGGCTTAAGGAATTGTACTTAAGGTTTAATTGGTATAGATAACTTAGGTTAAGTTTTGTTCAATGAGAAATGTAGCTTAAGATTTGTTGGTTATATTCTAGTTCGGCTAGGTTTAAAAGAATGAAAAGGGAATTCAAGTGATGCTTAAGGAGTAGTACTATAGGTTTACTAAAGTCTTACCATGGTTTTATGAATATAGGATTAGGTTTTGTATATTAGGTACTTGTACATTAAATTTAGAGACTTGTACTTTTATATATTCTGAAAACTCATGTATGAAAAACTTGTACAAGGTGCTTTGTAAATGAGTACACGGAGGTTTATAATTAGTTTATATATATATATATATATATATATATATATTATGTGTTCATGCATTATTAACTTGTACCTGAGCATGATTAACTTGTACTCTTGTATTTCTTTAAAAATATCATTAATTTGAGTTTTATTATAATTTTAATAATTTAGGGTTTTCATGAACACTTTAATAAATAGAAAATGTTAAATTTAGACGTTGAATAACGTAAAGTGGTAAATAAGAGTTGAAAACTTTGGTACTTGACATCTAAAAATATTTATTTAAAACAAAACCAAGTGAACCCATTTATTTAGAATATGAGTTACATCATATTAATTAATTGTTATGATTAGTTAAACTAATAATGTTAAAAAAAAATTACACGGGGAAAAATGGATAAGTATTAGTTTAATTTAAGTGAAAATTTACCGGTGGTTACAGTCTCACCCCCTTAACGGAATCTCGTCCCGAGATTCAGCCTATGTTAGGTGTTGTGAAATGATAAGGACGAATAGTTTAATTTATGAAACCTATATTATTTAAATTCGCACCAAATTCGTACTTAGGGTTTCTCCAAAACTTCTCTCTTTTTAATGTGAAAATTAGAAAACTATATATAGGAAAAGGGGTCTGACGGCGTCAAGACTAAACTTGTGACGCCGTCACCTCGCCGCAAAAACTCTTCTCAGACTGCCTTGATCTACATTTGACGCCGTCATGTGATAATCATTTCCAGGCCGTCATGACTTTTACTCTTGACGCCCTTCTTCGTGACGCCGTCAATTCTCTACTGGACCGTCATGGAATTTTGCTCTTGACGCCGTCAGGATGTTACTCTTGACGCCGTCACCTACTGTTCCCAGCATGGAAAATTAAGACTTTTTATGCTCTAAAAACGTCCGAATTGCTTCCTTTTTCAGATTTCACTCCTAAAGTACCTAAAATCACAAAAGGAATAATTTAAGGCAATATTTGATCAAATAAATTCAATTCCGGGCTTAAATGACCCCCTAAAAATGGATCATTTTTCGCCTCATCTGTTACTCCATCCTAGTCAACCCAGAGATTATTGGACCTTGGATTCAAGCTTTTTGGGATACAGCAAGGTCATAGGTTGAAGATGGAGAGGATATCATTACTGCTACAGTTGCTGGGAGAGCTATTCGTGTCACAAAAGCTTCAATCAGAGAGGCTCTGTTATTTGATGATGAAGGAGGCTCTGTTTTGTTTGGAAAACAAGAGATTTGGAACACACTCAAAGACATTGGGTATGAAGGTCCTTTGAATAAGCTTACTTTTCAGAAGGCTATGGTTAGTTCTCATTGGAAATTTCTTATTCATGTTTTGCTTCATTGTTTGAGTCCCAAAAGTACTGCTTGGGATCAGTTTAGCAATTCCATAGCTTCTGCTTTTGTTGGTCTTATTACAAATCAACCTTTCAATTTCTCATACATGATCCTTGAAGGTATGCTTACTCACATTAAGGCTAGCAAACCTTTTCTAATGTATCATAGATTTGTTCAATTGCTTTTAGAGAATCCACTAGATGGGATACCCAAACCTCAGAATTATGTACCTACCATTAGGATGCCACCTAAAGTGTTCACTTTTATGTCTCATAAGGGAGTAAATTTTTCGGGTAGGAATACACCTCTTAATGCTTATATGTTAGAGGTAGCTCAAACTGTTAGGGATGAAGAAGACAATAGTGATTCTGCACATTCTCATAATGATGATCAATCAGATTCTGCTGAGCATTCTGCTTCAGTACATACCCCTACACCACCTACTGTTTCCCATCAGCATGTTGTTTCAAGTGAGAGGACTCCCTCAGTGACAGCTTCCTTGGATACATCTGTTTCTACTCAAGGTACTTCTCCACAACGTACTTCTTCTAAAGGTACTGCTTCAGAAGACTCAAAGGTACCACTCCTAATGATTATACTTCCACAGGTGGGCTTCAAACAGCTTAGGTGATGAGGGAATTGAAGGTGCTGTGAGTACTTCTGATTTGGCTAAGGATTTGGAGAAGATGAAGAATACTGTTAATGCTCAAGCTGAAGAAATCAAGAAGCTAAGAAAGAAGTTCAAAATGTTGAAGAAATTTGTTTGGCCTCTTGTTCAGAATTTTAGGCTTTATGTGAAAGAAAAGAAGCAGTCTCAGAAGCAAAAGTCCAAATCTTCAAAGAAGTATTCTAAATCCAAGAGGAAGCATATGAGGTCATCATTTACCAAATTGGGGAGGAATCAAGATGAGATTTTGGATAAAGATGATGCTGAGGTTAAATATTCAGAAGATGCTCATTTGTGGCAATATCCAGAAAGTCCAAAGAATCTTGTTCCAGAAAGCTATATTGAAGAGGATATGAATGTTGCACAAGAAGATGTGAATATTGTACAAGAGAAAGATAATGAGCAAGAAGATGCTGAGCAAGAAATTGTTAAGCAGGATGTAGATGCATAGAACATTCAAAGTGCTGGTGTTCAAAGTACTGCAACAGAAAACATAAGTCTGCAAGGTACTGCTGAGCAAGGTACTTCTTCTAGGAATATTGATGAAAGTGGAGTCACTGCAGCTGGACCTTCTACAAAGAATTATGAAGATGAAGCTGGTCCTTCTACTCTTTTACAGCAAGAAGAAGTAAGAGTACATACTGCAAGTGATGATGAAACAATTGCTCAAGTTATGATGAATTTGAGGAGACCTACTGGAGGAATACATATTTCTGAGCCTGCACAAAAAGATGTTGAAAGTACTTCTGAATCTGAAGAGTTGTATCCTAAAGATAAAGGGAAAAAGATAATGGTTCAGAAAGATACTAAGAAGAAAAAGAAGAAAATTTCTCTTGCTCAGATTAGAGAGTTAGAGATTGCAGAAGATTTAGAGCTTGCTAGAAAGCAACAAGCTGAATATGATGTTGAGTATTTGAAAGAAGTTAGTAGGCCAATTACAAAGAAGCCAATGACTAAAGCTCAGGAAAGGAACTGGATGATAAGTTTCTTAAGAAGAAGAGGATACAAGAATTTACATAAACAAAGGTATCCAGAAGTGAAAGCTCTGTGGGATAAAGTACAAGAAGATATCAGAAAAGAAGTAGAAAACTTTGTGCCCATGGAAGTTGATAGAAAGAAGAAATTAGAAGATATCAGAAAGGAACAAGCTGAGGAAAGAAGATTGAAAAGGAAGAAAGTAGTTCAAGATGATCAACTGTCAAAAAGGCTGAAGATGATTCATGGAGATACAGTTGATTATCTTAGAAACTATTTCAAAGTTGTTGACTTTGAGAATAAGAAGATTGAAGATTATAGAAAGAAATCCAAGATAATCTCATTTTCTATGGTTGAATCAAAAGAAGGGAATTGTTTTATGATTCACAGAGAAGATGAAAGCTTCACAACATTCAATATGTTATGGGATGTGTTGCATTGTATTACAAGGGCAGATTTGTATGACTTATATGTGCAAGTGCAGACATACTATGCAGAGATTGAAGCTTCAGAAGTGGGATTAATTTTGCTTGGAGACTTAATTACCATCTGGGAAACTGAAGAAACAAGTGTTGATCCTCTGTGGAATGATCAAGAGAATTGGGAAATAACAAGATGGAGATTCTTTGAGTCATCAGGAGTTCATACACTAGAGATAGAAGATGGTACCATGATTCATATGCTAGCTGAAAGGAGATATCCATTGATTAGAGAAATTATGCTCAGAATGCTGGATCATGGAATGGAACTTGAAGATGAATCTGAAGTAGCTTTGGATGTTATCAAGCTATTTATCAGATGGATCAAGTCTGAAGAGTAATATTGCATAATACTGGTATGATTTGTTTTGTAAAATAAAGTATTTTTCAAAGTACTGCAAAAACAAACAGTACTTTAATAAAGTACTGCTTGCTGATATAAATCAGTATAAGTCCTTTAAAATAAAAATAAAATGTTTTGATGTTTAAAAGAAAAGTAAAAGGATTTGAAAAGCAACACATGGTGTTAGTATTTATACTGCACAACAAATGGTAATCAACTCACCATGTTTAACAGACAAGAAAGAATTTGACTCATCATGAGGGTACGGCTCTGATGTGATAATCAAATTCGTATATGGTTGATAGTTTACCCAAAACTATATGGTTATCAACTCACCATACTCCAAGTAATCAAGAGTTGGCTAGTCCATAGCAAACGACTATTGGTAAAGACTAATCAAATCCGTTGATAGCTGATGATTTGCTAAAAATCATAAATTTCAATGATTCACCTCTCACAGGAGTTAACACACCTGGAAGTGATGAGAATAGTATGAAACTTTTAAGATTTGATGATCACTGTACCAAAATGTTGCTGAGTTGCTGAAAAGATATATTGAAAGGCAAGATGCTGATAAAGAGTACTTTAACATATGACAGATAGAAGATGAAGAAATAAAGAAACAATCTTTCTGAATGATTAAAGATTTGAAGATTAAAGATAACAAAGAAACTTGAAATCAAGCAAGTGGAGTTCAAGTTAGGGGTGGATTGTTGGGATATAAAATATCAAAGTACTTCTGTATGTCAAAGTACTGCTGCATGAAAAATAAAGTCAAAGTACTGCAGAAGGAAAAAGTCAAAGTACTGCTGTTACTGAAGAATGTTTAAAGTACTTCGAAGGAAACAAGGACTAATGTGCAATATTAGCTAAGGATTAATGTGTAATATTGAACGAATATTCTAGATTTAGTTAGGGATAATGACTTGTTGTTCAAGGATTATATGTTGTAAACCGACTTAAGGTTATCTATATAAAGAGCCTTAAGGGGTATTAGTCGATATAAGTTTTAGATAGAAGTTCTCATAAGTTTAAGAGTCGATCTAAGTTGACAAATAGTTAGGGATTGTTAGTGAATCTGTGTAACAAAGCAGGTTCAAAGTTTGGTTAATATAAAAGTTCTTCTTATGCTTTGTGTTACTAGATTCCGCATACTTTACAAGGTTAAACAGTGTTTCAATATTAATAGTGTTGAGTTTACTTAATATTGTTAAATCCTTACAAGCTACAAAGTAGTTTGGTCAGAGTATATCGATCCAACACTTACCTTTTTGATTTTCTTGCTCTTCTAGAAATTCAACATGAAGACATTCTTAAACCTTCTTGGTTAAATGACTGGTTGAGTCAAGTTAATTATTAGTTTGTCATACATATATTGATTGGCTTCTTAAAACTTATTTAACACTGAAGGTATAAACTCTTGAGGGAGATACTCAGTGTAGCTAACTACTCCTTTTATCATGGAGATTACAAGTATAAACTTAGAGCCCGTATGTAAAAAACCGGGATTTATGACCATTTTCAACTTGGGTTTATGTCTTTTTTTGTAGTAGTGTTTACTTAAGTAAAAGTCTACGAGCTTTTTTGCATACGACAAGCCAAAAGAGAGAAAATATATGAGATCTGACAAATTGATCACAGAGGAGGTTAAAGGCTTACTATATGCAAAAAATATTTAAGAGAACGTATAATTTTCAGCTGCAATCCTTAAAATCGCACTATCCTCCTATGCATTACACCAAAAGGACTCGCACAATACACAATTTAAACACATCTAGAGAATATATATAATATTTAGACAGTAAGACAGGGTCCTTCCAAACTCCAAACACAGTATACAAATAGCTAGGTTTATTCCATACTCATAAAATGAAGGTGTTACATACATACATGACTTAATAGTAATAGGAACAACCATGACTATCACTAGTCTAGGCAACCACAAGCATGTGCGTACGTACGTACAAGCATACACTTACATACGTATGTTCATATAGAGTCCCTGGAGGGTTTTCATTCTACTTTCGCTTTGTTTGGTTAGTGTTGTCCAAACGTACTTTCAATCTCTCTTTATCGGCCTCGGTTGGTAACTTGATATCTGTTGCTAATCCAATAGTCTCTAGAAACTTTATTATCTCCCATGACAAATCGAATTGCCACCATTCCAGTCCATGCCTAGCAGATTTTGGAAACGCATGGTGATTGTTATGCCATCCCTCTCCATAAGTCCAAATAGCGATCCACCTATTATAATCAGTGATTACCATATATTAATGATCTAGCTAAGTTATCTTGTGTTTAAAAAGCTAACTTACATACCAGTTATTTTTGGAAGTATCTGAGGTGTTCCATGGCCTCTTACCCCATGTATGACACACAGAGTTTACAAAATAAGTGAAGTGGTGAGTCACCATCTCTCGCAACCCCTGTATTAATTAATTTCATAAAATTTCAAAAATGGACTCCTATAACAAAGTCAAAATCTGGAGTGAAAAGTTAAGGTATATAGAGATCTATGTATTATCTGTATACGAAAGTTAATTGATTATTTACCATGAGCCAAGCTAAATACGGAATTCCTCCAAGGATATATAGTAGGATTGCAAGTGAAACCTTATGCCAAATGTATGTACTATGAAGAAACCTATAGAACCATTGTGCCTTTAGCTCGGGGACATTTGAGTATTCCCCACTTCCTGATTCTCCAACCTATTTCAGTTGATCAATTACATATAAAAACTAGTAATATTATATACTATTGGTAAACAGACAAAGGTAACTATGTGCATAATAATTTAGGCATAAACACGGGTACCTTTGCAGCAACGTATTCGTTGTCAAACAACCATCCCATATGACTGAACCAGAAACCTTCTTTAGGGGTATGGGGATCCTTTTCTGTTTCAACATACATGTGATGGTACTTGTGTACGCTCACCCAGTATATTGGATCTTTCTGCACACACATAAAATTTCAAGAATGAATTGAAATACACAAACAAAAGAAGCAAAAGATTGAATGGGCATGTATAAAAACAATACCTGGCCAGCGTGGAGACCACAATAGACTATTATGTACTCGAGCCATTTTGGGATCTTGAAACTCTTGTGGGTGAGAAGTCTATGATAACCTATCGTCACACCGAGTGCTGTTATGACTTCCATTACAAGAGCCACCCAGATTACACCCCAATTAAAGATGAAAGGTGCACAAATAGCCAAGATATGCATTCCCAAAAACAGAAAAGCATTGGTCACGTCCATCGAATCCCATTTCCGTAACCAGAACCCTCCTTTACGCTTCTTTTCCAAACAGGCTTCACTCGCTTTGTTATTAGTAAATGACATTGCCTTATAGTACTGTTATAATAGATAAGAAAAAACACTCACTATATATAGAGGAAACTTGGTTGACGACTTGAACCGTCCCGCGTTCACTAGTTAAAAAAACTTAATTTGGTACGTTCATTTTAAAAGTGTAAGAATGCATTTTTCTTGTAAATATATATAATGCATTCATATTTTTAGTTAATTTCCCTTTTTTAACTGGTTAAATAAAATACTAAACACTTTACTAGGAGAGGATCGACTAAGGATCAAATGAGAAGAATTCTTAAAATAAGAAGGATGAGAAATAACTATAACTACACATTAGAGATGCATCAATGTGAATTAGATGCATCATAATATATTTTCTAGATAAAAATTATATGCATATACATATATTAGATGCATTTCATCAAGTTATACGAATCCTATGTATTTTTCGTCCTCTGCGGGTCAAATTTGTTGCTAGTATTATTTTGCATCGTTTTCACTTCAAAATCACTTTCAAAACTAATTGTGATGCATCTAAATGAATAGTGATGCATCTAATTCACGTCGATGCATCTCAAATATGACGTTATAGCTATTTCTCATTCTTCTCATTTTAAGTTTTCTTCTCACTGGATCCTTACCCGGAGAGGATCATGTAAAAAATAGGGAACATCACTTTTGGATAGCAAACTTTTTGAAAAAAGGAAAAAAAGAAAAAAAAAATGTCGCTTAATTCCAAAAATAAGAAATAAAAAATAAAAAATTAAAATTATGATTTTTTTGTCAGTTAGGGTAAAATGTGTATATTTATATTGCCTCATAGTACACAATAAATACAAGCATATGGATACCATGTCAGTTAGGGTAAAATGCGTATATCGTATATTGCCTCATAGTACACAATAAATACAAGCATATGGATACATCTTTAAGTGGGCTAACATTTTTTAGTAAAGGGTTATACCCTTTTTGTATACACGAAACTTTATTTTATTTTATTTTCCGATTACGCTATTTTGTAAGAATGAACAAGTTGATTAACAATGTTTTGAGCATCTGATTGCCAAAGTAGTCGGCGAACACGAATTTTTTTATTTACACTAACATTTACACAATCTTTTTTCAGCGACTTTTAATTATATTGTCTCACATGCACTATGAAAATTTAGAACTTTTTGACAACACTTTTATATTTATTTTCGTAATACACCTAAGTACGTATAAATGGTTTGGATCCATTTATTATCCCTATTATATATAAAAAGAAAACACATTTTTCTAAAAATTCTAAAAGTTAGAATATTCAAAATATCAATTTGCCTCTACTCATTATTCCTTCCAATATTATATTTTACATCCATATACTTCCTTTCAAAACTACTTACAAGTTGAAAGTTTAACCCAATAAACAATTTTTATCTATTTTATACACGAAACATTTTGTAGAACTGTAGATGAGTGAATACGGTCTTTTCAGCTTCTTAGATATTTAAAGAAACTTTCAAGCCTCAAAGAGCAATATGTGGTTCTACAATAACAAACACAACCACAAGTACAACCAAAGTATATAAAGCAAGTAAAGAACACCACGATAGATACAGGTTCGGGATGGGTGGTTTATAACATCCGTACGTCCAGTTGCGAATCCACGACACTATACTATTCACTAAGTATAATCCTTTCGGTAGACTACCAAGCGTTACAACTTCACTCCACCGATATGCACAAAAATCGGTGCTCACTAAGAAGAGCTACACCCCAACGTTATTCCGCCCTCGGAAACCACCCTAAGGACTCGGGATTGGACTTAACCACAAAGACCGCTAAGACCACAAAGACTTCCCACAGGAAGTATCAAACCCCAACTAGATCCCCAATGATCTAGGCATGGTCACCAAGACACAAGACTTTCCTTACAACCAAATCGAATTAAAGTATGTTTAATTGTTTAATCAAGCCCTTACCTAACCTAGAGACTCGATTATAATAGAAAGGGTGTAGAGAAGAAAACCCTGGACACAATCACAAGAGTGGATTAGGTTCTTGTGATTCTTCCCTTGTAAGAGATGTGTTCTTTCAAAGAATGTTATGTGATAGATTAAGAACACAAGATAGATTATTATTATTATTATTATTATTATTATTATTATTATTATTATTATTATTATTACTCCGTATTATTATTATTTTTATTATTAAGTTTTTTTTATCTTTTTTAAATTAAATTACGTTGAGATCCAAAAAACACAATGACAGAATACATCAATTACAATTCTAACACATTATAATTACAACACATTTCAATTGTTTGAATTACAATTCATTCAAATTAAAATTCCTTTGACATATTACAATCTTTTCAAAATATACTGCGAACCAAACGCACCTTAATAAATTTGTGCTTATGACACATGAATTCCACTATTTTTTTTTTTATCAAAATAGCCATTTTGCTTATATTTATAGTGTATAAATATAAAAAAAATTATGATTGTGAGTTTGTGACCATGGGCTGAGCTATGAAGGGGCAAAAGAGTCGTGCCCCCCCCCCCCCCCCCCCTAAAATTTGGACCACTATTGTATAATTAATTGTTTTTAATGTGTAAACATTTTGTTTTTAAAATTTATCCCTCTCATAAAAGACTTTGAATTCTTTAGGCCCTCCCACAAAAACCTTTCAAGCTCCGCCATTAATTTGCGACAACCTAATAGGATGCGTACCATGTTAGGTCAGACGAGCATCAGGGGAACATGTCACATTTGAATTACTTATACGTTTTAAGGAAATTACAACGAAATGAAAAGGATGTAAATTAATAATGATCGATCGATCCATATTGAATTTAAAGATAGCATGTGAATATGTGACTGGTCAACGAATCTCCCATGTGAACGTACATTCCAGGAATTAGAACATACATTTCTCCTGTCAAATAACTTTAAGAGGACTGGGTACAGCGGCTGATGGCTTGAGCCATAGTCGACCGCACGAGCTTTTCGCATGACGAACCAACCGATGCAGGGCTGGCAAGGTCTGGCGGAGTGGCCACCAGCTCACGCCGAAGCAATTTTTTCCTTTTTTTTTGTTTGTGATGTTTTGTGTTTGTGTAATACTGTGATATGCTTATTTATTTGTTTATTTATTAGTTTTTTATTTATTATTATTTTTTTGTTCTTTTTTGTTCCTTGTGTGCTTCGCAGGCTGTTAGAAAAAAAGGGGGTAGAAAACGACCTAATATTGATAAGGGTGTGTTTGGTCTATCTTTATAGTCTTTTATATTATAAGTTTAGGGGTTCTTTGTATAATGGGCCTTAAATTATACTGTATATATTTGCAATATCCGAATTTTTTTGATGTGTTTAAAATTGTTTAAGACTGGTTAATCGTGTGTTTAAAAATTGTTTTGAAAAAAAATAATAAAATAAATAAATAAACAAAAAATTATGCACCATGGCACAAGAAAACTGGTGTTATGCTAGGGATGGGGGTTTTGGTGCCATAGCCAAAACTGGGCCATGGGGAAAAGTGCGAGGTGACACCAGTTTTTCCCATGGCACCACAAACAGCGCGCGAGACTGTACCTAGTGCTCAAAAAAGTACAAACTAGTTTAGATATGAAGTTGGGTATGTGTGGCGCAATGGCGTGGGGTTGGGGCTTATATTATAAGCCGAAAGTTGAAGCTTATATTTTTATAAAGTTATTTAGCGAATTAGTCGGAGCTGAAGCTTATTAACGTAGATCACATAAAAATAAAACAAACTAGATTCATATGTATTTCCAGCTTTTACGTGATAATAAATTATATTTTAAAGAGTATTTAAGTAATTTGACTAGCTATAAGCCCACATAACCTCTTTTCTAAGGACTTGGACTTATGAAGGCTTATAAAAGTTTCATCTTCACAAGCGCATGTGACAAACAAGGCTTATTTTAAAAGCTCAAGCTCCCATAAGCTCAGTTGCCAAACATAACCTTTATATTTTTTTTTTGTCTAAAACATATTTTGTCTTAATAACATCCTAAAAGGTAACTTAAAGAAAATGTACGGTTTAAAACTTTTTAACAATCAAATAACTAGATATAAACGAAAATAGAATAACTTCAAATCTTTACTCTCGGAGCAAAAAAATAAGAATAAATAAATAAATGAATAAAAATTAAAAAGAAAATTGATTGGCTCTTTCACATAGTGAAAAGTCTTTATGAAAGTCCGTTGGAGTTGCTCTAAATCAAGTAGCGAGAAGTAAACTAAAAATATCTATCAATGTGTATATTGCAGGAGCTGTCACTTAAAAAAAGATTACGGTAGATGATATAATCAAAGTATTTCTTATTGTTGACCACTTTGCTTTTATGCTTAGGAACAATGCATCCACTAAATATGCTCTTGATGTTTCAATTTCTATTGCTGGTGCAGCTGTTCTATGGCTTATGGACATTAGGTGTTACAAAATATTCTTGTCATATGGTGGCGTGATGATTCTGGCTGTATTGTTTAGAATTACAAGGTTCATAAATAAGTCTCATATAGCTCGGGCTATTAAGTATGTGCTTTCAAGTGAAAGACATGTTTCCGATTAAATGCATAAATAATGCTGGTGAAAATAGGGAGGGTAGAAACTAAGAATGATAATCGAATGTTTTATCCTTTGGGTTGATGCCGGGGTTTCTGTTACACATATGCAGATTCAGGAATGTCTGTTTAATAGTTTTGCAACGAGGCTGCTCGAAACTTGTTTGGGTCAAAATGTGTAATTTTGGTGCGGGTCGAAGACAGATATAGATGGGTTGGTTGACATGAAAATGAGTAGTTTTTCTTTCCTTTTTAATTATACTTTTAATTTTTTGTCCCACTAGAGATAAACTAGCTAAAACCACTACTTCAAATGTAAATGTGTCAAAACAGGTTATGGTTAAGCAGTCATTCACTACTGGCCATAACAGTTAGTGTCGGGTTGGACTTTGGGTATTTGAATTATTAGAGATATTAAGTAAACTGGAGAAATTGTAATGACTTGTTCTATCCATATTTTGTTGGTATTTAATTATTTTGTCATCAAAATTGTAAGTTATGTAATGAAATGGTGAGAGGATGAAGAAAGATACTAATTTTCATCCCGTATAGAATGATGACATGCATGAGAAGAAAGTGGCCTCATGCTGTGAAGCCACGATTGAAACAAAGTCTCAGTTAGGAGTAGTATGTTGGTTTTTTGTGGGTGTTTGTATGATTGTATTAATCTTTTGTATTAATGTTACTTACTACTTAGGATACCAAATGGTTATAATTTCGGGCTTCTCTATAGAGTTTAGGTGCTTACTATCAATAATTATTGAATGACTGGATGAGTCAAGTCAGTTATTAGTTTGTCGTACGTATATTGATTGGCTTCTAAAAACTTATTTAGTACTGAATGTATAAACTCTTGAGGGAAATACTCAGTGTAGCTAACAAATCCTTTTTTCATGGTGATTACAGTTATAAACTTAGAGCCCGTATGTAAAAAACCGGGATTTATGACCATTTTCAACTGGGCTTTATGTCTTTTTTGTAGTAGTGTTTACTTAAGTAAAAGTCTACGAGCTTTTTTGCATACGACAAGCCAAAAGAGAGAAAATATATGAGATCTGACAATCGATCACAGAGGAGGTTAAAGGCTTACTATAGGCAGAAAAATATTTAAGAGAACGTATAATTTTCAGCTGCAATCCTTAAAATCGCACTATCCTCCTATGCGTTACACCAAAAGGACTCGCACAATACACAATTTAAACACATCTATAAAATATATATAACATTAAACAGTACGACAGGATCCTTCCAAACTCCAAACACAGTATATAAATAGCTAGGTTTATTCCATACTCATAAAATGAAGGTGTTACATACATACATGACTTAATAGTAATAGGAACAACCATGACTATCACTAGTCTAGGCAACCACAAGCATGTGCGTACGTACGTACAAGCATACACTTACATACTTATGTTCATAGAGAGTCCCTGGAGGGTTTTCATTCTACTTTCGCTTTGTTTTATTGGTGTTGTCCAAACGCACTTTCAATCTCTCTTTATCGGCCTCGGTTGGTAACTTGACGTCTGTTGCTAATCCAATAGTCTCTAGAAACTTTATTATCTCCCATTTCAAATCGAATTGCCACCATTCCAGTCAATGCCTAACCGATTTTGGAAACACATGGTGATTGTTATGCCATCCCTCTCCATAAGTGCAAATAGCGATCCACCTATTATAATTAGTGATTACCATATATTAATGATCTAGCTAAGTTATCTTGTGTTTAAAAAGCTAACTTACATACCAGTTATTTGTGGAAGTATCTGAGGTGTTCCCATGGCTCTTACATACCACTTATTTGTCGAAGTATCTGATTGTTTAATCAAGCCCTAACCTAACATAGAGACTCGATTGTAATAGAAATGGTATAGAGAAGAAAACTATCGACACAATCACAAGATTGGATTAGTTTCTTGTGTTTCTTCCCTTGCAAAAGATGTGTTCTTTCAAAGAATGTTGTGTGATAGATTAAGAGCACAAGATCGATTATTATTATTATTATTATTATTATTATTATTATTATTATTATTATTATTATTATTATTATTATTATTATTAAGTTTTGTTTTTATTTTTTTTAAATTAAATTACGTTGAGATCCAAACAAACACAGTGACAGAATACATCAATTATAATTATAACACATTACAATTACAACACATTCCAATTCTTTGAATTACAATTACAATACATCAATTCTTCTAAGGTTTACAGTCGATCGGTTTTAACCCCTAATCGTTCTTATCACACCATTCAATCTCATCGATTGCTTGGATCATTAATTAGGGTTTCTTTAGGGTTCGATTGGGTCTGACTTGGTCTATTGCTGATCGATCAATATCTTTTAAATCTAATCCTGTACTTATCGATCTTCTTATGGTGGGAGGTTAGTGATTTGGTTTCTATTGCTTTAAACCCTAATCGCTAAGATTAGGGTTTTCTTTTATTTTTTCGTATTGCATGATTACTGCTGGTTGATTATTTGGTGCGTTGTGTACGTGGTGGTGGGTGATGGAGAGGGGTTTTTTGAGTCCTAAGCTTGGTAAGAAGGATGCTAGTGTTACAATGGTTGATGTTGATGTGAACAAGAGTAACGATAAGGTTGATTTGGATGATTTGGAGCAATCCTCTCATAGTTCAGTACAACCTAATGTGGAGATATTAATTGCTAATGCGAACAAGAAGTTTGATGAAGCAATGTCTAAAATTGATAGTGATATTGCCAATATGGCTTCATCTTCTGAGTTTAACAATTTGAGTGGTAGTGGGCCTCCTCCTAATGCACCCAAGTCTACTAGTGGTGAGGGAGTGAAGTCGGTTTCTTATGCGGGTGTTGCTTCTAACGAATCTCAGAAACAAGTGTCTAATTTTCGGAGATTAGAAAGCAGCAGTAAAAAGGATAATGTTGATCTTTCTGTCCCAATGAAGATAGTGGAAGAGGTGAACACGAGGTTTGAGAATACTCTTTATGGATATTTCCTTGGTCAGCGTCTTGCTTTTCCTGTTGTGGATTATTATGTTCGCAATGCGTGGGCTAAGTATGGGTTACAAAAGGTAATGATGAACGCTAAGGGGTTCTTCTTTTTCAAGTTTTCTTCGAAGAAAGGTGTTGATGATGTGCTTGATAATGGTCCATGGTTGATACGTAATGTTCCTATTATTCTTAAACCTTGGACTTTGAATACCAATTTGTTGAAAGAGGATTTAACTCACATTCCGGTGTGGGTTAAATTTCATGATGTTCCTTTAGCGATGTTCTCTGATGATGGTCTGAGTTTGCTTGCTACTTTGATTGGGACTCCCAAGAGATTGGATGCCTTTACTAGTCAGATGTGCAAAGATTCTTGGGGTAGGAGTAGTTTTGCTCGATGTATGATTGAAGTGAAGTCGGATGAGGTTCTTAGGGACAGCCTTACTGTTGAGATTCCTTTACTTGATGGTTCGGGTACGATTATTGAGAAGATCCGTGTGGAATATGAGTGGAAACCACCTCGATGTGATAAATGCAGGGTGTTTGGACATGTTTTGGTGGATTGTCCTAAGGGTGTGATACCGACTGCTCAAACTTCTAAGAATGTTAATGATGGTTTTAAGACTGTTAACAATAAGAAGAAGGGTAAGCAAGCTGTCTCGAATACGGGTCGCGGAGGTTTTACTAAACCTGTTGTGGGTAAGCATTTTGAATATCAACCAAAGAAGACTCCTACTGTGCCCAAGAAAGTTAATGATGGTAAGAAGAAGACTTCTGGGGGGGCTAGTACGAGTGGAACTACGATCTCTACATCTAACCAATTTGATGCGCTTAATATGGATGATACGGCTACGTTTGGTATTCCTACTTATGACACCTGCATGGATGTGGATACTGGCAGTTCAATGGAAGTTAATGTGGATGAGTCGGTTAAGACTGGTGCTACATCACAAGAACCGCTTGTGAGTGATTCAATGGGAACTAAGGAAGTTGGTTCTACTCCTTTAGTTGAGAAAATTAGTAAGTTTGAAAACCTTCTTATCGATGGAAAAGGTACTCTTGTGGATGATGATGGTCATCCTGTTCCGTCTACCTCTGTCACTAAGAGGGCTAACCCATTTTCCAAGGTGGGTAATGTTGTGGTTTCTGATAGTGACGAGGAGGAGGTTCTTAACACGTTCGACGAATCTGCAAATCTTTTTGGTGGTGGTCATGAGCGTGAAGATGAGTTTGATGACTATGATGATTACTCGAAGCAAATTTATGATCTTCCAGGGGAATTGGATGCTCTTAATGCCATTTATGGCTTTAATCTCCAAGGTCGTAGGAAGTAGTTTATATTTTTGTTTGAGTCTTTCTATATGATGTGGTAGTGGTTTTGTTTTCTTGTCTAGAAAATAGGAAGTATCTTGTTATGTAAGCTTTTCGCCTATGTAACGGGCTGAGATATGGGATTCACTCATATCCGTTGTACTTAAATGTTTTTTGGAGTAATATATTTACCGGGTCTTTTGACCTTTTACCCAAAAAAAAAATTCCTTTGGCAGATTACAATTCTTTTCAAAACATATTGCGAACCAAAAGCACCCTAATAAAATTTTGCTTATGACACATGAATTCCACTATTTTTTTCAAAATAGCCTTTTCGCTTATATTTATATTGTATAAATATTAAAAATTATGATTGTGAGTTTGTAACCATGAGCGGAGGTATGAAGGGGCAAACGAGGGTCATGCCCCCTCCTAAACTTTGGACCACTATTATATAATTACTTGTTTTTAATGTGTAGAAATTTTGTATTTATAATTTAGCCCTCTCATAAAAGACTTTGAATTCTTTTGGCCCTCCCACAAAAACCTTTCAAGCTCCGCCATTAATTTGTGACAACCTAATAAGATGCGTACCGTGTTGGGTCTGACGAGCTTTAGGGGAACATGTCACATGTGAATTACTTATCGGTTTTAATGAAATTACAACGAAATGAAAAGGATGTAAATTAATTATGATCAATCAATCAATATTGAATTTAAAGATAGCATGTGAATATGTGACTCGTCCATAAATCTCCGATGTGAACGTACATTCTAGGAATTAGAACTCACATTTGTCCTGTCAAATCACTCTAAGAGGTCCAGGTATAGAGGCTGACGGCTTGAGCCATAGTCGACCGCACAAGCTTTTGGCGCAACGAACCAACCGACACTGGGGTGGTAAGGTCTGGCGTAGCGGCCACCAGCTCACGCCGAAGCAATTTTTTCCTTTTTTTATTTTTGTTTCTCTTTTGTTTTGTGATGTTTTGTGTTTGTGTGATACTGTGATATATATATATATATATATATATATATATATATATATATATATATATATATATATATATATATATATATATATATATATATATATATATATATATATATATTATATATATATATATATATATATTAGCTAAAAGACCTGTGAAATTCACGGGTATTTTAAAGAGTGGCCAAAATTTTTGATGATAATGTGAATATTACGTAATTAGCCTTAGAAAGAAATACAAGAGTATATACAGTCGAAAATAAAAAGTCTGTACGAACGAAACATAAGTCATAAGTGTAATCAAACAAATAGTCAAATTATTTTAGCGGGTAACCCTTTTACACAAACAAATAGTCAAAGAACCATAAGAGAACGTAAAGTCGCATAAGCACAATTGTAGTTTTTGGCTTTGATAAACTTGTTTTTATTGCACAAATTCAAAAGCATGTTGACCTAATTGTCGATGACTTAGTTTACTTTGTTAACTAATTAGATACATAAAGTACTTGCCAACCAGCCATTTGACATATGCATATTGGATTTTTAGAAACCTTATACCTAAAAAGTTGATAGATTATAATAATTTACATGTAAGAAAAACTTGAGTGAGTTCAGTTACATGTGATCGGTCATTTCATTGTAGACTACATTTGTTGTGCTATTTGTGAGGTTCCGTGGCTTAAATTATCTTCATGTTCTTTTTGCTCTATAATGTTGGACATAACAACGTATAGTTGACAATGCTTGAAAACATGGTGTGCCAAATATGAATTATTTTTCCTAAGAGATAGTACTTGGCTTTTGTTGATGATCATAGCGAAAGATACGGACACTCTTACTCTCTTTAACAGTAACCATTTATTCGAGGGCGTGATTATTATCATTATTGGATAAGCATGCTTTGTTGTAGTTGTTGTGATATCAAATAAAAAATGGTTCTCAACACGATACTTCTATTCAAATTAGGACACATAAATCGTATATAAATTTAAGGCAATGAACTGAACATAGATAATATATACATGTGATCACTCGATATATGATATCAGCAGCAAGATGATTCATTTATAAAACTCAGCAATACTTGCATGAAAAGCTACCCTTAGTAAAAAAATTGGTCATCATCATCCAAGTTAGCGTTCAATCCAAAACAAAAAGATAATATATAATTTAACATTAAACAAAAAAAAAAAGAAAAAAAAATTTTACTCTATCTAAAATAGTACATATGTGACTTTGATTCAATCATATATCTAAACCGATATCGTTATTTTTGGTATCTCATTCATATTGGATGATAGTACCCATGCCCCATTTACGTGCCTTAAACGAAGACAAAAAATCAAATTAAACACGCAATACTAATAGCAAACAATTAGGTTTTGCAAAGAAGTATCAAATAAAAATGTAGACCTTGAGTATGAGTGATGAAACATTTGCAAAAGCATAGTAACACTAAACACACACTGCTCTCGAAATAATATAACGACATCTTCAATCAATAGCAACCTGAATCAAATTACGACTTGTATCTGCAATTTAAACAATAAATGTCAGCAAAACATGTGTTGTAAACCTAAAAACATATCGTGTATATTAACACGACTTATTATATATAATACCGTCACAATTATCTTCACTTCGAGAAAAAACTCATGTCTATATATCTTGCCACCTGCTTTATAGAGGCACCTGCAAAAATAATATTATGTCATTATATTGTTGTCAACAAAGTACATTTATCCATGTGTCATGTAACCATGTTTATTAGATGAATTACATTGGTAAACGCTATTCAAATGAATATATAATTTTAATAAAGAAAAGATGCAAAAGCTTAAAAGAGCAACCTTAGGCTATGTTTATTGGTATAAATTGCAACCTATTGAAGTACAAAAAAAAAAAAAAAAAAAAAAAAAAAAAAAAAAAAAAAACTATATTACAAATACATTTTTCACTCTTACACAAAACAACCTATGAAACCAACCTGGGTCGTGGAGTGACCTTCAAATTTTGAACCCAATCTTCCATTTGTCACAATATAAATGGTTGCATGCATTTCTCTCACTTACATATTATTTTAAATAAAGTATGTTATGTTGGTTTATTGATAAACTAGCCTATAGACCCGTGATAAATCACGGGTTGCTTTTAAAAGGTTAGAAAATATGAAGTAAAAAAGTGAAAAAAAAATAAAAAATAAATAAAAAATAAACAAATAAGAAAAGAAAGAAAAAAAAGGCATTGAATTTGTGCAAAATAACAAAAAACGGATAATAGTGAAACATAAGGTTGTATAAAATAGCTGAAATAGAAATAACTATATAGTTGTATGGTGAATCAAATATTTTGTAGCACTTCATGGTAAACAACATTCAAAATATTGTTTGAACTTTAAAAAATCAACTAAATAATACGCCCGTGAAATAGAGCAACTTAAAATATTTGATGAATATAAAAAATTAATATAAAATTACACATCGTTTTATTGGATAGTAAACACAAAAAAAACACCCAACATACATGGAACCTTTTAGAAGTGTTGACGGCCTTATCAAAAAACCATCTCTTCGAATCATCTAGGTTTGTAAACGCATAGCTTGAGCTGTAGCATTGGGTTGCTATATTACTAACTTATCTGCAAACACATAGTTTGAGTTGTAGCATTCCAGGTTGCTTATAATGTATCAATCTCTAAACATATCATAAAAATCACAAACAAATGTTGGAAGATGATAACTAAACTTTTAAGGCATATTATACCTATTTTCGAGTCACCTGTATTTGCATCGGTAGTTCCTTGTATAACCAAAGATTCTTGGAATTTTCATGCTCATGGTGACAACGACAAAACGAAAACATTCAAAAATATCAAATATCATATAGTTAACTTGAAAAAACCTTGTCGCAAAACATAGAAGGTTTCAAATAATGTGTTTTTATCATGACACACCATCGCCAAGAAATTGTTTTTTTCGAACAACACATCTTTGTATATGGATTCCTACTACTTTTTGCATTAACAATCACAACATACATGCATTCCATATATTTGGCATACACCTACTCATAAAAATGACTTATGTTCAAATATCTTAAGTGCAAAAACGGTGAACTGAGACATGTAGATATTGGTTAAGGATACATACATACATACATAAAAGTGGATCATTTTAGCATAGTAGTTCCGAAATACTTTATCCAATTTTTCTCTCCATTTCCCATGGTACAAAATCCAGTATATTTATGCAAATCTCATATCTAGTGTTGTAAAACCTTCATCATAGAGATCGATTCACATGTATGTCATCTTTTAGGTTAGACAGGTTGAGTAACGGAGCAAGCCGGATACAAAGAGTCCTATTATAGTATGGAATAGCCCATGTTAAGTTGGCATGTGTAACTATTTAGTTCGCGAAAAAATAAATAATTAATAAAATTACGGTGATAAGACAACAATCATCATATGATAAATCACTTAAAAATTGACTTAGTATGTAAAAAGAGCATGTTGATACATCATATAAAGAAAAAAAATCTATGTGGCAGGAGATCACAAATGGATGTTTCATTGTAGACCAAATCAACAGAATTATCAAATACTATTTTAACATGCCTAGTAAGTATTATTATACGATCACTTAAATTTGAAGAAATAATACTCTTACGGAAAACAAATTTATTCATATGTAAAAACAAAGTCGAGTTGGCCGCATCATTGTTAAAAATCATTCAGAAGCATCAGTGATTATATTTGGGTTCATTGTCGTTTCATCATTAGTTGCGCACACATAATCAATGTTCAATGGACGTTTAATCCTACCACTTTTACCAGTTACTAAGAGTCACACAAAAAAGAACTTCTATAGATTTATCTTATGAAATTAAGAAACCATAATGGAAACAAACCTGTGAACCATAAACAAAAGGAGCATTGTAAAAAGTCGATAATAAACAAATTAAGCTAAAAAACATGAATGATAAACTAATGATGATTAATCACAAATAAAAGATATATAGTTACCTCTTTTCAATATGTCCGGTTTCATCTTCTCAAAATATTTTAATTAGTCTTGTGCAATTTCGATAGCCTTTTTAATAGCCTGAAAAGCAACAAGTGAACACTTATATACAAAGCAAGCCAGTTAAAACACATCAACACTTGCTTCGATTATAACGCCAAAAACATTAGTGGATGCTGGATTGAAGTACTTTTCTCATAAAGCCAAAAACAATATACAGTATACTCTTTGAAATTACCTTTATAGAAATGGATCCAAGTATGGTTAGTATTATCCATGAAAAGTGTTCATGATCTCCTAGTTATACATGGGTTGTTCAGAATTGCTTAATGAAACTGCTTAGAAAGAGTTGTTCAATAAGCAATATCAAACAACTTTCGCCAATCCAACTCTCTAAAGATAATGTATAATACAAGTAGACATGCTTCTAAGTAAACAAGTTAAAACCTGTATGTATATGTATCTATATAAGTGCAACATGTAATATGTAACATTTAATCAATAAATTCTTGCATTTCTTTCTATTCATAAACACATAACATTTCTATGTCTTACTTGCACAATGATGGGTGAGCGAAAGATGCACTGATCTCCTTCAAATTGCCATTGATAGAGATATTGCCTGGAATAACATATTTCAATAGGATAATCTCATATCTGGACACCATGTTTGTACTCCTGAAGTCATGAATATGAAATTAAAGGTTAGGGAGAACACCTCAGGTGTCCACGGGGAATTAGCAGACTCTTAAACTCGACGACTTGGTCAAAGTTGAAATTTCTTGAGAGAAACATTACCAATCTCGGTGTTACTAATTTTGCCACATTAAACATAAATTGACTCTACATGACACATATATTCCTACACATGGTTAAAGTAAAAATCCTAATCGAACTTATGTAGTTTAAGAAACAAAACCTCTTCATGAATATTTCTTTAGACATTTCATCAAACACTTTTTATGCACTCCTTAAATAACATAAATCCTCATAAAAAAATCTCAAGCTATCACCGCAGTATCAAACTCTTTTCAAGTAGAATATGTGAATATACTCGATATAGATCTCGAAAACCATTAAAAAAATGTCACAATTGTTTCAGAAGAAGGAAAGTAGAAACAATCAAGCAAAAAAATAGTAATATGGATGTTACTCGAATGAACCAAGCCAAACATGTGTAAGCACAAGGAGACACCTTAAAATTGATATTATCTCAAAAGACCTTCAAATCCACCTATCAAAAATGAACAATATTTATCATCAGGAAAAAAAAACAAAAATACAAAAAAAAAAAAAAAAAAAAGAAAAAAACAAAAACGAAAACAAAAAAAAAAACCAAAAAAAATAAAAAAATAAAAAATAAAAAAAATAAATAAAACAAATAACTAAGCAAGTATAACAATGGCGTTAATATATTACAGTAAATAATACAAAAAAGAGAATGACGATAGAGATGAAAGATGAATATGCTTGATAGACCGAACAAATTGTTGATATGTAATCAATTGAATTTGAATAGCTAATACCGTTTCCTTAAGTTAAAAGCTTAAATTACGGAGAAATTTTGACCTTCTTTAGTATTTAGCAAAACTGTATTAATTGTAAATTAAAGATCCTTGCTGAAGTGGCTTTATTGACGTGGATTAAATGACATGGCATACATGCCAACATGGATTAAATGAGGTGGCAAGTTTTCAAAAAAATCTTTGTTTATTATATATACTAGCGTGCTAGTAGGGTACCCCGCCCGTTGCAGCGGCGGGTACATTAAAATAAATATTAACGGCACCAAATATCTAGTGGCGTGTCTGCATATCTGTCACAGACAAATAATCAGTATATCAAATGTTTAACGATATTTTATAAAGTGCAATAATTGAATAGCATGCATTTATTGATGAGACTACAAATTCATATGATAAAGTCTTTCGCAATATATGTATATATACCATATTGAAAATCCTACACGCATTTATATTTTACTCTACACGAAGAACTTCTCAATACACAATGTTTGACATGTACACACAATCTTGATCAAATTTTTTGGAAGCTTAATGTTTTGGAAGCATAATTAGATTGTATATTCTGGTTAAATATGTAGGACCTTAAATATCACAACTTTGTCACACCATTATAGAAGCAAAGATGAAGAAGAGATTGAAAGATGGTGACTTGATATGTATATATGTATGTCGTGTATTAGAGAGAGAGAGATGGAAATGAGAGCTTTTATTAAAGAAAACACACACAATACACACACAAGCACACGTTACAAATGAGAGGTAAGGTGCCTTTTATAGTTCCATACATAGGCTTTCTATGGGCTTGGGCTTGGACTTGGTTACATGATTAGATAATAAGGCTTATGAAACATAGCATATAACATATTAGCTTGCCAAGTCCAAAGCCCAATGACTAAACTATTACTAATCTTAACAAACGACACAAAGTTACAATATGAGAATGACCATCACTTCTATATATATATTTTAATGCTAACAATCTCCCCCTAAGGGGTGGTCATTCAAATGATGCTCCACGTGATTAGATCTTCCGTGTTCTTTGTCTTTAACTTTGTGTGTCGTTGTAGAATAGTCTTTAGTCTTTGTTCCTTCATGCATTGTGATCTTTGATTACTGACTTTTCATCGTTCTTTGTTCTTTTGTGATGTGGAGTTATCTGCCTTTCGTCACTTCTGCGTCTGTAGTGGTTGTTCGCCATTCCAACATGCTCATACATCTTCAGTCTTTGTGATACATGCATTTGTAGTTCCCGTTCTTTCACACAGATCTTTGTCACTTTACTTCAGTAGGTTCTTTCGCATTGCATAGAATCTTTCTTTGATCCTTACTTTGCTTTGATCTATGTGAGAACTTTCCTTTGACTTTGTGATGCATGTATGAGCATGTGGAATCCTTCGCCATGGAGATGATGTATAGCTGCATGAAAATAGTTAGCAATAAATCAACCGGTACTTACAGATAAGAATTAGAGATCGTCAATAGCATAGTGTGAAGACTCCTTGTAACCCTTTCCAAGGCCGTTCCCATGTCAGATACTCTCGAGAGAGTTTACAAGACCTACTAAGTAGCTCAATGACTGGGTGAGTCGCTGGGGATCACTCCACGACTGTAGACCATTTGAAACCACCGCAAACACTAAGCGTAACCCATAAAGAATTACCGAAGTGACCTGCTGTCAGGGCTGCTTGATGTTGACCCTGGCAGGAATTTCCATTCAATCATTGAGAATCACAAATGTGAATCCTCTCATAAATGTTCTGGCAGATTGCTAAGATCTGCGTAGGACTCTAAAGTTTACATCTGGCGTCCTTAATGATGAACAACCAGTGTAGAAATATCATGTGTTCCTATGAGATCTTTTGATGAATCTCGAGGCTCTAGACTCGATTAGTGCACATTTGGTTTCCTATGCGGAGATGAGGGAGAGGTCTCCTGCTTCAATATCAACCATCTCTAAGAGACAGATCGATAGATTACACCGGTTCCCCGTGAGAATGAAACAAGCTCTTTTAAGAGAACTTGAGTGGTTAAGAAGGTTTAGTGCAGTGCGTCACTGGGTCCATGACGTCTTTATCTTCAATACCGGTGTCACCTTAGTAACAACCAGTAGCATATGAATTGTACCCGGTGTCTGCCCTAAGGTTGAACATTTGAAGGGCTATTTCTTTTCACCCTTTTTCATAACTTTTCTTTTTAATTCTTCAACCCCTTCTTTCTCCTTTCTCATTTTCTCCTTTTTTCAATCATACCTAAGGACTTCTAATTCTAATCTATTGGATTTGTCCTTGGGTAGATCCCTCCGGCTCTGGCGGATCATAGGACGGTTTTTCCTAACCTTAGTCACCTTATAACTCCATGACTGTCCTATTGTTGCCATGAAACCATTTATTGAAAATCTCTCAAAGTCTTTATGATAATAAAACACATTGTTGTTACCACTTTGAGAGTTTTGCATTTCATTTGAAGGACTCCCCCTTCACATGTGCTCATGTAATTTTTTAAGAAATTTGCACATGTGTGAGGAGTTTGCACTTTTTGAATTGATCCACTTTCAGTGAACATGACCGATTCGAGACACGCTTACATCACTAGTTGGACTAGCTTGAAATTATTACCCGTCCTGGTCAAGTCCAAAGAAAGTCTCTCGATATGGTACATTCTACTCAGACAAGTCCTATTCGAGACACGCTTACATAACTAGTTAGACTAGCTTGAAATTATTACCCGTCCAGGACAAGTCTTTTCGATTACTGACATTTTAAGCTTCGTCAATTCATTGGTACTTACTGAGTCGAGCTCTTTTGAGATTCAGTTACAAACTTTAAACATCTTCGATCACATTTTAATCATGTCTTCTCCCCCTCAAAAATAACATAGCGTGATATTTTTTATATCAACTGATTAGTAAAAAGCATTTTGGAGAGAAAGACAAATTCTATTTTGCATGAATTTGGAACATTTTATTTTTATGAAATACTCCACCTCAAAACTCGCATATGTTTTTGAGAATGTTAAACTTTTTAAAGTTTAGAGGGAAGGAGTCTTCTCGAAGCAAAATTCTGAAAGAGAAAGAAGTTTCAGATTTGTTGAATTTATCATCAAGGTTTTTTTTTTTTGAAAAAAAACAAAGACTTCTCTTTGTTTGAACAGGAATGTCGCACTGAGGCGTACAACAGTGTCCATTTTTATGATAAGTGCACTTTATGGATTAAAATCATTTTTGCGTTACACTTTCCTTTCTTTGAAAACTTGAGTTGTGCACTCTAAGGTGTACACAAGTCAGTTTGATGATGAGCACCGATTTTGATAGATTTTGAAAATCTTTTTGAAAAATCTTGAAAACGTGGTGCTCAGAATGTAAGAGATTTTAGAAAATCTAATTTTAACATTAGATCGACAATCATGGTCTTGAGCTTAAAGATTTTGAAAGTTTTTCTAAAGAAAACTCAAGCCAGATAAGTGTTTGGTTCCCGTTTTAGGATAAGTGCTCCAAAAATATTTGAAATCTTTGTTTGATTAAGCAATTTCCTTTCTTTGATGCACGGGTCCTGAATTGATATGTCCAGAAGCCATCCGATTAAGTCCTTATTTGAAATCTTTTCGAGTTGTTATACCCGGACTTAATTTTTCGATTAAGTCCTTATTTGAAACTTCGCCTAAATCGATAAATCAATTTAGCGTGTCGTTCTCCTCTGTCTCACGGTCGTTTTGACAGCTGATTCGTCAAAAACGGAGTTACGGTTCAAAAGTTATGGCCTTTTAAAGTTTGGTCATCAAAAACCTCACTTTTGTGAAAATTCTCGAAACTTTGCTGTGTTCTCGAAACTTTGGATTTGCGAAACTTCTCCTGATTGCGAAACTTGGGTGATTTCTAAACTTGAGTTCTCGAAAACTTTGACAGATTGCGAAAACTTGAGTGATTTCGAAAAATTTGAGGTATTCTCGAAAATTTTGGACTTTTTCGAAAATACAGTGTTCTCGAAAGTTTTGGATTTTTTCGAAAAAACAGTGTTCTCGAAAATTTTGCAATTTTTCGAAAACCCAATCTCACAACGAAATTTCGAAATTTAGCCCAAAAGTCGAAGTAATTTCTTTCTTATACAAGAGAGAAAATACTGAGTATCCAACGGTGAGCACGAACGGAGCCTTTTCTTGTGTTCTCGAAAATCAGTAAAAAGGGATTTCGAAATGATGGTAGTGATTTTGAAATTTTAACAGTTTTTTGAATAAGCTTAAAGCACACCCAAATGACGTTTGCAATCCAAGATTTTTGTACTTCTAGGCTAAAAAACACCAAAACTTGAAGAAAGTTCCAAACTTGATGATTTTTATAAAACTTTTTCGTGTTCTAGAAAACAAGTACAAAAACCAAATCGAGTTTCTAAGCAATGAAACTACAAAAAGAGTTAAACTTTCTTGTTAGAAAAGGTTTATAACACTAGTTTGTAATCAAAAAAGTGTTAAAAACCAAGAAAAACAAGAAAAGTAAAGAACTTTTCTAAAAAAACGTGATATAAAGCTTAAAAAACACGAACCAAACAAACACTTAACCCTCCTAAATCATTGTTAGGCGATTGATACCACTTGTAGGACCTTAAATATCACAACTTTATCACACCATTATAGAAGCAAAGATGAAGAAGAGATTGAAAGATGGTGACTTGATATGTATATATGTATGTCGTGTATTAGAGAGAGAGATGGAAATGAGAGCTTTTATTAAAGAAAACACACACAATACACACACAAGTACACATTACAAATGAGAGGTAAAGTGCCTTTTATAGATCCATACATAGGCTTTCTATGGGCTTGGGCTTGGACTTGGTTACATGATTAAATAATAAGGCTTATGAAACATAGCATATAACATATTACTTGCCAAGTCCAAAGCCCAATGACTAAACTATTACTAATCTTAACAAACGGCACAAAGTTACAATATGAGAATGACCATCACTTATATATATATATATATATATATATATATATATATATATATATATATATATATATATATTAATGCTAACAAAATAGTTGTATATTTTGGTGAAGGGGTGTTTTTAATAGTGTATTAATTGTATGAGTTAAATAGTATTTTTTTTTAGTTTTATTTGTGCTTTAAATACTTGTAAATTATGTTTAGTTACATGTATTTACTTAAAAATCTATTTTTGGTAATCTTAAAAAATTAATATGAGAGAGGGTCAAAGATGTATTATAAGTAGTATAGATAAACCCATGATAAATCACGGGTAGCTAATAATAAATTGCTTACAAAACATAAAGCTAAAGCAAATGATGCTTCTAAGTGGCATGTAAAAAACATAAACATATAGCAACTCAGTAAATTAGAGCAACAATTGAACTCTTGTCATCTTTTGAAAGGCCAAATAGAACTCATATGATTCACACAATCACACAGTAAATTCTAGAAATAAAGTAAGCAAAATATTAATAGAGTAACATAGACTTCAAATCAGTTACAACTGAGTGGCGTATAACGTTGAAAGAGAAAACAAAGAAAGGAAATTATGCGAATTAGACGATTAAGTAAGTAACTAACTGCATTTGATAGCATATAAGCATGTGATATACCATGGGTGCGGTCCAAAATAAATATTGAGCCCATCCCTTATTGCAATCAAAAACACTTTCATAAACTTCAAGCATAACCTTTATGTGCACCAACATAACTGCTATACACTAACATATCAATATTTCTGTAACTTTAGATGTATAATAAGTAACAATGTGTAACCAACTGCTAATTTATGAACAAAGAAAATAAATAGTAGTTTGCAGAAAGTAATAGTTACTCCTTCGGGTGAACTTAGACTCAATAATGCATTTTGCTAGTCGAATGATGTGCATGCCAACTAACCTTAGTTATAACAATCCTATAAAAATGAAGCCATTAATCATTATTTGACAATATCAAACGAAGTGTTTAGTGACAATTGGGGTCACATAAATTGATCATAGGGTATACAGTTTCAATTATTTTTGAAAAATGTATGCATTTAGTGTTAAACTATCAAAATTTTCATAACGAAAAACAAAATTTACACTGTGAATGCTTTTCGCAAGATATGCACGTACGTACCCTCTTTTTTAGGTGTGTTCGCCGCTTAGCGAATTCATAAAATCCCGGTTTTCCCTTCCAAAATTCTAAATTAACACTTGATGTATAAAACAACATATATAATATATCATCTTCGACTACTAGGGAATGTGCCCTATAAAATTTATTTCGAACCTCAAATTCAAATAGAAAAAGACATGGTATAGTTGACTCCCTTCATTTTGATCTAAACCTTTCTTAAAACATAATAAGATATAAGTCTTACCAAAGATTACTTTTGGCATATTTACATATTATGGAAATCTTAAGGTTTGAAAAAAAGCTTGTAAGAGAACTTGTGCGCAATAATTTTAATTGCCTGTAACAACAAAATCACCAAAAAGGTTAAATGAAATTTGAAGATGCTAAAGATTAAAATGATAAGATAAATCAAGAGAAGGTTTAGTGTTTGGAATAACTCATTTTACTCACATGCGGATGATAAAGACCTATAATATGCCCGTTAGTGATTGGAAGTGATGATCCATTGACATTATACGATGAAATTATAAACTGAATTAAGAAGGTAGCATTGAAGATTGCAAATTAAAATGAAAGAAAGTCATAGCACATAAATATTTTCCTAAATTGATTTCAAATTTTAGAGGTGGGAGAAAAGTGAAAATAAATATTGTAATTATAACCAATTACGTATTAAATATCATACAAACACATCTTAAATTAAGGGTGCAAAGTGTATTTTTATTCTTATATGACATTAGTGACACGAATTTTATGATGTGGCATGGTTGCCTACGTGGCTTTAATGACATGGAGAAATTTCAAAAAAACTTTCTTTTATTATATATATAGATGGTAAAAAAATAATATTTTATTAAAAGATTGGGTTGTTGATAAAGATAGTCTTATAATAACATACACATTTTACTTCGTAGCCTTTTGTTTTAACTTGGACTCTAAACTGATTTACTATTTCTTTTTGGTATTTGTCTCAACATAAATGCAGAATCATAACATTCACTTAAGATGTCGATTATAAGAACACAAAACATCCTATCTACTGAAGCAAATTAAAAAAAAAAAAAAAAAAAAAAAAAAAAAAAAAAATCGAAAACTAACCTTTTGATTAAATTGGATTTGATATTTAGAATGAAGCAAAATCTGCAAAACAAACATACACAAAAATGTATAATTTGTGACAATTGTTGACTCATGCAAAACAGAATAAAGCATAAAACTGAAGTTAGACAAAAAAGCAACCAATAATCTTTAACTTTGTACGTAAAATCAGTAACTTTGTGCTAAACCTTTTATTCATTTTTAATGTTGTCCATTGAGCATTCAACTATCACTTTTTATTCATGCATTTATCAAAATAGCAACATTTTTGAGACATGTGAATGTTAAAAATACTATTTACTCTAAAATACGAAGACTCAAATTAAACTGATTATTGTCTGCTTACCTTTGGTTCTTTAATCAAATCGACAACAAATTTCGTCATGAAGTGAATTTGTTCATTCATGTCTTCTTTATCAGCAATGCTTCAAGGATCCAATTTTATTGGCAATACTCACCTCCAAACATGAAAAAGGAACCACAGAGCATATCTCACACTTTTTTGACAATATGAATACCTCCTGTCATAAAATGAAAATTTTCAAAAGATTATATTCACCTCTTGTTTTTTCAATTCCCATACAAAAACACTCGTATCTTTTTGTTATTGTTATTTTACTTTGAATGATTTTCTCAAATGATCTAACCATTATGGATGTAGCATAACCAATGAAAACACAAATAGAGTCAACTTGAGAGGTATGAAAAATTCCTACCGAGTTGCATATAATGTAACATCATTTTATTATAAATTCAAACCAAGAATTGAGGCTATAGAATAACACCATTTTATTATAAATTTTAGTAAGGAATATCTTTCAACTTGTAATGAATTGTCAATCACTATTAAAATAGAGTAGAATTGTTAAATAAAGACAACGTAAATATTATTTCCTTCCAGAAGTATAACGCGGTGTTTGACTGTAATTATATCTTCTACAAATAAGTTCTAAACCTTCTGTTTATATAAAGCATACCAGAATTAGGACTATAGAGTTTGGAATGTTACGATTTTCAATTCAGTGACATTTTTTGTGAATTAATGTTTCACAAAAATCGGATGAAACTTACATGCACAGCAACATTTAAAGAAAGAATTTAAAAAGCTTTTGTGGACAGGTGTCACAACCTTAGGCCAAGATATATTTGGAAAAAATTGATGAAGAGGGAGGTAGAAAAACTCTATTTTATTAGTTAGGATATATATATATATATATATATATATATATATATATATATATATATATATATATATATATATATAGAGAGAGAGAGAGAGAGAGAGAGAGAGAGAGAGAGAGAGTTAGGATCAAATAAGAAGAATAATAAAAATAGGAAGGATAGGAAGTAACCACAACCACACATTCTAAACGCACCTACAAAAATGAATGCATCTTCATTCAAATTTTTGCTCCCACATTAAAATGTGTGGCTAGAATTACTTCTTACCCTTCTTATTTTAATTATTCTTCTTATTGGATCCCTTCTCTAAATATATATATATATATATATATATATATATATATATAAATATATATATATATATATATATATATATATATATATATATATTCAAACTGGGTGTTACTCGACAGCACAACAGTCATAATAATAGAAAACGATCTCTAATTGAGTCATTTTTAAAAGATTTATCATTCAAATTATATAAATATCAGAGATTACAAAATGAGGTCCCAGATGGTTCCATGTTTACAATTTACATTAAATGAGTTTTCGAATGATAATAAAATTTATAGCCCTCATGAATATTTGTGCTCCTCCGTGCCAGCCTCGTTCATTATGGACCTGAAATACATGCTAAAGTGTCAACACGAGGTTGATGAGTTCATAAAGTTTAATGAAAAAGAATGTAATGTAAAACATTTGTGTGAAGATTTCTCAGCAAAGGCATCGTAAATTCACTCAGTTCCAAGTCCCGCCCATACAAGACATACAACCTGTGTGTTTACGACCCTCTGCCAAATATGATATGGTTTATGTGAACAAAAGTAATACTTGTATCTAGATTCAAAGATAAGTGTAGCAATACCGCTGTATAAGCAATTTTTGACAACGATGTTATATAAACAATGCTGACAATGAAGTGGAAGCCATAATACTATGTTTTTGAACACTAGTGTCAATGAGAAGATAATGAAGTATGTAACATGTAAACACATAAAGCATTTTAGTAAACCACAAACATTGAGTAAGGCAATTGGTGTTTAAGTAAGCAAGCAGCATGGTCAAGTAAAACAAGTATTGCATTCATGTAAAACGAGCATGTATTCTCCCCCAAAACAGTTATAAACAATTAAAAAGAGAGGGGGCCATAAACTCACACAAATGTACAAATAGTTGAGAGTACTTGTGAAAGTATAAAACAAGTATTTAAGCATGTATCTCCCTCAAAGAGTTTACAAAACAATTAAAGGAGTAGGGGCTATGACTCACCTTAAGTTATGTAGTGAGAAATGAAAATGGTAGTCGAATTGCGAAAGTCTCTAAGAGCAACCTATAATAGAACATTGCTACTTAGGTTCGGAGTAATGTCAAAGAATACGAAGAATTGCCTATATATGTCTTGCATATTGTTCATGATGTAGTACTTAGTATGTTGTGTAAATCTTTGAAATAAAATTGGTTTATGAAACATGTTTTGTATATCTCTTACTACCGTTCGGGCCGACATAATTCAGAGGTCACGTAGTAAACGTTAGAGGAGCCAGGACACTTTAATTCGTAAATCCACAACTCATCTCGACGGTTTACTTTAATGAACCCCTCACGTGAAGCTCCCTAGTGTTGTAGTATTTGATAAAAATATATAAGTTTTTGATCTGAAAAGTTACATGTCCAAATAATTGAATAAACTTAGGAAAGTTTACTTTTAAATGAAGATTGTTATTTCAACGAGTTTCTTAAGTCCTGTATGAATATTACTTGTAAAGTTGTAACACCCCCAAAATTTGATACAGCGGAAGACTCGACAAGCTTTCGGGGTGCTACGGGGATTGGTATCCAACACAAGACAATATAGAACCAGATAAAGTAAACATAATAAAAACACAACCAAAACGGGGTTTTAAGGTTTACATTTATCCCAACATCATTCAGAGTCAGGCCCAATATAAAATAACAGTAGGTCCAAATTAATTATCAGAGTTTAGAAAAATAGATCCATAAACCATGAGCCATGGCCGAGCCTTCCATTCCAAGCATGCATATCATCACTTAATTACCTGAGAAAACGTGCTAAAAGTCAGCTTGCGCTGGTGAGATCATAGGTTTAAATTCATCTAACAATATAGTGGACATATACGCAAAACGCTTGCTAGCTAGACTAAGGATTCGCTAAAAGCCTGTGGATACCCTCCGCTCAAACCTAACACACGGATACCCTCCGTTCTAACATAGATATTCGGGTAACCCCTGCAATACCAATAAATACTCGGATAACCTCCGAAGTATCAATTCCCTATAGGTGCACACTACAGTATCTAAATAAGTCAACCTTGAATAGTACACACAACATATATGTGACTAAAGCTGACAATTCCAAATAACCAAATAAGCCAACCTTGAATAGTACACACAACATATATGTGACTAAAGCTGACAATCCACCAATAACCAAATAAGCCAACCTTGAATAGTACACACAACATATATGTGACTAAAGCTGACAATCCACCAATAACCAAATAAGCCAACCTTGAATAGTACACACTAAAAGTGTGACTAAAGCTGACAATATATCCTAGTCCATACGCATAGAAAGTTTTAGAAAGAATATAGAGGCGATAATAGTCCACATAAAATAATTTGCACGTTTCTCACCCCAAGTATTGAAAACATAGTTCAAGAGTAAAAATGGGGCTATGACTCACCTCAAGTCCAGAAAATAGCAAGAAGAAGTCGGTAGAAATAAGATGTATAGTAACTCACGAAACAGCAACTACGGACTCGGCACGACCTAACAATGTTAACTTATTCAGAAATCATTTCCTCAAACTTAAAATATTCCCAAACCCGGACGAGAATCCGTTTTATTTCCGAAAAACCATTTCGTATTAGTTTGGTGTGTTTGCGTTTGGTATCCATACGGGTGGCGGGTCGACTCAAAACAAACCAAAATGTCACACAAAGAATAATAAAATAAACTATGGATCTAATATTAGCCCAATATATCATTTAAATAAATCGCCGAAGTTTATCAAATCCGTCGATTTGATAGCCCTCATATTTATTTACGTAACATACCGTTCCAAGATTACACCCCATCCTAAAGCACATAGCACATAAATACTATATGGTAGATATCATAGTCTAATAAATTCCTCATATATATCGTCAAATTGGCCAGATTTCCCGATATATACACTCGCAATTTATTACACTTTACATATACCACAACCTATGGGCGTCGTAGGATACGATGCCCATTAATATATTCATTTCATATAGCCAAATAACCCGATTCAACCTTACGGTTAAGTGGTTATTTAGTTATAGAAAACGTTTATATTAATCGTCATATATCCGTGACAACACGAAAGTCACAAATAATAACTTACCTGGACTCGAGTGACAACGACTCCGCATAACTCGATAAGTTTACCCGTTATATATATATACAAAATGACATTTTTATTAAATGTTTAATAATTGTCGAGAATTTCTCGTTTTATAACAAATTTTTATAATAATAATACGTTCAATAATATTACGCCACTTTCGTAGCCTAATATATATCTAGTGGTATTATTTATAATACGACTCGTGATTATTATTATTATTAATATACGCGTCTATATAATTATATATCCGTTATTCACGTCTATATATTCATATAAACGATTATATTATCAATAACAATTATTACGAGTTTTATTATTTATGTTTTATTTGTAATAATTATCGAGTCATACGAAATGGTCACATGTCCGAGTCATGACTCTCGGCTCATTGTCCAAGTCCAATGTAATAAACAAAAGTCATAAAACAATACATCTCCGTCCAATCAATCCCAATCCACGTGCTACAACATTAGGGTCCGACTACGGCACCCGACTAACCTATCTCCGTCAATCTAAGTGACCGTCTCACAATCGGTCCCCAATATCCAAATTCGTCAACACTTCTCAATATACCACAAATCTCTTGTCGAGACCAAAAATGATCTCGACACAACAAGCATTTGGCCGAAAATCCACAAATGCCAAACCAAAGCCAATGACAAAATTTATAACATGGAAATATAAACACAAATATAGTCCAATTTCGGGTTGGTTTACCAAGCCAAACCCGAGTCACTCGACTCACTTGAGTCTCGGCACACAACACGAGTCACAAGGACTCGAACCAAGACCAAGAGATCACCAAAAATAAGCTCCCTTGAGCCACACAAAACTGCCCAAATCGACCCACTTGGGTCGCGGCATCAACAACAACAATCGACCAAGAAATCAAGACTCAATCGAGTCTAGTCAATCACCAAAGCAAACAATCATGAAAACCAAGATTCCAAGGTCACAACAAGAACAATAACGAGCCATATGGCTCGAACCCACATCATGCCGTGAGTCCAAGACCCACGGTTCGCTCGACCATCAAGAAATCACCAATAAACCCGGATACCAAACTCATTTCAACATCAAAAACATTGATTTCCAACCATTTTAATTCGTTACCCATAAAGATCTTCCGTGTAGCCACGGATTTAATACCAAATCGTGGCTCCCAAGAACTAAAATCGATTACACTCACCTCCAAGAACCTCCAAACGAAAAGATCTAGTAAAAACAATAAAAACCCGATCGAATCTACAAGGATTTCGTGGTGTTAATACGCGTTTTAGGGCGCGTGTTATAGCTCAAATGAAAGAGAATGAGATAAGGAACAAGATGGTGGTGTTTGTTTTGTGATGAGGGTGGCGGTGTGATGGTGGTGGCCGGCCAAAGGTGCGGCGGCTAGGGTTAGTGATGGTGGTGTTACTATATTAGAGAGAGAGAGATGAGAATGAAGTGGTGAGGGTGTGTTTGTGTTGCTTATTAAAACCGGCCCAAGGACCAATTTTGTAGTTTATTCCCTTTTTTTTATTTTTTTTTATTTTTTTTATTTTTTTATAAAATGTTAATAATAATAATAATAATAATAATAATAATAATAATAATAATAATAATAATAATAATAACAATAATAATAATAATAATAATAATAATAATAATAATATTACTAACGGTGTGGAGCGGGTAACGTGGGTAAATGTAAAACATGTGGCCCGAACCCGAACTCATTTCAAACTTCAATATCTCCCGAAAAACATCTCGTAAATAAATAAAATATAGTCGGACTCGTAAGACGAATCATAAAATCTTTCGTTAGGTAAACCTAGTGCCAGAGTCAACGTAGTACCAGTGAGAATTTAAGAATACATCACCGAGCATAAAATCAAGAATGAATTACGAGAATAATTCACGAATTCCATAACAACATTAATTATAAATATCCATAAAATAGGTCTTACAAGTTCGTTGTGAAATAAAATTTCAAATAAAAATTTTAAACGAACTATAATCGTAATGCGGGTTTTTAAAATAACTCCCTAAACTGCCGGTTGTCACATCCTCCCAGTCTCAGAAGAAACCCGTCCCGGGTTTCACTCGGAAAAATTCATCTACGAAGCGAAAAGCTTCGGATACCTCTTCCGGAACTCGTCCTCACGTTCCCACGTAAATTCTGGTCCATGACGGGAATTCCAACGAACCTTGACGAGCGGAATGCGACTTCTCTTGAGTCGTTTAACTTCACGGTCTAAAATCTCAATTGGCTCTTCCACGAAATTCAATTTCTCATCGACACGAATATCCTTCATTGGAATGACAGGCATCTCATCGGAAAGACATTTCTTCAAATTACTAATGTGGAACACGTCGTGAACATTACTCAGTTCATGTGGTAATTCCAACCTATAAGCTACGGGCCCAATTCTTTCTAAGATCAGAAATGGTCCAATGTAGCGTGGGTTGAATTTACCACGTTTCCCGAAACGTATCACACCTTTCCAAGGCGAGACTTTCAGCATTACTTTGTCTCCAACCTGGAACTCTAAGGGTTTACGTCTCTGATCGGCGTAACTTTTCTGCCTATCTCTGGCTGCTTGCAACCGATCACGAATCTGAGCTACTTTCTCTGTAGTTTCTAAAATAAGCTCAGGGCCTGTGAGTTGGCTATCTCCAACTTCTGCCCAACCAATAGGCGAACGACACTTTCTGCCATACAAAGCTTCGAATGGTGCAGCCTTAAGACTTGTGTAGTAACTATTATTATATGAGAATTCCGCAAGGGGTAAATACTTCTCCCAGCCCTTACCAAAGTCTATGATGCATGCACGTAGCATATCCTCTAACGTCTGAATGGTCCTCTCACTTTGACCATCGGTTTGGGGGTGATATGCAGTACTCATATCAAGTCTCGTCCCCAAAGCCGTTTGAAGTGATCGCCACAAAGCTGACGTAAAACGGCTATCGCGATCCGAAATAATAGATAACGGGACTGCATGATGCGAAATAATTTCCTTCACATATAACCTCGCAAGCTTATCCACACTATCATCTTCACTTATAGCTAAGAAATGAGCAGACTTTGTCAGACGATCCACAATTACCCAGATAGCATCACAACCGCTAGCTGTCCTCGGTAATTTGGTAATGAAGTCCATTGTAATCCGCTCCCATTTCCAGACTGGAAGTTCTGGTTGCGTTAGTAGTCCTGACGACCTCTGGTGTTCAGCCTTAACTTTAGCACATGTCAAGCATTTACTAACGTACGATGCTATATCTGCCTTCATATTTGGCCACCAATAGAACTTCTTAAGATCCTGGTACATTTTGTCGGATCCAGGATGAATAGAGTACCTTGACTTATGCGACTCATGCATAATCAACTCACGAATTCCTCCATACAAAGGTACCCAAATCCGATCTCCAAAACATAACAATCCATCAGATCGCTTAACAAATCCTTTCTCATTCTCAGCCATCCCAAATATATTCTCGGCAGATCTGTTTTCTGCTTTCAACGCTTCCGTTTGAACTTCAAATATTTGAGACGGTAATGGCGATACTATAGTCATTCCCAATGACCTAACTCGCAACGGTGGTATTCTTTCCTTTCGACTAAGAGCATCAGCGACAACGTTTTCTTTACCAGGGTGGTAGCGAATTTCACAATCATAATCGCTTAGCAACTCAATCCAACGTCGCTGTCTCATGTTGAGCTCTTTTTGATTTAAGATGTGTTGTAGACTTTTGTGGTCAGTAAATACAACACACTTGGTTCCGTACAAGTAATGCCTCCATATTCTTAAGGCGAAAACCACAGCACCTAACTCCAAATCATGGGTAGTGTAGTTTTTCTCATGCTTCTTGAGCTGTCGGGAAGCATAAGCTATCACCTTCTCTCGTTGCATTAATACGGCTCCCAATCCTTTATGTGAGGCGTCACAATAGACGACGAAATCCTCGTTACCTTCTGGTAACGCTAAGATAGGAGCACTACACAACATCTTCTTAAGCAATTGAAATGCTTCCTCTTCTTTATCTCCCCACTCATACGTAACACTCTTTTGAGTCAATTTGGTCAATGGTTTAGCTATCTTTGAAAATCCCTCAATGAATCTTCTGTAATAACCAGCTAAACCCAAAAACTGACGAACTTCGGTTAGGGTTGTAGGTGCAGCCCAATCTTTTATCGCCTCAATCTTAGCAGGATCCACATGGACTCCTTGTCTATCAATCACATGACCCAAAAATTGTACCGTTGGAATCCAGAATTCGCATTTCGAAAACTTGGCATAAAGTTTTTCCTTCCTGAGCAATTCTAAGATGAGTCTTAGATGCTCCTCATGCTCCTTTTCACTCTTTGAATAAATCAGAATATCATCGATGAACACAATCACGAACTTATCTAAGTAAGGCTTACACACACGATTCATGAGATCCATGAATATTGCCGGTGCGTTAGTCAACCCAAACGGCATCACCTGAAACTCGTAATGCCCGTAACGGGTTCTGAAAGCCGTTTTCGGAATATCCTCCTCGCGAACTCGAAGTTGATGATATCCCGATCTCAAATCGATCTTCGAGTACACACTCGATCCTTGGATTTGATCGAACAAGTCATCGATCCTAGGTAACGGGTATCTATTCTTCACCGTTAACTTGTTCAACTCTCTGTAATCAATACACATACGAAACGATCCATCCTTCTTCTTCACAAATAAGACTGGGGCTCCCCAAGGTGAAGAACTTGGTCTTATAAATCCTTTTTCAGCTAAATCCGCCAATTGTTTCGACAACTCTTCTAGCTCGGTAGGTGCAAGACGATAAGGCGCTCGTGCAACAGGTGCAGCACCAGGTATTAACTCAATCTGAAACTCCACTTGTCTAGTCGGCGGGATTCCCGGCAAATCATCGGGAAACACATCAGAAAAATCGTGAACTATAGGCACATCTCCAATGCACCTTTCCTTTTTCTTCGTCTCTCCCTTCTCAGAAATTTGAGCCAAGAAAAGGTAACATCCCTTCTCCATTAGCTTTGGCAACTTAGTGCATGAAATCACTCCTAATCGGGATGGGCTCCTAGAATCTTTTCGATCTCCTAATATATTTAGGATCTCCTTTCCGTAAGGTACACGCATGATTTTCTCGTCGCAGAGTATGTGAGCACGATACTTCGACAACCAATCCATACCAATGATGACATCAAAACTTCCTAACGTGACGGGTAGAAGATCTATGTTGAAAGGGTGATTCAAGAAATTCAGCGTACAACCGCGAATGATGGTATTAATCCTTTCTATGTTCCCGTTAGCTAACTCAATATCATATCCAATTCCTAAGGCCATCGGGGGTTTCTCTAGTAAGGGTGCAAACGTAGTGGACACAAAACTCCTATCGGCACCAGTATCAAATAGTATGGAAGCATAACGATTATTGAGAAGGAACGTACCAGTAACGACGTTCGGATCTTCTCCTCTCTCGTTCCCGAGTGCATACACTCTTCCCTGAGCAGCTCTGGCTTCCACATGTTGGTCACCATTATCTTGTCGTCCACGGTTTCCTCCAGCTCCATGGTTTCCATGATTGTACCCATTACCACCCGAGCCTTGATTTCCACGGTTCCACGATTCTCTACACTCATTCCGATAGTGTCCCTTCTTTCCACACCCATAACAAGTAACATCTGCCCTGTTTCTCATCTCAGGAGCAGCTTGAACCATAGCAAGAGGTCGGGCTCTACAATCCCTAGTTGTGTGTCCTTTCTTTGAGCAATTCTGGCATTTCACACTACACCATCCAGTATGACGCTGGTGGCAACGATCACACTTGGGTGCATCACCGTTCTGATTCTTCTTATCTCCATTCCCAATAGCATAAGCCTTAGCTTGTCTCTTGCTTCGGTGATCATTACCCTTAGAGTGACGGTCTCTCTTTCTCTTTCCATTCTTCTCCTTATCAGCTTCTTCTAATTCCAACGAATCCATAAGTTGTTGAGCAATTGTGATTGCCTCATGGATGTTTGCAGGCCTAGCAGCAATCACATCATTTCTCGTAGCTACGAGCAACCCATCAGTATACCTCTCGATCTTTTGAGTCTCGGTTTTTACCATATCTGGGCAAAGCAAGGCCAATTCCTGGTAACGACGATTGTAAGTTGTCATGTCCTTACCTTTCACTTTGTGGTTCAAAACTCAATCTCTAGCTTCTTGACCTCATTCCTTGGGCAATAAGTCTGAATCAGCGGAGACTTAAATTGTTCCCAAGTCATGGCATAAGCTACATCACTCCCAACTGCATTTCGGTAGTTGTTCCACCAAGTCAAAGCTTCATCCTTGAAAGTAAAAGAAGCAAACTTTACCTTCGCATTCTCCGCACAACCACTAACATTAAACACTGACTCAGTCTTCTCAATCCACCTAACCAAGTAAACCACTCCTTCAGTTCCACCAAACTCAATAGGTCCACAAATCTTAAACTCCTTGTAGTGACATCCGTTAGCACGAACAGGTGGAAATGTTCTAGCAGAATTGTTGGAATGATTTGACTCAGCTAGTAGCTCAGCAACTCTTTGCTCTACAAGTTGACTGATCATTCCTTGATCCACAGTAGGTGCGTTAAGTGGAACATGATCATTGTCTCCCTGAACATCAACATTTTGATTTCTGTTGTTGCGGTTAGTAGTGTCCAGGTTGTCAAGAGTAGGGGTTTCAACATTTCGAGTAGATCGGCGTCCTCGGCGACCAGGAGTAGTCACTGTAACATCATACAAGTTCATGAGTCTCCAATAGAACTTATCGATATGCTCAACGAAACATTTCAACGAAACCAAGTCATGGAAAGAATAGCAACAATACACCACGTAACATCAATAAAGCGAATAAGGACTCAATTTCCATAACACCCAAAATCACACAATACCATATACTAATAACCATCAACCATACAATAGCGATCTAACATCATTCCAACTAACGGATAACACAAAACGTACTAATCGTTCCAAAAGAGACGAATACTGAACAAAATACATCAAAATATGATAACTAGCTTTTCTAACCGAACACTCCTCGGTTAAGAAAGCAACAAGACAACATAAACCAATCAACTAGCCACGCTGCTGGCGGAGTCTACTCAACTCCTGCCTCAAGCCATCAAGATCCCTCCATAACGATCCTAGCTCCACGCTATGGGTGTCTCGGTCTCTCTTGAGGTCAGCCACCTCCTTCTCTAGCTCGGCATTCCTTTGCCATAGCTTGCGGTCAGCCTCTCGAGCAGTAACAAATCCTCGCTGCAAACTATCAATATGCTCGTAGACCTCCATCAAAACTCTCCTCAGCTCAGTAGTCCTGCCCACAACGACAGTCATGTCAACTCTCAAATCCGCTAAAAACTCTCCAATAACTCTCTCAAGTCGATCAGATACACATGCAACTCTCTCACTAAGCTCAGTAATCCGAGCCCACAACCTGCCAATCTCACCTAACTCTGCATGCTCAGCAGAAACCTCAGAAGATGCATCCGACTCAACGGGACTACCAGGTGGCAACTCAAACAAAAACGGATGATCAGGTGAATCAGGCTCAATCGGATGTACAGGTGAATCAGGCTCCTCAGCCTGAGCTGGTGGTACTAACACATCATCATCATCAGGCATCTCATCCTCCTGAGGGTCATCGTCCTCCTCAGGGTCATCATCATCACCCTGCTCAGCCTCCTGAGGGTCATCCTCCTGCTCAAGGTCATCAGCCTCATCCTCACCCTCGTACTCCTCCTCCTCCTCCTCGGAAGAGTACCTCATCAATCGTCGTCTCCTACTAGGTGAACCATGTGGAGATGTGGTAGGTGATCTAGGATGACGACGCAATGATGTGGGTGGCACCTCAGACAGAAGAGAATGAGCATCAATCTGTAAAGGTGATGGAGTAGGGCGTACCGACATGCGTGCCGTAGCTCGGTGGGCAAAGCGAGGTGCCACGTGAGCCAAAGCCTGATGAAGAGTAAGCTACCTCGATGTACCAGGGAGCCCTAGAGAAGATGAGGGTCCCTGCGTAGATGCAGCAGGTGGTGCTGAAGTAGAAGCTGCCTGCGATACAGTAGCTAAAGACATGGCCATCTGGTAAGGATCATCAGATGCCATAATGAACTGTGCAGGTAAAACCGGTGCAGTAAGAATATCCTCGACGACATCGGGCATATGGGAGGCCATGGTCTGTGACAACGGCGTGGGTACGTGTGAGTGTTTCAAAACAACTAAGTCACAACTCAAAATACCATACCAAAAATACTCATCAAATAATTCAATCATATAATCTCAATAAAAAGAATTTCAAACACCGCATTACTAAAATGTTTATAAAATATATAGACCATATAATTCCTCGAAAACGCCATCTTATTACTAAAATCCATAAACCTCAAATCATCTCAATAATTCCCAAATCTAACAATCATCTCAAATATCACATAATACCTCAAATAATAGAAGATGCTTCGGCTTGGCGGGCTGGCGGGCGGTGTTCAAGGATCATTTTCTATAAAAATACGGTTATAGTTAAGGCGTTTATTTACCTAGTTCTCTATAACCTTGGCTCTGATACCAATCTGTAACACCCCCAAAATTTGATACAGCGGAAGACTCGACAAGCTTTTGGGGTGCTACGGGGATTGGTATCCAACACAAGACAATATAGAACGAGATAAAGTAAACATAATAAAAACACAACCAAAATGGGGTTTTAAGGTTTACATTTATCCCAACATCATTCAGAGTCAGGCCCAATATAAAATAACAGTAGGTCCAAATTAATTATCAGAGTTTAGAAAAATAGATCCATAAACCATGAGCCTTAGCCGAGCCTTCCATTCCAAGCATGCATATCATCACTTAATTACCTGAGAAAACGTGCTAAAAGTCAGCTTGCGCTGGTGAGATCATAGGTTTAAATTCATCTAACAATATAGTGGACATATACGCAAAACGCTTGCTAGCTAGACTAAGGATTCGCTAAAAGCCTGCGGATACCCTCCGCTCCAACCTAACACACGAATACCCTCCGTTCTAACATAGATATTCGGGTAACCCCCGCAATACCAATAATTACTCGGATAACCTCCGAAGTATCAATAACCTATAGGTGCACACTACAGTATCTAAATAAGCCAACCTTGAATAGTACACACAACATATATGTGACTAAAGCTGACAATTCCAAATAACCAAATAAGCCAACCTTGAATAGTATACACAACATATATGTGACTAAAGCTGACAATCCACCAATAACCAAATAAGCCAACCTTGAATAGTACACACAACATATATGTGACTAAAGCTGACAATCCACCAATAACCAAATAAGCCAACCTTGAATAGTACACACTAAAAGTGTGACTAAAGCTGACAATATATCCTAGTCCATACGCATAGCAAGTTTTAGAAAGAATATATAAGCGATAATAGTCCACATAAAATAATTTGCACGTTTCTCACCCCAAGTATTGAAAACATAGTTCAAGAGTAAAAATGGGGCTATGACTCACCTCAAGTCCAGAAAATAGCAAGAAGAAGTCGGTAGAAATAAGATGTATAGTAACTCACGAAACAGGAACTACGGACTCGGCACGACCTAACAATGTTAACTTATTCAGAAATCATTTCCTCAAACTTAAAATATTCCCAAACCTGGACGAGAATCCGTTTTATTTCCGAAAAACCAATTCGTATTAGTTTGGTGTGTTTGCGTTTGGTATCCATACGGGTGGCGGGTCGACTCAAAACAAACCAAAATGTCACACAAAGAATAATAAAATAAACTATGGATCTAATATTAGCCCAATATATCATTTAAATAAATCGCCGAAGTTTATCAAATCCGTCGATTTGATAGCCCTCATATTTATTTACGTAACATACCGTTCCAAGATTACACCCCATCCTAAAGCACATAGCACATAAATACTATATGGTAGATATCATAGTCTAATAAATTCCTCATATATATCGTCAAATTGGCCAGATTTCCCGATATATACACTCGCAATTTATTACACTTTACATATACCACAACCTATGGGCGTCGTAGGATACGATGCCCATTAATATATTCATTTCATATAGCCAAATAACCCGATTCAACCTTACGGTTAAGTGGTTATTTAGTTATAGAAAACGTTTATATTAATCGTCATATATCCGTGACAACACGAAAGTCGCAAATAATAACTTACCTGGACTCGAGTGACAACGACTCCGCATAACTCGATAAGTTTATCCGTTATATATATATATACAAAATGACATTTTTATTAAATGTTTAATAATTGTCGAGAGTTTCTCTTTTTATAACAAATTTTTATAATAATAATACGTTCAATAACATTACGCCACTTTCGTAGCCTAATATATATCTAGTGGTATTATTTATAATACGACTCGTGATTATTATTATTATTAATATACGCGTCTATATAATTATATATCCGTTATTCACGTCTATATATTCATATAAACGATTATATTATCAATAACTATTATTACGAGTTTTATTATTTATGTTTTATTTGTAATAATTATCGAGTCATACGAAATGGTCACATGTCCGAGTCATGACTCTCGGCTCATTGTCCAAGTCCAATGTAATAAACAAAAGTCATAAAACAATACATCTCCGTCCAATCAATCCCAATCCACATGCTACAACATTAGGGTCCGACTACGGCACCCGACTAACCTATCTCCGTCAATCTAAGTGACCGTCTCACAATCGGTCCCCAATATCCAAATTCATCAACACTTCTCAATATACCACAAATCTCTTGTCGAGACCAAAAATGATCTCGACACAACAAGCGTTTGGCCGAAAATCCATAAATGCCAAACCAAAGCCAATGACAAAATTTATAACATGGAAATATAAACACAAATATAGTCCAATTTCGGGTTGGTTTACCAAGCCAAACCCGAGTCACTCGACTCACTTGAGTCTCGACACACAACACGAGTCACAAGGACTCGAACCAAGACCAAGAGATCACCAAAAATAAGCTCCCTTGAGCCACACAAAACTGCCCAAATCGACCCACTTGGGTCGCGGCATCAACAACAACAATCGACCAAGAAATCAAGACTCAATCGAGTCTAGTCAATCACCAAAGCAAACAATCATGAAAACCAAGATTCCAAGGTCACAACAAGAACAATAACGAGCCATATGGCTCGAATCCACATCATGCCGTGAGTCCAAGACCCTCGGTTCGCTCGTCCATCAAGAAATCACCAATAAACCCGGATACCAAACTCATTTCAACGTCAAAAACATTGATTTCCAACCATTTTAATTCGTTACCCATAAAGATCTTCCGTGTAGCCACGGATTTAATACCAAATGTTAATAATAATAATAATAATAATAATAATAATAATAATAATAATAACAATAATAATAACAATAATAATAATAATAATAATAATAATAATAATAATAATAATAATAATAATAATAATAATAATAATAATATTACTAACGGTGTGGAGCGGGTAACGTGGGTAAATGTAAAACATGTGGCCCGAACCCGAACTCATTTCAAACTTCAATATCTCCCGAAAAACATCTCGTAAATAAATAAAATATAGTCGGACTCGTAAGACGAATCATAAAATCTTTCGTTAGGTAAACCTAGTGCCAGAGTCAACATAGTACCAGTGAGAATTTAAGAATACATCACCGAGCATAAAATCAAGAATGAATTACGAGAATAATTCACGAATTCCATAACATTAATTATAAATATCCATAAAATAGGTCTTACAAGTTCGTTGTGAAATAAAATTTCAAATAAAAATTTTAAACGAACTATAATCGTAATGCGGGTTTTTAAAATAACTCCCTAAACTGCCGGTTGTCACAAAAGTCTCATGGTTATTTTGATGGAGTAGATCCAAATTGGATGTTTATGTTACGACTAACACTTTAGTTCATGTTTTAGACCTAGAAAGTTATATTGTATTTAGCCGTGGCCTTGCCGCGACTTTGGTCATTGCTACCATGGTCTTGAGACTCATCTTTGGCCTTAGCCATGGCTGTGGTCTCGGCTTTAAGGTCACTAGACCTCTTGGTTTTACTTAGCCATAACCAATACATAGTCATTTGGGTATTTAAAAGGGCTGTTAAGAATTTGAAGAAAAATAGCATTCTTTATGGGTTTTCTGGACCCGTGCACCAGAGTTTTTGAAGAAAACATCGTTCCAGACAACTTTTGTGTTTTAACTTTTTGATGAAACAGAGCAGAAAGGCCTTTTTTTGCGTGTTTTAGTTCTGTCACAAAAACATTTGGGACAGTTTTGCCGCAAAGTTTTGGTAACTTCTATTGGCCATAACTTTTGACTCATATACTCATTTTAGGTTGTTCAAATTGCTATGGTTTCCTGGTTAAGTCCTCTACCACAATATGTAATTGTCCAATATCATGTTTATACTATTTTCGTCAAATTTCTCAATATAAGTCACTAGTTTTCTTGCTTACTTAACATAAGTTAATATATAGTTTCCATAACTTGTTTTAATAGTTTTTATACATCATGAACATAACACAAAGACCATATATAGAATGAATGAAATATAATAAGCATGAAAATGATATTGAGCAAGTAAGTGTATTAGGGTTTCTTACAACTTTAGGCTTTCTAAAGAAAGATAGTTAAGAATAAGGATAGGACTTTGATTGAGCAAACTTCCCTTCACTATGGCAATCCTTCTACACCTTTGTATTCTTGAAGGATTTGTGATGAGGTTTTAGGTGACTTGAGAGGATCGAAACTTAAGAGAATCACCTAAAGTTTCTAAGGATTTGTAGTAGTTTAGATGAATCAAAACCTAACAAGAGTTTTTGAGTTGATATAGCACTTGTATTCTTGAATAATACTTGAAGTAGAGAGAAAATCATGAATGTGTTTGTGTCTGTGATGGTATGAACGACCAAAGGGGGATGAGGAGGGTTATACAGGGTCTTGAGGAGGTGCTAAGAAAGTGCTAGGAAGGTGTAAATGAGGAGGTGCAAGTTTAGGATATTTTAGGAAGCGTAGCTTAGAAGTTTACACACATGTAACCAATCCATGAGTACAAGACTTTGAGATTAAGCCATATGCAAGGTGAATCCCCCCCTATAGTCGGCCATATGAAGATATGGTGTGACTAGATGATTAACTTAGTATTATCTAGCTTACGGAGTGAGTTTTGGTCCCGGTAATCGCTAACGGTAAGTCGTTAAGTCATGAAACTTAAAATTGGGTATTCTAAAAATATGAAACTTATAAAGATGTTAGAACTTATTATTATAACCTATCTTAGCATATTTAATGAGTGATAAGTTCTATCGGGTTGTTTAAACGCTGTTAAAACTGGAAACGCGGGTCTAAAACCCGTAATTCGCATAAAACGCTAAACTGGAAAAATGTAAAATTCCAAAACTTTTGGAATTGTTGTAAAATGAGAGAAAATCATATTTCTATCGTTTATAGTGTTTTATGGACATATCGGGATGCTTGAATGACGTTTAAACCTAAACGTAAATTTCGGACACGGTTTCGTGATTTTTGCAGAAATGATCCGACGAGTGTCAAACTCTCGGATTATCATTAAAATAGTTTAACCTACGAGAATATGAAAATAAAATTTCGGGAGTGAATAGTGAAAGTGAATAGTAAAAATGAATAGTAATCCCGAAAATGTGAATTGTTACAGTCTCTACCCCTTAAGGAAACTTCCTCCCGAAGTTCAGTTTATGTCAGGGGTTGAAGCGACGTTGGTGAAAAGATAGGGTTTCTTGTGGCGAATGGTTTCTAAGGTAGCTAGTGATGTACTTTGATTCATTGTTTCAGTGTATGGCGTAGGATGAGGCTTACTTTTATGTGGGAAAGGTAGAGTAAGAGTGATTAATTGTTGTACTCTATCGTATGAATACTTATGAATTGCCTATACTCACATGAAATTTTGTCTTAAGATTATAGGTGAAAAGTTTGTTTCTAATAAAACATACAAGTGATTATTCCCAGCATAACATGATCCCTCTTAAATTAGACATAGGATATCAGGCTATGTATAATTTAGGACCGATAATGTGATGTTCGGTTTAGTCACGTAGTATTGTGTTTCATAAAAGTTTTTAGATGATATTCGATCTTGTAAAGCTGATGAGGGTGCTTGTGGTGTAACTAAGGATGATTTGAGCTTTAAAAGTGCATCAAGATCTGTTAATGAGCTTGTTGTTGCAACGGTTGTGAAGATAATGATGGTGAAAAGTTGAACGAGACTTGTGTTCTTCATTTTGGTTTGATGAGTTTTAGTGGTTTAAGATGAATCTGGGTAAAGAAGACATGGGAGATATGATAAGAGGGTTTTTGATAATGGTGTTGTGTTTTCTTCGTTGGCGCCATGATTCTATTATATAAAAGATACGTCGTGAGTAGAGAGTTCTAAAATAAGCATGATTTTTGATGGGAAATGATAGAATAATTACGTTGGAGGTTTGAATCATAACACATGATAGCATAAAGTAAGAGTTTTATTCATAATACGTGGATTGATTACAAGGTTTTACAACTACTGCTAGCTATTACATGGATTCTACAGAGATTACTAACTGAGTCTATTCAGTTTAGTAGTACAATAGATAACTAGTATACTAGTCTATTGCGGGTTTCAAGGTCCTAGCAACTCTGATTGATTGGCAACTTCTTGGTTTAGTGTGTCATGGAGGTATGAGTCGATGAAGTTTGAGAGGCTATAGTGTCCATGCTGACTTTCTTGTTGGATCAATGGTGGTCGTTATACGATCCATAATGAGTGATCCAACTCATCACATGTAGGGATATAAAAGTGAAGTGATAGTGGTGGTGATAATGGTGCTAGTACATATTTGTATTCATCATCCTCCTCGGAGTCTGACTCAACCCAATTTTGTTAAAAATAATTAGAAGTATTCGACGCAAAATTAGTTGGCATTGGTTTCTCCTCTTCTTCGTCGGTTAAATCTTCGAAAGGTTCTTCTTCGTTATCAGAAGCGAAGGCATTTACGAAGTCAAATCCGAATTCGGGTGAGGGTGGTAAGACTTGGAAGTTATTAGGTAGAGTGGGAACATAATCAGGAGAAGTGGGTGCGCACATGATTTCTATGAGAAGAATTACTATGTTAAAACAATTCTAAAACATACGGGGAAATGCTCAATTATGCTAAGGGTACATATATCAATATGCTAAAATGTTTGCGTTGTATAAGATGTCTAAAATGTCCGTAATCGTTTGGAGGATGGAAGGCACGGAGAGCGCAAGGCTAAAAATATTTTTGCTTGTAAGTGTGGTTATAGTTTAGGTTTCAATTAGACCCGTTTCTCTATAACCATGGCTCTGGTACCAATCTGTAACACCCCCAATTTCGTGATGCAGCGGAATTCAAACTGGGTGTTACTCAACAGCACAATAGTCATAATAATAGAAAACGATCTCTAATTGAGTCGTTTTTAAAAGATTTATCATTCAAATTATATAAATATCAGAGATTACAAAATGAGGTCCCAGATGGTTCCATATCTTCTGTCTATATCTTCAAGATTGTTATTTATGTTGTCAATGACATCTATTTCTACTGACTTTATATTAAAACAGATGAGATAGAAATGATGTGTTTTCTTTCCAATTTGTATCATTGGAAAGAATACTTGAACATATTTTAACAAAATAAACATAGTTTAACAATTTATTATGAACATCAAGTAAACAGATGATGTAGAAATATTAATTCTTTCTTACCAAATGAACATCACCTAAATTCTTGCGACGTGCTTGTTGCAAAACAATTTTCATATTGGCATCCATCATTTTTCTTATCCTTTCTTCATCCATTCCAGTTTCAAGCACGCAATGCGGCTAGTTTAATTATTTAACAATTATCAAATATATTATATTTAGAGTTTTCAATTTTTAATAATGCAAATTTCAATTACTCACCAGCATAGAGGTATTACAATATAGATTTCCAGAACCTGCAAGCTTGTCTCTTTTTAGCTCTTCATAGTTTAGTACAACGCTCCAAATGTCAATTAGATTGCAAGCAACTTCAACTCTTGGAAAAAGGCTTTCGAAAAATACCATCTCCATTTCCATATCTTTTGTTTTAAAAACAATTTCACTAGACAAATAAAAATCTATTTAATAAGAATATAAATTAAATATAATTTTTTTATGCAATAAATTTAAAATATTTCAACATACCTTCCATCGTTGCTTGTACTCCATATGTATTCAATCACTTTTTTTTCTTCTTCACAAAACTTGATGTTAACATCAACTTTTCTATTGTAAAATGGAGATATAACTAAACTAGAAAACTTTACTTCACGCTTTCCTTCAATATCAATATCTTGTTCCTGAATTCCTACTTTCTTTTTCCCTTTATCAGTTGCTCTTGTATCTTACCCTGATTTATCAATTGACTTTCTAACCGAAGGTAGTGTAATTTTAGAAGATATTGGAATTTCATTTACTAAAAATTCGTCTCTATCTTTATGTAAAGGCAACCCTTTTTCAGAAGATAATGGCTTTTTGATCAATTTCAACTTCACTTCATTAAATGATTTTGGGATTACTTGATTTTCTTTTATAGCAACTTTTCTCAAATCACTTACTAAACATTCTTTTTGTATATTCTCTTGGGTGCACAAAAATGGTCCTTTTCTATTCAATTCATCTTTTGCAGGGGAAACTGGTACTCCAAGAATACTTTTAGCAACTTGATGAACAATACCTTCTAGATTATTTGAAATGTAATCAATTTCTTCTGTAAACATATCATCCAGAATTGCTTCAGCAGACCTAATTTCTGTTTCAAAAGAAATTAGAAAACATATCATTAAGTATATTATGATAACATTCAAAATAGATGCAGTTTTAATTAAAAGTTGATGCAGTACTTTTAACTGTGATGCAGTAAACAACAACTATAATATGACAACTTTAAAAGAGTTTCAGTTGAAATTTACTATGATGCAGTAAATAGGTACACTTTTCCCATGTTATGTAGTTGATGATTTTTTTATAATTATAAGTTAACATTTTAATACTTGTTTCATCATGTTTTTAACTATGAAGCACTAAATAAGTATCTGTGATGAAGTTTTTGATTTTCATTACTTCCATCATTGGCCCCACCTTGACCTGTCCCGTTAAGCTCTTGATTGCTACAGTACTCTGAAGATCTCTGATTTAAATACAGACTCGAAGCATTGAAGACAACAATGGCAAGATTCTTGTTCTCTACCCAGGCTTTATTTTGCACTCTTTCCTTTTCTTTTGAACGTTTATAAACAGTTGAAGGAATGATTATTCCTTCTCACATTCATAATCGCCCTCAACAACATATCCACTATTATTAACATCATCTTCTAAAATATCAACTTCTCTCTCTTCTTCGGCTTCTACTTCATTAGTATCAAAAACAATATCACCTCCATTATCAACCTCCTTCTCACATTCATAATTGCCTTCAACAACATATCCACTTTTAATAACATCATCTTCGAAAATATCAACTTCTCTTTCTGCTTCGACTTCTTCTTCATCAGTATCTGCATTATTTAAATATTCTCCAAAATTATCTTCATCAGAATCTACTTGAATATCATCCTTCTCGCATTTTTCATTTCCTTCAACACAATCTCCATTATTATCTACATTTGAATCTAATTCTGTAAATTTATACAAATCTTTATAGAATGTATTTCTTTCTTCCAGCAACATTTTGATATCCTCAAGATCTGGATATGTTGACAATGCTATCTTCATCCTATCATTAGTATCAAACATCAATTCCTTACTCTTTGCCAAACTATGTGATATATATTCTATCATTTCCTGCAGAAAGTAATAATGTGATGATTTTTCGTTACTGCGTCATAAACTACTTATATGTCTAACTATGCAGAAAGTATTACCTTTGAGGATTTTTTCTTGAACTGTTGAAGTTCTTCATCTTGATTAGTTGTTCCATAAAGTCAATCAGTGAGTTGAAGTTGAGGAGTATAAAGTTGAGGTATTATGTTTTCATCCATCTCCTCTGTTAGAATTTTAAGAAAAAAAAATTCTTAAAGATCATTAATTATTTTTTATATCATTAATTATTATAAAGATCATATATATAAGTATACCTGATTGCTGCATCTTGGATTTCTTTTTTTTCAATTTCTTTTTTGGTGTTTCAATAAGTTGAAAACCTTCCAAAATTGGTAGATGTCCAAAACCTACTTTACTTTCTTCTTTTTCTCTCTTTTTCAACAATTTCGTACTTCATGCTTTAAATGCTGGGAATGTTCTATCCACGATGGTAGTTTCGGAAATCGTTGAATCAACATATATAAGCTACAAAAATCACAAATAAAGAATGAATATTATAATATAAATAAACATAATATAATGATGATTTGTGGAATAATCAAATAAATTCATAAAATATCCAAAAATACTATTAAATAATTTGCTTAGTATAACAAACATATCTTAAACTACCCATATAAAACAGTGATGCAGAGTAAAAGTTAAAAAGTGATGCATTAAATAATAAACTGTGATGCAGTAAATATTAGACAGTGATGCAATAATAATAAAAGATCATGAAGTAAGAAAATTATAAAAATATTAGATTTTAAGAACTTACCACCAAAAGAAGAAGCACCAGAAAAAAATACTTCCTGCTTTAAACACTTTTAATTCTGCTTGCATACACTCTAAACAATAACTACACCAATCCAAATTTGGAACTTCCTCTATATTTTCAAGTGATGGAAGAAATCTCTGATTTATCGAACCATCTTTATTTCCATGTGCAAAAATAGAAAAAAGACAACAAAGAAACCTACTTTGTAATCCCATTCTCCATGTGACAACGAACATAATGTCTTTCAAGTTTTCCTATCAAGATTTTTTTTTTGATTTCTTTGTTCATTTGGGTCATAAACACTCAAAGGTAGGCTTGCTCTCCATTTTCTTGTTGTTGCATCATCAGTTGAAGTTTCTTTAAGATACACAACCTTTTTATCCCTAATCGGAATACCAAGTATTTCATGAATGAGTTCGCGTGTGACCTTAATTTTCCTATTGTTTCTTAAGGTCAAACAGCATTTTTCCAAATCAAATTTTCTAAAATCCATAACACTAAAGATGTTAGGGTAGAATAAAATTGGAAATCAGTCTTAAAATTTCCAAATCCCATTTCGTCTAAAGCTTTCATTTGAGCATTTGTATTATTATCAATAATCTTTTTCAAATTTTTAGCAGACATTCTTGTTTGTAAACTTTTATATTCATTGTCATTATTGATATCCTCCACAACAACAATTTTCCCAAGCTTTTTTGGCTTACTGCTTCCTTCATCATTTTTTCGAATCTTTTTAACGGAAGAAACTAATTGACTCTTTTTTTCCTCACGAGAATCAATCTTTTTACCTTTCCTGTTCTTAATCATTGGAATTCGTTCTTCATCAGATTCTGTTGTTTCTTCATAACTAGATTCAGTACTCTGAGTATCTATTTTTTTTCCTTTCCTCTTCTTTATAATACTGATTTGTTCTTCATCAGATTCCGTTGTTTCCTCATAACTAGATTCAGATACAACATTTTTATTCTTCTTTGATTTCTTCATGTTGATTAGATCAACATGAAAAGATACATGTGAATTAGATTCGGTTGCCTTCATCTTCTTTTTTGGTCTGGAAGATTCTTGAACAGGCGCACTTTTCCTTATTTTTGATTCAGCTTTTTGAGAAATATCTTTTCCTTCTTGCATTTGTTCTTCATCATTCCGTCCTACTCAATCAATGCATTAAACAAAATATATCATTAAATCAAACTATATATATTTACTGAATCACATTCTCCAACAAACTGCATCACTTATTCAAACATACATACAAACTCTATTTTATAAAGAGAATATTCAAACACAAATAGTAAATATTCAACTTTTAGTAGCTAACTTCTAAAATTATAAGAGAATATTCAACTTTTCGTACCTGACTTCTAAATTAATAAGTCTATATTCACCTATACACACTGCAATAACATCTTAATCATATATACTATTTACTGCATCATATATATACACTATTTGATTATTCAAAAATTGTAACATCATAAATAGATATACACTATTTATTGCATTATACATTATGTAACATAGGTAATCAAATTCCTACTGCATCACTTTAATACAATTTACTGCATCATACATTATGTAACATAATCTTCTAGATCATTTAAACACAATTATATCAGCACGAAACAAAATTCCTCATATATCATTTTATAACAAATAAATCCATTTTGCAACAATGTAAAAAAATATAAGAATTTGAACTTACGAAGAACAAACACACATTTATCTATTTATGATTCAATATTCAACTTGTAATTCTTCACTTCTAAACTAGTTAGTCTATATTCACCTATACTGCATCATATATATACACTATTTTGATTATTATAATTATGTAACACAGATAATCCATTCAAAAACTTCGGTCATAACATAATCTACTCTTATATTTACAGAATAACTATCATAGCGTTTAGTGCATAATTTACTGCATCACTTTAATAAATTATGTTAATCTAATCTTATATTTTTTGCATAAATTTAATACACTATGATAATCTACTCTTATATTTACTGCATCACTTTCATACATTATGTTAATCTTCTCTTATATGTACTGATGAGTGCTCAAATACTCGTCATTTTTGGTCAAATCTGAACTGCAAAACATACAAAAACACTCAATAATGCATCAAAATACTGAAAATATTCCAAAATTGTGTTTTATATGTTTTAGATGCAGAAAGAGTAAAAACAGATGAAAAACGTACAAAGTTTGCAAAATTGGCAGTTTCAGTCCCCCAACTTTTATAAAATGACAAAACTAGTCCCTGGTCATTCAAAATATGGAAAATTATCACCAAAGGTCCTTTTGAAATCATAAATTGTCACATTTAGTCCTTTGGTGAATAATCTCAAAAGTTTTGGAAAATTACAAGTTCAGTCCCTGTACTTTCAGACTTTGACAGATTTGGTCCCTGGTGGTATATTTTTGAAAGAAAGATCATTTTGGGTCTTTGGGAATTCACATGTGTCACTTTTAATCCCTGGATGAAAATTTTGAGAAAATTACAAGTTTAGTCCCCGAAGTTTGGAAATTTGCAAAATTGTTCCCCGGGTGTTTTATTTTGGAAAGCATTAATTTTTGTCCTTGTAATATTCAAACGTTGTCAAAACTAGTCCTTGTGAATACTTTGGGAAATGACAGCTTCAGTCCTTCATGTTTGGGATTATTACAACTTTGGTCCTTGTGGTGTTTTAAAATTACAAACAAACGGACCCTTGGTTTTAAATACCCAAAACACAAACACAACCCAAAAACCAATTCCCCAAGCCCACTCCCAAGCCCAAAACCACTACCCAAGCCCACTCCCTAAAAATAAAAACAAAACACCCCGTTTTTTATACCTCACCCCAGTCAACACAAGTCAACACCATCCACCTCCTTCACCCCCACATGTCTGATAATCCCCTGCAACACACAATCCACCCCTCCTCCACATCAGCACCCCACACCTTGTTCCCCCTCCAAATACATAAGAAAATAAGCATTAATTGTTTTGATAGCCCTCGAAGCTATCTAAATGCCAGTGGGCATTTTGGCGCCAAAAACGTTTTTGAAGGCTGGGATTGATTCATGGTCATCCGACGGTTCCAATGCAAGTGGGAAAGTGAGAGAAGACTTCTGGGACTTATAAAAGTGAAGAAGGGAAGAAAGAGAAAAAATAATTAGAGTAGAATTAGTAATTAGTGTAATTTAGGTATCGACATAGTGTAAATTTCCATTTCAATTTGTATTTCTTATTTCAAGTCATTGTAATCAGTGTTTTTTATGAATTATAAGTAATCTTTAGTTTCAATTTCAAAGAATCTCAGTTAAATTTCCATTTTGGCACTTTCTTACTTGAAGTCTCAAGTAAGCTTGTATGGTGTAAAAGGTACTAATTTCTGTTTGTTTAAGCTTACTTTAACCTATTTATGAGCTTTCTAAAGTTTTTCAAGCATAAGAGATAGTTTAAGCTAAGAATTACAAAAATACCAAAAATTCAAGCAAAAATAGTCAAAAATAAAAAATCACAAGAAGAAGAAGAAGAAAGGCAAGTTGCTGGTCATTTTGGATTCTAATGGTGTTAGATGCCTCATGGGAGGCTTTAGGATGTGTTATTTGTTGGGAATTCTGTTAAGTAAGAATTCTGCTGACTGTTTCTGCTGAAGGTTACTGCTGAAGAGTTGGTCCCTGCTGAAGCAGTGTATCTGCTGAAGACTAGTTTCAGCATTATTAGTTTCTGCGGATATAGTATTTCCGTATTTTATGTATTATAGTTTGGATATGCATGAGTTTATTTAGGAAGTGATAATGTATATCTTTTAGAAGTTTTAGATTATACGTTTCTTGGAAAACAGTTTAGGGTTCCTTGTGTATAAAAGGAACACACAATTATGTATTGAATAACGGTTTTTAGAAAATACTCTTATTATTATTAAAAGATCCATAGAGGATCAAGAGTTCTTAGTATCACACTTGTGTTTTGTTTCCGCTTTAAAAAATACAAGTTGCAGAGATTGTCTATTAGTGTGTTATTGATTACAGTAACATAGCTAACGATTCTAGAGTGCTCAAGAAGATCTATCAAGGTCTAATAGCTCAACAAGTGGTATCAGAGCCTCGAGAGAGTCTCTGTCATACTAAGAAACACAAATCTTACACATTAAGAATCCAAACAAATCAACAAACATGCCTGGATCTGATGATGACGTTGATACAACCCAAAACCTTAACACCACTTCTCTTCAACAACTCAACCTCTCCAACAGTAATGCTAAGTTTCCATACTTGAAGAATGCTGAAGAATATCATCTGTGGTCCATGAAGATGCAGAACTGGATCACAAACATAGATTGGAATCTGTGGGAGATTGTTAAAAAGGGGAACAGCCTGAAGAAGCATGTTAAAGATGCTGATGGGGTTGTTACAATCCTAGGTCCCAAAACTGCTGAAGAGATTCTGGTTGTGCAGAGGGAGAGTATAGTAAGAACAATTCTGCTCCAAGCTATACCAGATGACCACATGGGTGACTTCCACTTCATGGAGGATGCCAAGGACATTTGGATGGCAATAAAGGCAAGATTTGGTGGGAATGAGGAATCAAGGAGGTTGCAGAAGTCAATGCTCAAGCAGCAGTTCCAAGAGTTTCAGATATCTGAAGAAGAGGGAATTCATAAAGGCTATGACAGGTTTCATCGGATCTTTAGTCAACTTAATCAGCTAAAGGCTAGACCTGACAACGAGGACTGCAATGCTAAGTTTCTGAGATCCTTGCCGCCATCTTGGTTGCAAGTCTGTATTGCTCTCAGGACCAAGGGTGGGTTGGACATGATGTCCTTTGATGACCTCTACAACAGGATTAAATCACTTGAGCCTGATGTTAGAAGTCCTATTCGTCCATCCACTCACTCTACATTTGTTGGCGCCTCTACAAAACCTGTGCATCATGCCTCGAGTTCTTACTCATCAGGAGCATCTTCTCAAACCCATACTCAATCTGCTTCTAAACCAAAATCAAGTAATGTGTTGGATGATATTGTTCATTCATTTGTGGCTGAATATGAACATCAGCAGTTTCTTGCTTATGAGGATTTTGAACAGGTGGATCCATTGGAGATGGAGGAGATGCACTTAAAATGGCAGCTTGCAAAGATCTCCATGAACATTAAGAGGTTTGAAGCCAAGTCTGGAAGGAAGTTTGGTTTTAATGGAAGAGAGGCAGCAAGGTTTGATAGAAGGAAAGTTAAATGCTACACTTGTGGTCAAGTGGGACATTTTTCAAGAGAATGCAAGGAGAGAAAGCCTGGAGATGAAGTTAGATATGGCTCCTATCCAGTGGAAGCAGGGACTACTAAGGCTGCACCTTCAAAGGCTATGGTGACTCTGGATCACCAAATTGATTGGGCTGAACATGAACCTGTTGGAGAGGAAGCTTCTACTTCTTCACAAGTGAATCTGCTGGCATACTCACCTTTAGAGGACAGGAAGGAGCAAGTCTCCTTGATGGGAATCTGTTAGCATTAAAAATATATATATATAGAAGTGATGGTCATTCTCATAATATAACTTTGTGTCGTTTGTTAAGATTAGTAATAGTTTAGTCATTGGGCTTTGGACTTGGCAAGCTAATATGTTATGTGCTATGTTTCATAAGCCTTATTATCTAATCATGTAACCAAGTCCAAGCCCAAGCCCAAGCCCATGCCCATTGAAAGCCTATGTAAGGAACTATAAAAGGCACCTTACCTCTCATTTGTAAGGTGTGCTTGTGTGTGTAAGTGTGTGTGTTTTTTAATAAAAGGTTTCTACTTCATCTCTTATTCTCTCTTTATTATTAACGCCACATACATATATTCAAGTCACCATCTTTCCTTCTTCTAGTTCTTATATTGGTATTAAAGTTGATATATCTAAGGTCCTACAAGTGGTATCAATCGCCTAACAATGATTTAGGAGTGTTTTTATCAAGTTTTTTGTTAAAAAAGTCACACTTTTCATTCATTTGTGTACTTTTTCTTCAAAAAGTTTTGATTTTTACATGTTTCTAGTGTTAAAGTTGTTGTTTTTATTGAAGTTTTAGTGATTCTAAGTGTTTAGGGAAAGATTTGATCATTAGAAACAAGTGAAAAAGGAGTTTTTGGGTGAAAAAATCGAATTTTTGAAGTTTTCTGGTCATCCTACGCGTAAGTTTTGAGTATAGTACAAGAAACAGCTGTCTACAGTACTTCCTACGCATAAGATTAAGTCAAAACCCTTTTTCTACGCATAAGCTTGGTCAAAACCCTCTTCTTACGCATAAACTCACTTTCCTACGCATAAGTTGGGTTCTTACACATAAGATCCTACGCCTAAGTTGAACTTCTACGCAAAAGATTCTACGCGTAAGATCCTACGCATAAGATTTCTTCATCGATCAGAGACTACTCAGTACTTCCCTGACTTAGTTAAGTTTGTGGAATACTTCGACTTTGGATATCTTTCAAGCTTGGATAAGTTTGAGAGATTTGTTTGGTTTATAAACCTTACGCGTAAAATCTTACACATAAGATAAACCTTACGCGTAACATAAATCTTACGCATAAACACTAAGCTTACGCATAAACTACTAATCTTACGCATAAGTATTTTTCTTACGCATAAGTTTACTGTTTGCGCATAACTTTTTGTTTACGCCTAACATTTGTTCTACGCATAAGTTTCTGTCTACGCATAAGATTCATTTCTACGCATAAGATCTGAGTTTACGCGTAAGTTTTTGACTTTTGACAACCAAACTTCAAACGGCCATAACTTTTGAACCGTAACTCCGTTTTCGACGAATCAGCTGTCAAAACGACCGTGAGACAGAGGAGAACGACACGCTAAATGATTTATCGATTTAGGCGAAGTTTCGAGGCCTAAAAACGCTCCGAGAAGAAGTTATTGAGGTTTTAAGGTTTTAGATCAAATTTTTCACCATAAAAACTTGCATCAACTTACACTAATCACAACTCCTATTTCGTTGGAACGATCCAAGAATCAACTTTATCAATCTACACTTCATCAATGGCTACTCAGCAAGATATTCATGCAGCCGGTGCGGAAAACTGACCTCCAATGCTTGAAAAAGGTGGATATCTCCCATGGACAAGCCGCATGCTTCATTACATCAAAACAAAGCCTGATGGTAAATTAGTGATCAACTCCATTACAAATGGTCCATTCAAGCCAAGACAAGTTCAAATTGAAGGTAATCCAAATACAACACCTCCTACTCAACCATTCGTGCGTGAACAAACAGAAGCAGATTACACAGAGGAAGACAAGAAGCAGATCGCCGCTGATGATATGGCAATGCATTTAATCCAACTTGGATTACCACGGGAGATCTTTGCTGCGGTTGACAGCTGTGAAACTGCTTATGCTATGTGGGAACGTGTTAGAAGGATATGTCATGGAACTGAGATTGGACAACAAGACGTTGAGAACAAACTTCTTACTGAATGGGAGAATTTCACATCCACTAAAGGTGAACAGATTGAATCTTACTACACAAGGTTTTGCGCTTTGATGAATGAGTTAATCAGAAACAAGTTGACACCTCGAACAATTGCAACAAACATCAAATTCATCAATAACCTTCCAGAAGAATGGGGGCGTTATGTTACAATTGTCAATCAAACAAAGGATTTACATAAGGTGAATTATGATCAACTCTATGACTTTTTGAAGCAAAACCAAGCTGAGGCTAATGAAGTAAGGAAAGAAAGATTTGCAAAGAATCATGATCCTCTTGCATTAATTGCTACTACACCAACATCGCTACCAGTGAACACACAACAACCATCATCATCTTCCACTCACAACTACATGCAACCTTCATACATTCAACAAACAACACCGGTCTACCAACAACAGTTCTACCCACAGCAACAACAACATGTTATTCCACAATAGCAATACCAACAATTCCAAGAACCAGATTTCACTGAAAATGATGAAGCTACTGCAGCATCGACCCAAGCGTTTGCTTTTCTGTCAAAGGCATTCCAAGGACGCTATTCTACACCAACAAACAACAAACAAAGAATTTAATCGAATACTCGCAAGAGGCAGATTGCTCAGCCGAGTTTCAATATGGGCAACGGAGGCCAAATGGTTGGAGTTTATGGGAATCAGCAAGGATATGCTACTGGAATTAACATGGGGAATTAGAATATGCAGAATGAAGTGAATCAGAATGCAGGAAATCAGTATGGTCAGTATGCAGGGAATCAGTTGGGTCAGTTTGTTGGAAATCAAAGGGGTCAGAATGTTGGTAATCAGGCAATGGGTAATCAGAATAGAAATGTTGCAGCTCCAGTAGTTGGGAATTTGGGAAATGTGAATCAGGGTAATCCAGTAAAGTGTTTCAACTGTCAGGGTGTAGGTCATATGGCAAGGAACTATCCTACTAAGCCGAACAAGAAAGATCTCGAGTACTTGCAGAAAGCAGTGATGTTGGCACAAAAGGTTCAGGTAGGGTTTCAGTTAAACGCAGAGGAGAATGATTTTATGGCTCTTATGGATGACATGGAAGATAGAGAGGATATCGATGCGAACTGCATATTTATGGCGAATCTTCAGGAAGCTAAGTATGACACGGATTCTGACACACTTCCAGTTTATGACACCAACGCACCATCTGAGGTATCAAACTTCAACACATGTCACAATAATGATATATTTGATATGTCTCCTCATAAGGAACATCATTTTGAGAAGCTAGCACCCACTTATGATACATACCTGGATACGCCAAGTAGTAGCAATACTCCTTCAGCAACTCCAAATGTGAATCATAATGGAGGCTTCGTTTCACAGCATGCTGAGAATGATGAGGAAACACGTGCTTTGTTTGAATCATTATTGAATAATTGTCGTATTGAAATTGAGAATGTGAAAAAGGTCAATCGCGATGTTAAGGCCGCGAATGTTAAATTGACCGCTGAGCTTGAGAGTTACAAAGAAAACGTTAAAGCTTTTGAATTTCATAACAAAAGATTGTCTGAAATAGAAACTGGTTATCAAAATTCCGTTTCAAGGGAAAAACAGTTACAACTCAAGTTTGATACACTTGATGTTAATTCTTTCAAAAAGATAAAATCTTTAAACGCGGAAATTTCTGATTTACAAAACCAACTTTCTAAACAAAAATCAGCTTATACCAATCTTGAAAAAGAAAGGGATGAGCTGAAAAAGGACTTTGCAAAGAAAGAAGACAAACTTTTGGCCGAAATCGTAGAGTCAGAAAACATGATTGCTCATTTAGAAGAATTGGTGGTTAAGTCGGGTCAGTCAAGTCAAACAATGAAAATGATTTCAAATCAAACTAATCTGATTTACCATACGAAACATAAAATGGCTCTTGGTAACAACACCCCTTGTAATCTCAAGAACGCTCAGCAAGAACATAATGTTTTGTATAATGGTAATGTGATTTACACCAAACATGATCCTCCCGTCGTTCGGGATTCTGTGCAAACAATAGAACATGTCGAAGAGAGCATAAATAAAATGAAACAAAAGGATTTGAAACCCATTGATTACAACAAATTGAACAAACTTTCGGGAATTACTTTTGTTCCACAAAAAGAACCATCTGTGTTTTCCATAAAACGACCATTCTCAAAAATGTTTTCTAAGAAAGTAATTGTTTCCAAATCTCTTTCAAAAATGGAACAAATGTCTTCTAACAACACTTTTAATACAAGTGAGGCTAGAGAAATTTTGGATGACGTTAAAAAGAGAATTCAAGAACTTCAAAATATTGTTGCTTCTAAAACTACAATCAATATTAACAACTGGCATTCCAGTTTTCATATTGAGCAGAAAAAAGTTTTTGAAAACGAAATTACTATCCCACTGAATAACATCAGTGCGAGGGTAATCCATTTTGAACAAGCTTTCTTAAAAGAAACGACCGACTTTGTCAAGGACCACAAATCCCTGGTAAACGAAGCTAATGATACTCGTGAAAACATCAATGTTTTGGAAAACCTGAATGATTCTCTCTTCGAAGCTGCTATGACCACTGATATTATGTCCATCATTTTACAAACATATTCTGTTCAAGACGATGAAAGACTAAGAGCTGAGACCTCCGAAAGTGTTTCAAAATATGAAAATGCTCTTATAAGGCTTGAAAAAGAAAATGTGTCATATTTTAAACAACTTGATCGAAAAAAGGAAGAATGCAAGTATGACAAATTATCGTATGAGCGTGCCTTAAAGAACATGAAAGAGCAAAATGATCTTTTGAGGGCTCAGCTTGAAAGTCAAAAAGGAAAGGGTGAGGAAACCAAGTTTGCAAAACCATTGACTTCGGAGAAACCAAATGTTTCAAACACGGTTCAAAAACCAAAAATGTCAATTTCACGGTTTGCTCCAAAAGTCGATGAAAAAAAGGATTTGACAAAACCAGTCACTCCAACACCCTTGCCAAAGAAAAGTGAAAATGTTAAGATTGTTGATAAAGGAAAAGCGGTTGTCGAAACACCAAAAGTGATAGCACCTGGCCTTTTTAGGATTAGTCCCACTAATGCGTCTGCCTCCACTTCTAAGACAAATGCGTGCAAAAAGGATAATTCTAAAGAGTCTAGTGATGCTAAAAAGGACAACAATATAAATCCTAATGCGTATGCCTTACCTTCTACAGGATTAGAAAGCACCTCTGGAGCAGCAGACTAAAGCCTAAGAGCAATACAAGGAACAATAGATTCTCGCCTGCATCTAAGAGTAGTAGAAAGAATAAAGTTGAAGAAGTAGAAGAACACCCTAGGAATTTATCGCTTTGTAATAAGAGACATGTTTCATCTGAATGTAATGTCGAAAGTACTGTTTCTAATGCATGTAATGACTCTGTTTGTTTAATATGCAAGAAATGTTTAATTAATGATGTTCATGATGAATGTGTTTCTAAGAATGTGAATGTTACGCCTGAACAGAAGAATGTTCCAAAAAGACCTAGTGCTAGATCTAGATCTATAGAAAGATTAGTTGCACGCTTTAGGTCTACCACTATTAGTCAAATGCCTAGGAACTACCTTAAGTTTTGTATGTGGATTCCAACGGGTAGAGAGTTCACTCTTACGAACGGCAAATTAGAAATAACTAAAGCTAAACAAGTAGCAACTGTCTATGAGTGTGATTCTGATTTTACTCCTAACCTCATGGAACCAAATTCAAAACGGTTTCCAAATACAAACTCTTCTGTTCTTGGCATGTTATCAAAATATGTCTTTGGATCGTCGACTCGGGTTGCTCCAAGCACATGACCGGGAATTTAAAGCTGCTAATCAATTTCATCTGGAAATTCATGGGAACTGTACGCTTTGGAAATGATCATGTAGCAACTATTCAGGGTTATGGAGATCTTCAGTTTGGGAATTTTTTAATCACTCGAGTTTATTACGTCGAAGGGTTGGGACACAATTTGTTTTCAGTTGGGCAGTTTTGTGATGCAGATTTAGAAGTTGCATTCAGGAGAAACACGGTTTTTATAAGAAATTTGGTTGGTGATGATCTCTTAATTGGCAATCGTTGTACAAACTTGTATGCTATAGACATCAACCAAATGGCTTCTACATCACCAATTTATCTTATGACAAGGGCAACCGAAACTAAGTCCTGGCTGTGGCATAGAAGATTATCCCATCTCAATTTTGACACGATCAACAAGTTAGCCAAAGACAACATCGTCACCGGACTTCCTAAGTTCAAATACACCAAGGAACACCTTTGTCCATCATGCGAACAAGGAAAAAGTAAAAGAGCATCATATAAACCCAAAACCCTACCTAGTTCGGAAGCAAGGTTACATATGTTGCACATGGACTTATGTGGCCCAATGAGAGTTGAAAGCTTTAATGGGAGGAAGTATATTCTTGTTATTGTTGATGATTATTCAAGATATACTTGGGTAAAGTTTTTGAGATCAAAAGACGAAGCACAAGGCATCATCATCACATTTCTGAAGCGTATTCAAGTTCTACTTCAAGCTCCAGTAAGTATTATACGAACAGATAATGGCACAGAATTCACAAATCAGGAATTAAGAACTTACCTCGAAGATGTTGGAATTACACATCAAACATCAGTTGTTAGAACTCCACAGCAGAATGGGGTAGTTGAAAGAAGAAACCGAACTCTTGTGGAAGCTGCTCGCACAATGCTGATTTTTTCTAGTGCACCACTATTCTTATGGGCTGATGCTGTAGCCACTGCTTGTTTTACTCAAAACTGATCCCTAGTCCATCCGAGATTCAATAAAACCCCATATGAGCTAGTGAACAACCGTAAACCTGACATCTCTTACCTTCACGTGTTTGGCGCTTTGTGCTATCCGACGAATGACAGAGAAGATCTAGGGAAGTTAAAAGCTAAGGGTGATATTGGAATCTTCATTGGATATTCAGAAAACTCGAGGGCATTCAGGGTGTATAATAGAAGAACGAAAAGGATAATGGAGACGATGAATGTGAAGTTTGACGAGATTTCACAAATGGCTTCTGAGAGATACGCTCTAGAACCCGCGCTTAATCCGATGGCTTCTAATCAAACCAGATTAGGACCCGCACCAAACAGTCAGACTTCTGGACACATCAGTTCAGGACTCGTGCCTCAAGGAGCTCAGTCAACAAACACGGATAAACCTTCAGAACAAGAACTGGAAAATTTCTTCGAGTTAATGTTTGATGAATATTATGGTGGAACTTTGACAAATGCATCTCAACAACATTCCGCTGCACCCGCTCAAAATCAACCACCACCACCACAGGATGTATCTACAACAATCGAAGCTGAAGCACCAACTACCTCAACATCATCAACATCTACTCAAGCCACTCCAGTACTTGAAACTGAACTACCAAGAGTTGATGAGCAAAATCAAAACACTAATTTTCAAGAAGAACCTACAAATAATTCAAACGATGTTGCGTTAGAAGAAGAAGAAGTATTTGAAAACCCATTTGCAACAGACTCTGCTGAATCTTCTTCAAGGTTACAAGAACCATCTAACACACATTTGTTACACCCAAGGTACCCTTCTACGTTTCAATGGACAAAAGACCATCCAATAGAACATATTATTGGTGAACCTTCAAAGCCAGTTCAGACAAGGAGACAACTTGCCACCGATCTCGAATTGTGCATTTACGTTTGCTCAATCAGCCTCAAAGAACCTAAGAACATTCGGGAAGCAATGACAGAAAACCCTTGGATTGAAGCGATGCAGGAGGAATTTCTTCAATACCTGTTACATGATAGTTGGGAACTTGTTGAACGACCACTTGATAAACGAGTTCTTGATCTCAAGTGGTTGTGGAAGAACAAACTGGATGAGGAAATGACTGTTATTCGCAACAAAGCTCGTCTCGTGGCTAAAGGTTATCCACAAGATGAAGGGATAGATTTCGAGGAATCATTCACGCCTGTAGCTAGACTTGAAGCAGTCCGGATTTTCTTAGCCTATGCCGCTCACAAAAACATCACAGTCTATCAGATGGACATTAAGACAGCTTTCTTGAATGGAACACTGAAAGAAGAAGTGTATGTGAGTCAGCCAGAGGGATTCATCGACAAAGATCATCCAGACTACGTCTACAAGTTTAAGAAAGCAATTTATGGTTTAAAACAAGCTCCAACAGCGTGGTATGACGAACTATCATCTTTCTTGCTTAAAAACAATTTCACAGAATGAACGGTTGATGACACCTTGTTTATCAAAAAATTCAAAAATGACATTTTGATTGTTCAAATTTACGTAGACGACATAATTTTTGGATCAACCAATCCTAACAATTCAAAACATTTTGAAAATCTCATGAAAAGCAAATTTGAAATGTCCATGATGGGGGAACTAAAATTCTTTCTTGGTTTACAAATACATCAATCCCCTCGTGGTATTTTTATCAATCAAGCTAAATATACAATAGAGATTTTGAAAAAACATGGAATGGAAAATTGTGATTCTGTTGGTACACCAATGGTCACTTCACCAAAAATAGGCGCTGATTTGTTTGGAAAACCCATCGATCCGAAAAAATATCGGAGCATGATCGGTTCTCTCATGTACCTAACTGCTAGCCGACCCGATATTCAATTTGCTGTTTATTTGTTAGCACGGTTTCAGGAAAAGCCTACCGAACTTCACCTCAAAGAGGTTAAACGGATTTTTCGGTACCTACGAAGCACCATTAACATGGGACTTTGGTATCCGAAGGATTTGGGGTTTAATCTAACAGCATTTTCAGATGCAGACCATGCTGGTGATCAAGTTACAGCAAAGAGTACATCAGGTGGAGCACAATTTTTGGGTGAAAAGCTAGTAAGCTGGTCGTCAAAGAAACAGGATTGTACTGCGCTATCAACCGCCGAAGCCGAGTATGTGTCTCTATCTGCGTGTTGTGCCCAAGTTCTTTGGATGCTGACACAGCTTACAGATTATGGCTTTACTTTTGAGAGAATACCTATGTATTGTGACTCAAAAAGTGCCATAGCCATCTCGTGCAATCCCGTACATCACTCTAAGACGAAGCATATCAAAGTCCGCTACCATTTCATCAAAGAACACGTGGAAGAGGGTACTGTTGAATTATTTTTCGTTAAGACTGATTACCAACTCGCCGATCTATTTACTAAAGCCCTTCCAAAAGAACGGTTTGACTATTTAGTTCGACGAATTGGCATGCGAAGCCTAACTCCTGAGGAGCTAGAACGTCTTTCTCGAATCTTCTTGAAAAATGTTTTCAAAATCGCTTCGCTGTAAATATCTTTGAAAAAACAAAATACAAAATTTGAAAAACCAACAAAAACAAAATACAAAAATATAATAAATCAAAAAAAAAAAATCCAAAAATATTCTTCTCACGACATGTCTCTCGTATAAATCAATATTCTGTACGTTTCTAGAAATGTCATTCAACAATGATACGGACATGTACAGATGCTTGAACGGGAGTTCTTTTAAATGTTTTCCTAAAACATGTCGTTTCTCAAAAGTTTCTTCACAATGGCTTTCGTATACTTCAGCACGAAACCCGTACTAAAATGATGACTTCTGATTATTTTCAAATCAAGGACTCGTATGTTCAATGATGAAATATTTTTCAAAAAGTTCAAGTCTAAACAAATGAAAAAGATTTCAAGCATAAACTCGTTTTTCAAAATACAATTCTTGAGCACTTTTCCAAAATTGTTCAAAAGATTTCTCAAAATCTTTCAAATGAGTGCTCAAGATAACTCCCACAAAACCTTTAATTGATTTTAAAATATGCTATCATTAAGGGGGAGTATAAACAACTAAAATGTTCCAATTTCATGCTAAATCAAATATGTCCTTCTCTCCAAAAAGCTTTTTATTAATCAGTTGATATCAAAAATATCACGCTATGCTATTTTTGAGGGGGAGAAGACATGATTAAAATGTGATCAAAATGTGTAAAGATTGTGGCTGAATCTCAAAAGAGCTAGACTCAGATAGTACCAATGAATTGACGAAGCTTAAAATGTCAGTTATCGAAAAGACTTGTCCTGGACGGGTAATAATTTCAAGCTAGTCTAACTAGTGATGTAAGCGTGTCTCGAATAGGACTTGTCTGAGTAGAATGTACCATATCGAGAGACTTTCTTTGGACTTGACCAGGACGGGTAATAATTTCAAGCTAGTCTAACTAGTGATGTCAGCGTGTCTCGAATCGGTCATGTTCGCTGAAAGTGGATCAATTCAAAAAGTGCAAACTCCTCATGCATGTGCAAATTTCTTAAAAATCCATGAGCACATGTGAAGGGGGAGTCCTTCAAAAGAAACAAAAACTCTCAAAGTGTCAACAAAAAAGTGTTTATATTCATAAACACTTTGAGAGATTTTCAATCAAAGGTTTCATGGAAATTATAGGATTCATGGAGTTATAAGGTGACTAAGGTTAGGGAAAACCGTCCTATGATCCGCCAGAGCCGGAGGGATCTACCCAAGGACAATTCCAATAGATTAGAATTAGAAGTCCTTAGGTATGATTGAAAAAAGGAGAAAATGAGAAAGGCGAAGGATTCCACATGCTCATACATGCATCACAAAATCAAAGGAAACTTCTCACAAAGATCAAAGCAAAGCAAGTTCAAAGAAAGATTCTTCGCAATGTGAATGTATCTACAGAAGTAAAGTGACAAAGATCTGTATAAGAACGGGAACTAAAAATGCATGTATCACAAAGACTAAAGATGTATGAGCATGTTGGAATGGCAAACAACCACCACAGACATAGAAGTGACGAAGGACAGATAACACCACATCACAAAGGAACAAAGAACGATGAAAAATCAGTTATCAAAGATCACAAAGCATGAAGGAACAAAGACTAAAGACTATTCAACAACGACACACAAAGTTAAAGACAAAGAACACGGAAGACCCACTCACGTGGAGCATCATTCAAATGACCACCCCTTAGGGGGAGATTGTTAGCATTAAAAATATATATATATAGAAGTGATGGTCATTCTCATAATATAACTTTGTGTCGTTTGTTAAGATTAGTAATAGTTTAGTCATTGGGCTTTGGACTTGGCAAGCTAATATGTTATGTGCTATGTTTCATAAGCCTTATTATCTAATCATGTAACCAAGTCCAAGCCCAAGCCCATTGAAAGCCTATGTAAGGAACTATAAAAGGCACCTTACCTCTCATTTGTAAGGTGTGCTTGTGTGTGTAAGTGTGTGTGTTTTTTAATAAAAGCTTTCTACTTCATCTCTTATTCTCTCTTTATTATTAACGCCACATACATATATTCAAGTCACCATCTTTCCTTCTTCTAGTTCTAATATTGGTATTAAAGTTGATATATCTAAGGTCCTACAGAATCTCTCAAGTACACAACTGTGTGTTTGGATGTAGTGTAAGATACAATGAGCTTAAACAAGAATTTGATGAATTGAAACCAAAGTACAATGAGTGTTATATAGAGGTAGAGTCTTATAAAATGGCTTTAAAAACTTTAGAGAAACAAAAAGTCTGGTTTCAAAAGAATCAAGTTAAATATGATGAAAAAATAAGAGTTCTAGAAAGTGATTTAGAAGTTGCTAAGATAGATTTAAAACGTACTAAAAAAGAGAAGTCTGATCTAGAAAAGGAAAAATAAGAATTACAAGTTAAGTTGGACAAAGAGATAACTAGAAATAAACAATGGTTAATATCTGGTGATAATCTAGCTAGTGAACTTTATGGTAGTCAGGCTGTGAACTCTAAAATAGGTTTAGGATTTCAAAAATATGTTGGTTTAGAAGCTAGGAATGACCTAGGTAAATCCACACCAGCAGGGTTAGCTAACTTTGTCAAAGAAGGTAACTTACATGCTGTCCCTGGACCTATAAGAGGGGAAAATATGCCTATTGACCTATCCATACCTAGTGACTTTGATGGATCACACCATCTCTATGGCAAAAAGTCAACTGACTTGCCAGACCCTATTACTAAATCTACTGACTTTGTCTCTTGTTGTGACAGTGACAAGTCTTCTGATGAAGGGACTACCTCATTTGCCAGCTGTGATTCAAGTGAGAAGTCTGACCTGCCCAAGACCACTCGCAAGACCACTTCCAAGACCATACCAAAGACATCACCCAAGTCTCCCCACAAGCCTTCTAGAGTTGCTGCTGATATCAAGACAGTTTCTACTGAAGACTTGTTTTTAAATTCTTTGCAAAATAATACTTTTGGTTATGATAAAAACAATTCTGTTTATCATGGTGGTTTGAATACTTTTTCATGTTATGGAACTTCCTTTGGTTTGAATAAATCTTCTAAGAAGAAGAAATGTTTTGTGTGTGGAAGTAAATCTCATTTGATTAAGGATTGTACATTTCATGAGCAAAGAATGGCTGAATGTATTAGTCAAAGGAAACCTAGGCAAATGTGGAAGAATGTTAGTGAAATACCCTCTTATGTTCCACATCAGCTGAAATCCAATTCTGCTGAACCTCATTCTTCATGGAGAAGAACCAGTACTAGACCATATGTTCGACCCACTAGTTCTTTCTTTTCTAATGGTTATTGGCCTAATCACTTTGTCTCAATGTATTATGGTGGTGGGTATTGGAATACTGCTGTAAAGCCCTCAGCAGGTTGTTCTTGGACAAAGATGGGCCCTAATATGCATTGCAGGCCCAAGAATAATGGTGGATCTAAAACATCTACATGGCCTATCACTAATGATCCACAAGGCAGGCTCAAGTCAGCAATGACATGAGTCTCCAATGTGTACTAACTTTTGTATATTTTTTTTTTGTTGTTGTAGGATCATCCTTTGAAAAGTACTAAAGTAGGTATTGTTGATAGTGGCTGTTCTAGAAGTATGTCAGGGAACAAGGACAAGATGCATGACTTTGTGCCCATAGAAGGAGGAGGTACTGTGACTTTTGGTGGTGGAGATGGCAAAATTACAGGGAAAGGAACTATTAAGACACCTTTGTTAGATTGTTTATTATGTGAAGGAACTGGAGCATTTTAATCTATTCTCTGTATCACAAATTTGTGACACTAAGAATAAGGTTTTCTTCTCTGAAGATGAGTGTCTTGTACTCTCCAAGGACTTCAAACTTCCAGAAGACACAACTGTTTTGCTGAGAGTTCCTAGAACCTTCAACTTGTACACATTCAATCTGAATGATGTAAAGCCAAAAGGAGATCTAACATGTTTGGTGGCAAAAGCTTCCCAGGATGAATCTACCAAGTGGCATAGGAGAATGGCTCATGTGAATTACAAGACTATCAATAAGTTGTCTAAACTTGGTCTTGTTCAGGGCCTACCTTCTAAACTCTTCACCAATGAACACAATTGTATTGCTTGCAACAAGGGAAAGCAACACAGAGCCTCTCACAAAGCCATCAAAGCTATGAGCACCATTTCAGAACCTCTTCAGTTGCTGCACATGGATCTCTTTGGTCCAACTCCTATCAGAAGTATTGATCACAAGTACTTCTGCCTGGTTATCACAGATGATTTTAGCAGGTTTTGCTGGGTATTCTTTCTAAAAACTAAAGATGAAACAACTCCTATTTTGAAAGAATTCATCATTTTAATTGAAAACCAGCTTAATAAAAAGGTTAAAGGAATTAGGTGTGATAATGGGACAGAATTCAAAAATGTTGTTTTCATAGAATTTTGTAAGTCTAAGGGGATTAGAAGGGACTATAGTACTCCAAGAACCCCACAACAAAATGGGGTTGCTGAAAGGAAAAATAGAACCCTCATTGAGGCAGCAAGATCAATGCTTGCAGACTCCAAATTACCCACAATGTTTTGGACTGAAGCAGTAAATACTGCTTGTTATGTCTTAAACAGCGTATCCATCACTGGACATCATGTCAAGACACCTTATGAACTTCTCACTGGGAAAGTTCCAGACATACATTACCTTAAACCTTTTGGATGCAAAGTGACCATTTTAAATACTGCTGATATACTGGGTAAGTTTGATGGGAAAGCTGATGAGGGGTACATTGTGGGTTATTCAGCTCATAGCAAAGCCTATAGGGTTTATAATCTGAATGCCAAAAGGATAGAAGAGACCCTTAATCTAAGATTTCTTGAAGATCAGCCTAATACTCAGGGACAAGGCCATTCTTGGTATTTTGACCTAGATTATTTGATTGACTATTTGGGTTATTCTAGACATGCTTCTAATCCAAATGCAGGTACCAAAGATCCACATTCTAATCCTGCAGGTTCCATGGATGATGACTCAGACTGTGAATCTGAGCCAGATGAACATACCATTGTTGTACCATCTTTTCTACCTAACCATTTTGTTGGTAATCATTCTGCTGCTGAATAAGAGGATGAGTCACATTATGCAGAGGATCTTGCAAGATTGAAGAAGCAAGAACATGCTGCTACTCAGGAAGCTCAGAAACTCAATCACAAGGTTACACAAGAGACTGAAGCAATCCTACATCAATCAGCCCAAGCAGTCAGTGGAAACAAGGATACTGCTGACAATTCTACTGAAGGCACACCTATTACCACTAATAAGGTCAAAGATGTTGATGATGCACACTATCCCATTTCTACTGAAGTCTCTGCAGACTTTGAGAAGCCCTTCACAAGATTTCCAAGTCCTTCTGATCTTGGGAATTATCAGCGAAAGCCTGGCCTATTTCACTCAGCTTCTTATGATACTGAGTTTGGGCCAACAGTCAACAACCTTGATGCCACAATTGATGTTCAACCTACTGCAACTAAAAGGATTCATAATGCTCATCCCCTATTAAAAATTATTGGAGATCCTAAAGATCCTGTTAGAACTAGAAGCACTGTAAAGAATACAAAATATGGTAAAGTTGCTTTCCTCTCTTATGTTTATAATCAAAAGAGGAACAATCACACAGACTTCAAACATTGTCTGTTTGCATGCATTCTCTCTCAAATAGAGCCAACTAGTGTTCCTCAAGCACTGTCAGATTCAAGTTGGCTTGAAGCAATGCAAGAAGAGATGCTGCAATTTAAGAATCAGCATGTTTGAATTTTGGTTCCTCTTCCTGATGGTAAATATGCCATTGGGACAAAATGGATTTTGAAGAATAAAAGAGATGCCAGGGGGATTGTGGTAAAGAACAAAGCTAGACTGGTGGCTCAAGGGTTTAGACAAGAGGAAGGCATTGACTATGATGAAGTCTTTGCACCAGTGGCCAGAGTTGAAGCTATACGGATATTTTTGGCCTATGCCTCTTATATGGGCTTTATGGTTTATCAGATGGATGTTAAAGGTGCTTTTTTATATGGTGAGATTGAAGAGGAGGTTTATGTGACTCAACCCAAGGGATTTGAAGACCCTGATCATCCTGAGTATGTGTACAAGGTTGTCAAAGCTCTCTATGGACTTCATCAAGCTCCCAGAGCTTGGTATGCTAGACTTTCCATATTTCTGCTAAAGCATGGCTACAGAAGGGGTGCCATTGACAAGACTCTATTCCTCAAGAAAGATTCTAGGGATATTATTCTTGTGCAGATGTATGTGGATGATATTATCTTTGGTTCTACCAAAGAAGCATGGTGTAGAGAGTTTGAGAATCTGATGAAGGGAGAATTTCAAATGAGTGCCATGGGAGAACTCACTTTCTTTTTGGGTTTACAGGTTTAGCAGAAACCTGATGGTATTTTCATACATCAGGAGAAATATGTAAAAGATATGTTGTCCAAGTTTGCTATGGAGAATGTCAGGACTGCCACTACTCCCTATGAGGCTTCCAAACCAAAGAACAATCTTGATCCTGATCTCCCTGTGAATGTTCATTTATATAGGTCAATGATTGGTTCTTTGATGTATTTGACTGCCTCTAGACCTGATATTACATTTGCTGTGAGTGCATGTTCAAGGCACCAAGTCACTCCACTTACCTCTCACTTGAATGCTGTCAAAAAGATTTTTAAGTACCTAAAAGGCCAACCCAAATTAGGTCTTTGGTATCAAAAAGAGTCTCCATTTCAGCTAGCAGCTTATAGTGATAGTGACTATGCTGGTGCAAATTTGGATCGAAGATCCACAACTGGAGGTTGCCAATTTCTTGGAAGGAGACTGATTTCTTGGCAATGCAAGAAACAGACCATTGTTGCTACCTCTACTACTGAAGCAGAGTATGTTGCTGCTGCCAATTGTTGTGGACAGGTTCTATGGATTCAGAATCAATTACTGGATTATGGGTATAACTTTATGAATACTACCATTTTCATTGACAATCAAAGTACCATATGTATTGTTAAAAATCCAGTTTTTCATAATAGAACCAAACATATTGAAATCAGGCACCACTTTATAAGGGATGCTTATGAGAAACACTTGGTTAAAGTGGTAAAAATTCACACAGATGAGAATGTGGTAGATTTGTTAACCAAAGCATTTGATGGACCAAGGTTTCAATATTTGGTGGTCCATATTGGAATGCTTAACCCTTAACTGCAAAGTTTAAGGGGAGGCATAAGCCTCAGGGGAGGATTATGAGTGTAAACTTTGTAGATTTGTATAAGTTGTATAATTTCTGAGTTTTAACACTAACCCACTAATATTTTTGCAAGTTGTTTGGTGTATTTGCATGTTTTATGTCTGTTTTGCAGATGTTCTGAGATTATAAGTTGTATGTTAAAGTCACCAAGAGCTGAAGTCAAAGGAATGTGGTCAAAAGTGCTGAACATGGTTTCTACTGATTAATTGTTTATGATGAAGGTCTTACACAGTTGATTAAGAAAGAAGATCTTTTCATTCATTCAAAGAAACAAGTTACAACTTACATTCTAAGTTCCAACAGGATTACAATGACCATTCCTAAACATTTGCCTAATTGAGTACTACTAGCTTCGATCACTTATTACAAAATACTTGAGGCTATGACAAGTACAATGATGAAGCTGAAGATGAAAATGGAAAAAGAAGAGAAGGAAGACTGTGAAGATGCTCAAGTACCAAAGTCAAGAAAATACTCAAGAACTTTGGTCCATGGCAACATTCCTCAATCATCTACTTCTGCTTCTCCTTTCCCTTACGTATGATCTCTGCCTTCTTGCTCTGTCCAAAATGTTCTTGATGAGGAAGACCAGGTCCTGGAGCAGGAAGATTCAACACCAAATTTTGTGATGTTGGAAGAGATGGATCCCTCTTACTTGATCTTGGTTAGGATCTCTCTGGTGTGGAAGGAGGAAGAAAGGTTGGATCTTCATTTTCTTCCTCTGAGGAGTCTTCATCAAAGGTATAGATGAAGGGAGAGACAAGCTCTCTCTCAGCAGGAATGGGTACATGGATTGATTCACCCTTCCTATGAGCATTCCATTGTCTTTCTTGTGCATCCCATCGTCTCTCCAGCTCTCTCTCATAATCCGAATCATCAAGATCCCATGGATAGGGTGGTAAATCTTCTTCTGATGATGGAGAAGAGGAATTTTGATCTGAGGTTTCTGGGTTTGATGACATGGTTTTGGTACAGAATTGGGCTTAATTGAGAAATTAGGGTTTAAAAGATAATTTGGGGTAAATTGGTGACTGAGATGTGATTTGGGGGTGATTAAATAAGCAAAGTTTAGGTGTTACGATAATTAATGCGAGTTGGTTAATCGTGTGTTTAAGAATTGTTTTGAAAAAAAATATATAAAAAAATAAATAAATAAAAATTATGCACCATGGCACAAGAAAACTGGTGATATGCTAGGGATGGGGTTTTGGTGCCATCGCCAAAACTGGTGCCATGGGGAAAACTGCGAGGTGACACCATTTTTTTCCATGGCACCACCCACAGCGCGAGACTGTACCTAATGCTCAAAAAAGTAGAAACTAGTTTAGATATGAAGTTGGGTATGTGTGGCGCAATGGCGTGGGGTTGGGGCTTATTTTATAAGCCGAAAGTTGAAGCTTATATTTTTATAACGTTGTTTAGCAAATTAGTCGGAGTTGAAGTTTATTAACGTAAATCACATAAAAATAAAACAAATTAGATTCATATGTATTTCCAGCTTTTAAGTAATAATCTATTAAATTTTAAAGAGTATTTAAGTAATTTGACTAGCTACAAGCCCACATAAGCTCTTTTCTAAGGACTTGGAGGCAGATAAAAGTTTCACCTTCATAAGCCCAAGTGACAAACAAGGCTTATTTTAAAAGCTCAAGCTCCCATAAGCTCAGTCGCCAAACCTAACCTTTATATTTCTTTGTCTAAAACATATTTTGTCTTAATAACATCCTAACAGGTAACTTAAAGAAAATGTACAGTTTAAAACCAGTGTTATATTATAAATGTAGGATTAATTTCATGTCTAGTACGTTCTTATCTTTGTATTATTTTGTTACAATGCTAATTAATTGTCGAGATATGCTGCTGTTCAAAATAAATAAATAAATAAATAGAAATAAATAAAGAATTTTTGAGATATACAATTTAACTTCAACATTTTGGCTACGGATTAGTTCAATAGAGATCGGTAAAATGTCTATAAGTTCGCTTTTGTTTTTGCAATGCAAAAAGCTTTTTAACAATCAAATAACTAGATATAAATGAAAATAGAATAAATTCAAATCTTTACTGTCGGAGCAAAAAGAAATAATAAATAAATAAATAAATAAATAAATGAAAAGAAAATCGATTGGCTCTTTCACATAGTGAAAAGTCTTTACGAAAGTCTGTTGGAGTTGCTCTAAATCGAGTGGCGAGAAGTAAACTACAAACATCTATCAATGTGTATATTGCAGGAGCTGTCACTTAAAAAAGATTACGGTGGATGATATAATCAAAGTATGGCTTATTATTGACCACTTTGCTTTTATTCTTAGGAACAATGCATCCACTAAATATGCTCTTGATGTTTCAATTTTTGTTGTTGGTGCAGCTGTTTTATGGCTTATGGACATTAGGTGTTACAAAATATTGTTGTCATATGGTGGCGTGATGATTCTGTGCGTTGTATTGGTTAAATAAGGCTCATATAGCTCGGGCTATTAAGTATGTGCTTTCAACTGAAAGACGTGTTTCCAATTAAATGCATAAATAATGCTGGTGAAAATAGGAGGGTAAGAAACTAAGAATGATAATCGAACGATTTTTTCTTTGGGTTGATGCCGGGATGTTTGTTACACGGATGCAGATTCAGGAATGTCTGTTTAACAGTTTTGCAACGAGGCTGCTCAAAACTTGTTTGGGTCAAAATGTGTAATTTTGTTGCGGGTCGAAGACAGATATAGATGGGTTGGTTGAAATGAAAATGAGTAGTTTTTCTTTCCTTTTCAATTCTACTTTTTTGTCCCAATAGAGATAAACTAGCCAAAACCACTACTTAAAATGTAAATGTGTCAAAACAGGATATGGTTCAATTGTTATTCGCTACTGGCCAAAACAGTTAGTGTCGGGTTGGACTTTAGGTATATGACTTATTAGAGATATTAAGTAAACTGGAGAAATTTTAACGACTAGTTCTATCCATATTTTTTAGTATTTAATTATTTTGTCATCAAAATTGTAAGTTATGTAATGAAATGGTGAGTGGATGAAGAAAGATACTAATTTTCATCCCATATAGAATGATGACATGCATGAGAAGAAAGTGGCCTAGCCTCATGTTGCCAAGCCACGATTGAAATGAAGTCTCAGTTTGGAGTAGTATGCTGGTTTTTTGTAGGTGTTTATGATTATATTAATCTTTAGTATTAATGTTACTTACTACTTAGGATACCAAATGGTTATAATTTCGGGCTTCTCTATAGAGTTTAGGTGTTTACTATCAATAATTTTTGAATGACTGGATGAGTCAAGTAAAATGTTAGTTTGTCATATGATGCGTGGGAATCGCAACAGGTTTTACCTCTCGAGGGATCTCGAGAAGCTTACAACCCCCACCAGGCAGTGTACCTGATCGTTGTAGTATAGTATAGTGACAAGTACCGGGGGATTGATCGTTCAGCTTAGGAATAGTGTCGCTAGGATTAGAAAACCTAAATACTAGTTCTAAAGGTGAGGGGTGATTATTTTTTGTATTTTTGTATTTTATGGAAAGCATGTAAAAATCTCGGGTTTTGGAAGAGTGGGCGGAATTAGTTGCTATTCAACTAACCCAATACTAAGATGCAATCAAAATAAAATACTAAAAATGAAAGTAAACTAATTTATACTAAGGTTGTGAGCAGTAATTGGAGAAAATGTGTTTACTTAGATTTTGATTACACCCTAGATATCTTTTACACGTTAATTACTTGTTATAATTGCATGGATGACGGATTGTATTCCTTAATACCATTCATGGGGTGGCACACATAACTCCCCAATTCTATGAGCTCTTATCTCCTCCTACACCATGCCCAGCACAACTATAGGGATTGTAAACAGTGGATCATGCATTAAATACAACCAATAAAGACCTAGTGCGCGTTGGTTCATGTTTCTTAAGACGTTCAAGCATGTTACCAATTGGAGATCTGCCAGTTTTCTTAAGCCTAACATATAAATCATTCATCCCAAACAAGAATAAACAAGTAATCAACACATAATCAATATCTAGGTTTCATTAGATCTAAGCAAACACAAAAGAGATCTAGCCTAGCATGAGAGAATTAAGATAAGAACATGATATAGACAACCAACACATAGACATATTGATTGAATTAGAAGAACACTTATCTTGATTAATCATGCAAGGTATCAAGGGGTTGGAACCCTTGAAAAACCTGTAAAGTTACACCCAAATCGTACTTAGGGTTTCTCCCAAAACTTCTCTCTTTAAATGTGAATAATTAGAAAACTATATATAGAAAAATAGGTTTGACGGCGTCAAGAGTAATCTTGTGACGCCGTCACCTCGCCGCCAAAACTCTCCTCGGACTGCCTAGATCTACTTCTGACGCCGTCAAGACTAATATACTTCCAGGCCGTCATGACTTTTTTACTCTTGACGCCCTTCCCACGTGACGTCGTCAAAACTCTTCTGGGTCATCATGGAAATTCATGAAATTTGCTCTTGACACCGTCAAGGATTTGCTCTTGACGCCGTCACCTACTGTTCCTAGCATGGAAAATTAAGACTTTGGCGTTTTCTTCATTTTTATGCTCCAAAAACGTCCGAATTGCTTCCTTTTCCAGATTTCACTCCCAAAGTACCTAAAATCACAAAAGGAACGATTTAGGGCAATATTTGATCAAATAAATTCGGATTCGGGCTTAAATGACCCCCTAAAAACGGACCATTTTTCGCCTCATCATATACCCTTACACTTGAGATTTGCTTGTCCTCAAGCAAATGCGCTTTTATTCTAGTCAAAATACAAGTTATGAGTCATTTAACACTAATATAAAAGTAATTACAACAAATAATCGTTCCACTAAAGACCAATAGACAAGCACGGAGGTCATACACAAGCACCTCACAAATAGTGTTTAGATACTCACATCTCTCGGGTGTAATAAAGTGTAAATTATAATATGGAAACGGAAGATATCTCTCACTACCTGTCATAGCAAAATAGATTACCATAGGCTTGGGAAAAGATCAAACCTCCACCACATGGCGTAAGCACCTAGGATAAACTATCAAAGAGGTCTTTTAAACGGTTGTAACATTAGGTGTAGGGATATGAAATACACGGTTTTGTTGGATAAAGGAAGTTTTACTGGTGGCGAGTTAACAATCTTGGTTAATTACATGTACAATGTGGCGTTGCAAAGCCAAGACTAGACTCGACTTAAGCTAATAAATGAAAAATAACAAAAACATAGAATGAAACGGGATGGTAGTCCATATGTTTTTTCTCTTTTTCTATTTTTTTTTTTTCTTGATTTTTTTTTTTTTTTTTTTTTTTTCTTGATTTTTTTTTTTTTTTTTTTTTTTTTGCATACACTCTTACCCTACCATCCAAAATAATACATCATAGGGGATGAGAATTCCCCTTACACTTGAATTTTTACATACTTTACAATTAACTAATCTAATGACTCGAATTAAGAAAATCAAAACACTTGGAGCACTTTTAAGATTAACGTACGTATGGGGGTAATAAATGATGTTCTTCCCCATTACTCCATAAAATAAGTACTTACCCATGAGTCCCAATCGTCCCAAAACAATATGTACAAGGATATGACTCGACTTAGCAACCATGTAATCAATTAGAAAGTTAACTTAGGGTTTAACAAATAACAATAATGCACTAAAAATGAGCGCATACACGGAAGGCTAAGGCGATTTGGTTGTACATTTAAGTGGGGTGTAACAAATTCTTTCTTTAAGTAAAATGCTTAAAGTTAGAAACGAAAAGATAGGCTCGGAGGGGTGTACTAGGGGTATCGTGTACTAAAGATGAGTACAACGCTAAGGGTGTGGGAAAAATTAGTTGACTTAACTAGCCAATTAATATGACTTAAATGGTCAAGTAATTATGATACGGGTTTAACACAAGGGTAATCCTAATGCCTCTTATCATGTAGTAAATCCTACTACACGAATGTAGTCTCACTAGCGGTCTCTGGATGCATCACTAACGCAAGTTCTAGAATCTAAATGCTACCGGTACACTCATAAGCACTAATAGTAAATGCTTTTCCTATCAAATCTAAAGGCGAACCTCACATTTTTGGGTGGAAAATTTTTCTGAATATACGGTTATGTGCTAGTCATACAATCTCCTATCCATGAGACGCTTGCTATGGCTAAAGTTTCACTCCTAAATGTTGTAAAAAATTTTAAATTTGGTGCTAAAATTGCACTAATAAGTATTTCTCATAGTTTTATTACACATCTACCATCAAACAAAACAAATTCAAGCGAAAGTGCATATGTAAGGTATCATCTTTTTACCCTCCCCTTACACTTAAGATGAACATTGTCCCCAATGTTCAAGTAAAGAATGTAAAAGTGAAAAAGTAAAAAGAATGAAATCAAATACTCCCCTGATTCACTCGGTATGGATAATAGGATGGCCAGGTTAAATCTTCCTCCAAGAAAATGAACAATCAAAGCTTCCCTTCCAGAATATAAATCATCTTCTTGTCACACATAACCTGTAAAACCTGACAAAATAGACAAGACAACTTCGCGTAAAATCGGCGGCATCCTATATAAGTTTCTAAATCCTAGAAAATAAGATAACATATAATGCTTGTCGAATGAAGTTTGCAGATCTCCTGGAGATTATAAAACTTAATAATTCACAAAAACCATAAGACTCCGTTAGAAAAACAAAACTGGTAAAATTTCCAGATTTTAACTCCTGACGCCGTCAAGAGTAAACCCCTGACGCCGTCAGAATGGACCTGCAGAAATTCTTATGTTAAGTTTTCGGAAAATTTCTGGAAAAACTAGGTCCTACTTCCTGGAAAATCCTGCAAAACTTCATTATGACTCAATACAAGCATTTGACTCTAACAAATACGAATATACATGCTCATTTAATATTGTGGAGAATCATGATCTGTTTGTTTCTTAAAAACATATTTGAGGTTTCCCCTTACACTTATCTTTTGCAAAAATACCTTTAGGTGGAGTTAAGACTATGCCAAAACAACAAAGTAAAGTATTTCCACTATTTAATTGAGAAACATGAGCTACCAACAATAAAAATAAAGCATGCATACGGAAGCAAATAACAAACAAATAAACAAACAAACAAACAAACAAATAAATAAATAAAGCTTGGGTTGCCTCCCAATAAGCGCTTGTTTTTGTTCGAGTCACGAGCCTGACTCTACCCTTATTTAACGGAAATAGGGGAGGTTTTTCCTACACTTTGAATTAAGTGCGGGTGGAAGTAGCGATACACACCCTTAGGGTGGAAATATGCCACGTGAGGAAAGTGTGGTGGATGAATTATATGCTCAAAGGGGTGTGCTCCTATCATCATAACCTTACCAAATTCAATCGGGTTAATGGGTGGATTAATATTTTCTCCTAGAAAGGGATCATTTTCTATCAACTTCAAGAGACTACTAGTTGGGGATCCATCTTGACCTAATAAACCCGGTTTAAGCCCATAATGTTTCCTGTGATCAATCATAAATGGGTGATGTAAGCATGTAAGGTCATTTTCCACTCCTATATTGGCTTCCTCTCTACAAGGCTTAGAGTCCACTACCTTTGTCCTAAGACTACCCGGATAATATTGGTTGATAGGTGGGTCGGTTCCTCTTTTGTCTCTTAGAAATATATCTAAGGATGGAAAGGTGCGTAAAGATTGAGGTTCCGGTTCATCAACACTAGGAAATTCCCTAGAACTAGGAGTAAGGTTATCACTACAAGTATTCAAACCTATATCCTATAATGGTGCCTGGTCCAAGGGTTCTACTTCTATTGGGGTTCCTATAGTCTCTTCTACTTCTTCCGGGTAAGTCACGGGTGGGGTGTATTCCTCAAATGATGGTTGAGTATTTTGTGGGCTTATGTTGTTCACCTCATCATTCCATGTGTCAGGATCTAGCCCTAACATTCTCCCAAGTATCTCACGTGCTTCTCTAGGCATCTCAACTTCTATGTCCGAATCATAAGGATCATCTTCAATATTCTGACTGCTATATACAAATTGCCCAAGAGATTCATCATCTGTTTCTTGAGATTCATCATCATCGATCATAAAACCTAGGTCTTTTTGATCAATGTGATCATGTTTGGATACATCCTCCATCACATCAAGGTCACCTATGTGTTCATCATGTATTATGGTAGGGCCTAACCATGACATGCAGCTAGGTGGCTCATACGAAACTATCCTAGGTGAAGGCTCATATGGTGCATAGGTTTCACTAAGTGAGGCATTTTGAGGGGTTGATGGAGCTCCTACGGTGAATTCCTTAAAAGTCTTATGCCCTTGGCCTCTTTTCTCAAGGTACTCAATAAAATCAATATAAGATCCTGTCCTCCTCATTTCATTCGTCCATCTTGGTATATCCAAACTAGTGTAATTATATTTTTTCTGGTAAAACTCTAGTGTCGGACTTGGTGGATTCACATTCTCCATAATGGTGAACGGAATAGTCAATGAAAATTACGAACAAACACACAAAGAAAAAGATAGACTAAAGAAAACCTAAAAATAAAAATAAAATCTTACTAGAAAGGAATCTAGCAGGTAGACCTAATAAAAAGAAATTCTAACCTAGACAATAACTATTCCCCGGGCTGCAGCGCTAAAAACTTGATGCGTGGGAATCGCAACAGGTTTTACCTCTCGAGGGATCTCGAGAAGCTTACAACCCCCACCAGGCAGTGTACCTGATCGTTGTAGTATAGTCTAGTGACAAGTACCGGGGGATTGATCGTTCAGCTTAGGAATAGTGTCGCTAGGATTAGAAAACCTAAATACTAGTTCTAAAGGTGAGGGATGATTATTTTTTGTATTTTTGTATTTTATGGAAAGCAAGTAAAAATCTCGGGTTTTGGAAGAGTGGGCGGAATTAGTTGCTAATCAACTAACCCAATACTAAGATGCAATCAAAATAAAATACTAAAAATGAAAGTAAACTAATTTATACTAAGGTTGTGAGCAGTAATTGGAGAAAATGTGTTTACTTAGATTTCATTACTCCCTAGATATCTTTTACACGTTAATTACTTGTTATAATTGCATGGATGACGGATTGTATTCCTTAATACCATTCATGGGGTGGCACACATAACTCCCCAATTCTATGAGCTCTTATCTCCTCCTACACCATGCCCAGCACAACTATAGGGATTGTAAACAGTGGCTCATGCATTAAATACAACCAATAAAGACCTAGTGCGCGTTGGTTCATGTTTCTTAAGACGTTCAAGCATGTTACCAATTGGAGATCTGCCAGTTTTCTTAAGCCTAACATATAAATCATTCATCCCAAACAAGAATAAACAAGTAATCAACACATAATCAATATCTAGGTTTCATTAGATCTAAGCAAACACAAAAGAGATCTAGCCTAGCATGAGAGAATTAAGATAAGAACATGATATAGACAACCAACACATAGACATATTGATTGAATTAGAAGAACACTTATCTTGATTAATCATGCAAGGTATCAAGGGGTTGGAACCCTTGAAAAACCTGTAAAGTTACACCAAAATCGTACTTAGGGTTTCTCCCAAAACTTCTCTCTTTAAATGTGAAAAATTAGAAAACTATATATAGAAAAATAGGTTTGACGGCGTCAAGAGTAATCTTGTGACGCCGTCACCTCGCCGCCAAAACTCTCCTCGGACTGCCTAGATCTACTTCTGACGCCGTCAAGACTAATATACTTCCAGGTCGTCATGACTTTTTTACTTTTGACGCCCTTCCCACGTGACATCGTCAAAACTCTTCTGGGTCGTCATGGAAATTCATGAAATTTGCTCTTGACGCCGTCAAGGATTTGCTCTTGACGCCGTCACCTACTGTTCCCAGCATGGAAAATTAAGACTTTGGCGTTTTCTTCATTTTTATGCTCCAAAAACGTCCGAATTGCTTCCTTTTCCAGATTTCACTCCCAAAGTACCTAAAATCACAAAAGGAACGATTTAGGGCAATATTTGATCAAATAAATTCGGATTCGGGCTTAAATGACCCCCTAAAAACGGACCATTTTTCGCCTCATCATCATACGTATATTGATTGGCTTCTAAAAACTTATTTAATACTAAAGGTATAAACTCTTGTGGGAAATACTCAGTGTAGCTAACAAATCCTTTTTTCATGGTGATTATAGGTATAAACTTAGAGCCCGTATGTAAAAACCGGGATTTCTGACCATTTTCAACTTGGCTTTATGTCTTTTTATTACTAGTGTTTACTTAAGTAAAAGTCTACGAGCTTTTTTGCATACGACGAGCCAAAAGAGAGAAAATATATGAGATCTGACAATCGATCACAGAGGAGGTTAAAGGCTTACTATATGCAGAAAAATATTTAAGAGAACATATAATTTTAAGAGAACATATAATTTTCAGCTGCAATCCTTAAAATCGCACTATCCTCCTATGCGTTACACCAAAAGGACTCGCACAATACACAATTTAAACACATCTATAGAATATATATAACATTTAGACAGTAAGACAGGGTCCTTCCAAACTCCAAACACAGTATATAAATAGCTAGGTTTATTCCGTACTCATAAAATGAAGGTGTTACATACATACATGACTTAATAGTAATAGGAACAACCATGACTATCACTAGTCTAGGCAACCACAAGCATGTGCGTACGTACGTAAAAGCATACACTTACTGTAACACCCCCAAAATTTGGTACAACGGAAGACTCAACAAGCTTTCGGGGTATTACGGGGATTGGTATCCAACACAAGACATAAAAGAACGAGATAAAGTAAACATACGAAAATACAACCACGCGGGGTTTTAAAGTTTACATTTATCCCAAATTCATCCAAAGTCAGGCCCAAAAGAAATAAATATAGGTCCACAATTTTTTATCAGAGTTTTAGAAAATTGATCCATAACCAGGTGCCATAGCCAAGCCTCCAATCCAAGCATCCAAGGGCATCACTTAATTACCTGAGAAAACTAGCTAAAAGTCAGCTTTTGCTGGTGAGATCATAGGTTTCAATTCAAGACTAAATAGAGTGGACATATACGCAAAACGCTTGCTAGCTAGACTAGGCCTCAATCATCCAACCAAATCTAATCAACCCTATAGGTGCAAACTATAGCTCAAATCAACCCAAACAATAGCTTACCTAGCTCAAGTCTAGGCCTCGCTCTATAACCAATCCAATAGCTTACCTAGTTCGGGACTAGGCCTCGCTTGTAACCAATCAATAGCTTACCTAGTTCGGGACTAGCCTCGCTCTATAACCAAATCAATAGCTGATCAGGCGAAAAATGAAATGTTTTTAGGGGGTCATTTAAGCCCGGAATTGAATTTATTTGATCAAATATTGCCCTAAATCGTTCCTTTTGTGATTTAGGTACTTTGGGAGAGAAATCTGGAAAAAAAGCAATTCGGACATTTTTGGAGCATAAAAGTGAAGAAAACGCCAAAGTCTTAATTTTCCTTGTTGGGAACAGTAGGTGACGGCGTCAAGAACAACATCCTGACGGCGTCAAGAGTAATTTGCATGACGGTCCAGTACAAATGTGAAGGCGTCACAAGTAGAGCGTCAAGAGTAAAAGACGTGACGGCCAGGAAGACCATAACACATGACGGCGTCAGATGAAGATTAAGGCAGTCCGAGAAGTATTTTGGCGGCGAGATGACGGCGTCACCTATTTGGTCTTGACGCCGTCAGCCTCAATTTCCTATATATAGTTTTCTAATTTTCATTCAAAAAAAAAAGAGAAGTTTTGGAGAAACCTTAGGGCCGAACCTATTACGAATTTTACAGGTTTTTCAAGGGTTTTCAGCCCTTGAACCCTTTCATGTGTAATTGAGATAAGTATTCTTTTAATTCAATCAATATGTCTATGTGTTGGTTGTCTATATCTTGTTCTTGTCTTAATTCCATCATGCTAGGCTAGATCTATCTTATGTTTGCTTAGATCGAATGAAACCTAGATGTTGATTATGTGTTGATTACTTGTTTATGGTTGTATTGGATGAATGATTTCGATGTTAGGCTTAAGAAAACTGGCAGATCTCCAAATGGTAACATGCTTGAACGTCTTAGGAAACATGAACTGACGTGCACTAGGTTTTATTGGTTGTATTTAATGCATGAGTAAATTCGAATGATCCTATGTTAGGAGCTTCTTAGCCGGCTCGACATAGGAGTGAAGTAGGCACTCATAGGATTGGGGAATTATGTGCGCCACCCCATGAATGGTATTAAGGAATACAATCCATCATCTACGCAACTATAACAAGTAATTAATGTGTAAAAGATATCTAGGGAGTAGTGAAATCTAAGTAAACACAATTTCTCCACTTATTGCTCACAACCTTAGTTTAATTTAGTTTATTTTCATTTCAAGTATTTATTTTGATTGCATCTTTAGTATTGGGTTAGTTGACTAGCAACTAATTCCTCCCAAATCCTTAAAACCCGAGATTTTTACTTGCTTTCTAAAAAATATAAAATACAAAAATAATCATCCCTCATATCGAGAACTAGTATTTAGGTTTTCTAATCCTAGCGACACTATTCCTAGCTGGACGATCAATCCCCCGGTACTTGTCACTATACTAGACTACAACGATCAGGTACACTGCCTGGTGGGGGTTGTAAGCTTCTCAAGATCCCTTGAGAGGTAAAGCCTGGTGCGATTCCCACGTATCAAATTTTTGGTGCCGCAGCCCGGGGAATAGTTATTGTCTAGGTTAGAATCTCTTTTTATTAGGTCTACTTGCTAGATTCCTTTCTAGTAAGATTTTATTTTTATTTTTATTTTTAGGTTTTCTTTAGTCTATCTTATTTCTTTGTGTTTTTGTTCGTAACTCTTCACCACCCGACATCATGGACGATGGGAACATCTTTGAACCCGTCATCCCACCACAACAAAACCCACCACTAGAACCTCTTAGGCCCCGAACCTTAGGAGAGTATTCCTGACCTAGCCACCAAGGCTACCGAAACACCATTGAGCTCACCGGAGCCAATGTGACCCCCTTGCGATCCGACACCATCCGGTTAGTGCAAAGCGGATGTGCATTCCATGCACTTTGTTCCGAAGATCCAAACCAACATCTTAAGGACTTCCTTAAAATCGTAGACTCCATAGACCTAGATGTTGAAACTATAGAGACAACCAGATTACGCCTATTCCAATTCTCTCTACGGGATCAAGCTAGTCAATGGCTTGAGTGTTTACCCGCGGGATCCATCACCACATGGGATGATCTTACCACTCGTTTCCTTGCTCAATTTTTCCCACCGGGGAGAACTGCTAAGCTTAGAAATGACATCTTGATGTTCCAACAACATCAAAATGAATCTCTTTATGAAGCATGGACTCGTTTCAAGGACTTACTCCAAAAAGTCCCTAATCATGGCATAGATCTTTGGCTCCAAGTCCAAATCTTTTATGACCATATCGATCTCTCCACGAGGCGAGCCATTGAACAATCGGCCGGTGGTAAGCTACGTAATCTAAGTACGGAACAATCATGGGAACTCATAGAAGATCTTGCTCTTTATGACAACGAAAGTTGGAATGATCCCCGTGATTTGAACAAAACGGTCAAGGCAATATCTTTGCCATCGAACAGCTCTCGCACTCCCGACCGTAGGATCATGTAACTTGAAGGTCGAGTCAAGTCTCTCATGAAATCTTACGAAGCTCAAAAACCTTCAAGCCAAGTAAGCAGAATCGCTTCTACATGTAAATTATGTAATGGCTCTCACGAGATTCATAACTGCATGGAGCTTCCAAAACGAGCTTATAACGAATTCACATCGTCACGCGTGGGTCGAGGTCCTCGAACTTCTGGCGAGGCCTATGAGGCATGGAAGGATAAACCTAGTTTCAGAGGGTACCAAACGCGGAGCGTATCCTTCAATGACTCCTCACCACTCACTTGGCCCAAGCATTTTCCATCACGACGCGTTCCTAGGCAAAGCTGTGAAGATGCTCTAAAAAAATTCATTCAATCTCAAGAATTACAGCTCTCTACGCTCGAGGCTAAATTTAGACAACAGCAGGCTGATATGAATAATAAGATTTGTAATCTGTTAACTGCTATCAAAGAGCATGTTGTTAATAAACCTATTCACGTTGATGAGGTTAAGTCTTTTACCATCATGAGTCCACCAACCTCCCCTGTAAAAATAAAAAGTCCTAGTAAGCTATTCAAACATCTATCGCCAAAAGGAAAAGAACCTGTCAACCCCTGGGACCAATCCATTTCATAAACACCATCACCACAATATCTGCTTCTACACCTAACCCAACCCAACAACAAACTAACAAAATTGGTCATACAGCTAAAGATGAGACCTCAAGGGTGGACCACGATTTGGCCAGAAGCCCTACCAACTCATCCGAGCAGTGCGCCGCGCAGGAATCTAGCAAATCGGATGAAGGGAAAGAGAGATCGGAAGAGCATACGAGAAATCCAACCATTTTGGGTAAATCTATTTTAGAGGAACCCGAGAGAAAAATGGAGGATGTTATTAGTGGAAGTAGCGATAGGACTAATGAAAGCAATCCTAAAGTTTTTAAGATTTCCTGCACAATTGAGGAAAAGCACTTAACCGATAGTCATATAGATCCTAGTTTCCCAGACAACATAATACCCCTTTCCCTATACCAAGAAGCCTTCCCAGAACACATAGTGTGCGAAAAAGTTGATAATGCAAGGGTAATAAGAAATGTGTCAATTATGATTGGAGAACTTGTTTACAATATTGCCCTCGCCGTGGTCGATGATGTGGACCCTCTCACCAATCGAACATTAACTAACCTCATTCTGGGGAAACCATTTATCAATGAATCGGGAGTAATCCTTGATGAGAAGGATGGAAGTGCATTGTTCACCAATGGTGTTAAGAAGGTAATTTTTCGTAAAGGTAATTAGGAGGTATACGAGTATCATCCTTCCCTTGAGGGGAATCTATATGGATCAAGGGATGGAGAATCGGGGAAGATAAGACGGCGTGATCCGAATAATCTCAAAATTCCCTGCATGATTGGTCATAAGTACTTTGATAACGTCCACATTAACGTATTCCTGCCGAAGAATTTTATGTCCCTATTCCATTATAACAATATCTGCAAATGGGGAATGGTTTACAAGGGAGAGAAAGTGGTTGGTAAGGATCATGAAATCCTGGTGTTTGTAGGAAATATGGCATTCACTATGGAATTCACGATTGTGGACAACATCGAAGACTATGTCGACCCTAGGTTATCACAAGTCATTTTTGGAGCACCCTTTTGTGAAATCACTAATTTGATAGTTGATGACCGGAACGGAATCATGACCTTCGCAGATGGAATTAGGAGGGTTTCATACCAAACGCCATACAAGAGAAGAGACCTTAAGGAAATCGATTGTGACGGGCTTGATAAGATAAGCTCCCAACTTGTTTTGTGTGATGAAGATGTTCGGAGAGGGTGTAAGAACACTTCTGATTTATCATGTGGATTTTTAAGGATGTTAGTAAGCTTTATTCTAAGTATCGAGAAGATGTCTTCGAGTTCGAAGACCCGAAATACTTGCACTATGAAAGCAATACTAGTTTAGAAGACGACCTAGAGAGTGAAACCAATGATGAGGTTACGTAGTAACCCATGACCTTGAGTCTAGCCACAAGACTCGTAAATAAAGAAAAGCGCTTCTTGGGAGGCAACCCATGTTTTGTGTGATTTTATTTTGTTTGTTTGTTATTTGCTTCCGTATGCATGCTTTATTTTTATTGTTGGGAGATCATGTTTCAAACTAAATAGTGGAAATACTTTACTTTGTTGTTTTGGCCTAGTCTTAACTCCACCTAAAAGTATTTTTGCAAAAGATAAGTGTAAGGAGAAACCCCAAATATGTTTTTAAGAAACAAACCGATCATGATTCTCCACAATATTAAGTGAACATGTATATTCGTATTTGTTAGAGTCAAATGCTTGTATCGAGTCATAATGAAGTTTTGCAGGATTTTCCAGGAAGTAGGACCATGTTTTTCCAGAAATTTTCCGGAAACTTAACATAAGAATTTCTGCAGGTCACTTCTGACGTCGTCACGAGATTACTCTTGACGGCGTCACGTGTAAAAATCTGGAAATTTTACCGGTTTTGTTTTTCTAACAGAGTCTTACGGTTTTTGTGAATTATTAAGTTTTATAATCTCCAGGAAATCTGCAAACTTCATTCCACAAGCATTATATCTTATTTTGTTTTCTAGGATTTAGTAACTTATATAGATTGCCGCCGATTTTACACGAGGTTGCCTTGTTTGTTTTCTCAGATTTACAGGTTATTTATGACAAGAAGATGATTTATATTCTGGAAGGGAAGCTTTGATTGTTCATTTTCTTGGAGGAAGATCTAACCTGGCCACCTTATTATCCATACCGAGCGAATCAGGGGAGTATTTGATTTCATTCTTTTTACTTTTTCACTTTTACATTCTTTACTTGAACATTGGGGACAATGTTCATCTTAAATGTAAGGGGAGGGTAAAATGATGATACCTTACATGTACACTTTCGCTTGAGTTCGTTTTGTTTAATGGTAGATGTGTAATAAAACTATGAGAAATACTTGTTAGTGCAATTTTAGCGCCAAATTTAAAATTTTTTACAACATTTAGGAGTGAAACTTTAGCCATAGCAAGCGTCTCATGGATAGGAGATTGTATGACTAGCACATAACCGTATATTCAGAAAAATTTTCCACCCAAATATGTGAGGTTCGCCTTTAGATTTGATAGGAAAAACATTTACTATTATTGCTTATGAGTGTACCGATAGCATTTAGATTCTAGAACTTGCGTTAGTGATGCATCCCGAGACCGCTAGTGAGACTACATTCGTGTAGTAGGATTTACTACATGACAAGAGGCATTAGGATCACCCTTGTGTTAAACCCGTATCATAATTACTTGACCATTTATGTCATATTACTTGGCTAGTTAAGTCAACTAATTTTTCCCACACCATTAGCGTTGTACTCATTTTTAGTACACGAAACCCCTAGTATACCCCTCCGAGCCTATCTTTTCGTTTCTAACTTTAAGCATTTTACTTAAAGGAAGAATTTGTTACACCCCACTTAAATGTACAACCAAATCGCCTTAGCCTTCCGTGTACGCACTCATTTTTAGTGCATTATTGTTATTTTTTAAACCCTAAGTTAACTATCTAATTGATTACATGGTTGCTAAGTCGAGTCATATCCTTGTACATATTGTTTTGGGACGATTGGGACTCATAGGTAAAGTACTTATTTAATGAAGTAATGGGGAAGAACATCATATATTACCCCATATGTGCGTTAATCTTTGTTAGCATTAAAAATATTTATATAGAAGTGATGGTCATTCTCATATTGTAACTTTGTGTCGTTTGTTAAGATTAGTATTAGTTTAGTCATTGGGCTTTGGACTTGGAAAGCTAATATGTTATGTGCTATGTTTTATAAGCCTTGTTATATAATTCATGTAAACCAAGTCCAAGCCCAAGTCCATTAGAAAGCCCATGAGGCCTTTCTCTCTAACTATAAAAGGCACCTTACCCCTCAATTGTAAGGTGTGCTTGTGTGTGTATTGTGTATGTTTTTAATAAAAGTTCTCTTCATCTCTTATCTCTATTTCATACAAGTTAACGCCACACATATTATACCAAGTCACCATCTTTACTTCATCTAGTTCTTATATTGTTATTAAAGTTGATATACCTAAGGTCCTACAAGTGGTATCAATCGCCTAACAATGATTTAGGAGTGTTTTTATCAAGTTTTTGTTAAAAAAGTCACACTTTTCATTCATTTGTGTACTTTTTCTTCAAAAAGTTTTGATTTTTACGTGTTTCTAGTGTTAAAGTTGTTGTTTTTATTGAAGTTTTAGTGATTCTAAGTGTTTTGGGAAAGATTTGATCAATAGAAACAAGTGGAAAAAGTGGTTTTGGTTGAAAAAATTGGATTTTTCACATTTCTGGTCATCTTACGCATAACTTGGGTGAATAGTACGATTTCTTAGCTGTCTACAGTACTTTCTACACGTAAGATTAAGTCAAAACCCTTTTCTTACGAGTAACATAGGTTAAAACCCTGTTCTTACGAGTAACTTTGGAAGTCTTACGCATAAGATCCTACGCCTATGTCTGTTTTCTACGCTTAACATTGATTCCTACGCATAAGATTGAAATCCTACGCGTTAGTTCCTACGCGCAAGATCCTACGCGAAAGTTCCTACGCAGAAGTTGTACTCAGTACTTCCCTGACTTGGATAAGTTTGTGGAATACTTCGACACGGAATATCTTTCAAGCTTGGACAAGTTTGAGAGATTTGTTTGGTTTTTAACCTTACGCATAAACATTTCTTACGCATAAGTTACAGCTTACGCGTAAAGTTCAAGTTTACGCATAAACTTAGTGTTTACGCTTAACCTTACACTTTACGCATAACCTTAACCTTATGCATAAGATCCAAGTTACGCGTAAGATTCAGAGTTTACGCTTAAGAATCACTGTTTACGCATAAGTTCAGGGTTTATGCATAAGAATTTGACTTTTTGACAACCAAACTTCAAACGGCCATAACTTTTGAACCGTAACTCCGTTTTCGACGAATCAGCTGTCAAAACGACCGTGAGACCGAGAAGAAGGACACGTTGAATAATCTAAATATCATTCAAGCCAAGCTTCGAGGCCCAAATCCACTCCGAACGGAAGTTATTGAGGTTTTAAGGTTTTAGATCAAATTTTTCACCATAAAAACTTGCATCAACTTACACTAATCACAACTCCTACTTCGTTGGAACGATCCAAGAATCAACTTTATCAATCTACACTTCATCAATGGCAACTCAGCAAGACATTCATGCAGCCGGTGCGGAAAACCGACCTCCAATGCTTGAAAAAGGTGGATATCTCCCATGGACAAGCCGCATGCTTCGTTACATCAAAACAAAGTCTGATGGTAAATTAATGATCAACTCCATTACAAATGGTCCATTCAAGCCAAGACAAGTTCAAATTGAAGGTAATCCAAATACAACAACTCCTACTCAACCATTCGTGCGTGAACAAACAGAAGCAGATTACACAGAGGAAGATAAGAAGCAGATCGCCGCAGATGATATGGCAATGCATTTAATCCAACTTGGATTACCACGAGAGATCTTTGCTGCGGTCGACAGCTGTGAAAGTGCTTATGCTATGTGGGAACGTGTTAGAAGGATTTGTCATGGAACAGAGATTGGACAACAAGACGTTGAGAACAAACTTCTTACTGAATGGGAGAACTTTACATCCACTAAAGGTGAATAGATTGAATCTTACTACATAAGGTTTTGCACTTTGATGATTGAGTTAATCAGAAACAAGTTGACACCTCGAACAATTGCAACAAACATCAAATTCATCAATAACCTTCCAGAAGAATGGGGTCGTTATGTTACAATTGTCAATCAAACAAAGGATTTACATAAGGTGAATTATGATCAACTCTATGATTTTCTGAAACAAAACCAAGCTGAGGCTAATTAAGTAAGGAAAGAAAGATTGGCAAAGAATCATGATCCTCTCGCATTAATTGCTACTACACCAACACCGCTACCAGTGAACACACAACAACCATCATCATCTTCCACTCACAACTACATGCAACCATCATACATTCAACAACCAACACCGGTCTACCAACAACAGTTCTACCCACAACAACAACAACATGTTATTCCACAACAGCAATACCAACTATTCCAAGAACCAGAATTCACTAAAAATGATGAAGCTACTGCAACATTGACCCAAGCGTTTGCTTTTCTGTCAAAGGCATTCCAAGGACGCTATTCTACACCAACAAACAACAACCAAAGGATTTCAACGAACACTCGCAATAAGCAGATTGCTCAACCGAGTTTCAATATGGGCAACGGAGGCCAAATGGTTGGAGTTTATGGGAATCAGCAAGGATATGCTACTGGAATTAACATGGGGAATCAGAATATGTTGAATACAGGGATTCAGAATGCAGGAAATCAGTATGGTCAATATGCAGGGAATCAGTTGGGTCAGTTTGTTGGAAATTAGAGAGGTCAGAATGTTGGTAATCAGGCAATGGGTAATCAGAATAGAAATGTTGCAGCTCCAGTAGTTGGGAATTTGGGAAATGTGAATCAAGCTAATCCGGTAAAGTGTTTCAACTGTCAGGGTGTAGGTCATATGGCAAGGAACTGTCCTACTAAGCCGAACAAGAAAGACACAGCATACTTGCAGAAAGCATTACTGTTGGCACAAAAAATGAGGCAGGGTTTCAGTTGAACGCAGAGGAGAATGATTTTATGGCTCTTATGGATGACATGGAAGATAGAGAGGATATCGATGCGAACTGCATATTCATGGCGAATCTTCAGGAAGCTAAGTATGACACGGATTCTGATACACTTCCTGTTTATGACACCAATGCACCATCTGAGGTATCAAACTTCAACACATGTCACAATAATGATATATTTGATATGTCTCCTCATGAGGAACAGCATTCTGAGAAGCTAGCACCCACTTATGAAACATACCTGGACACACCAAGTAGTAGCAATACTCCTTCAGCAACTCCAGAAGTGATTCATAATGGAGGCTTCGTTTCACAGCATGCTGAGAATGATGAGGAAACACGTGCTTTATTAGAATCATTATTGAATAATTGTCATATTGAAATTGAGAATGTGAAAAAGGTCAATCGCGATGTTAAGGCCGTGAATGTTAAATTGACCGCTGAGCTTGAGAGTTACAAAGAAAACGTTAAAGCTTTTGAATTTCATAACAAAAGATTGTCTGAATTAGAAACTGTTTATCAAAATTCCTTTTCAAGGGAAAAACAATTGCAACTCAAGTTTGATACACTTGATGTTAATTCTTTCAAGAAGATAAAAGCTTTAAACGCGGAAATTTCTGATTTGCAAAACCAACTTTCTAAACAAAAATCAGCTTATACCAATCTTGAAAAAGAAAGGGACGAGCTGAAAAAGGACTTTGCAAAGAAAGAAGACAAACTTTTGGCCGAAATCGTAGAGTCAGAACACATGATTGCTCATTTAGAAGAATTGGTGGTTAAGTTGGGTCAGTCAAGTCAAACAATGAAAATGATTTCAAATCAAACTAATCCGGTTTACCATACGAAGCAAAAAGTGGCTCTTGGTAACAACACCCCCAGTAATCTCAAGAAAGCTCAGCAAGAACAGAATGTTTTGTATAATGGTAATATGATTTACACCAAACATGATCCTCCCGTCGTTCGGGATTCTGTGCAAACGATAGAACATGTCGAAGAGAGCATAATTAAAATGAAACAAAAGGATTTGAAACCCATTGATTACAAAAAATTGAACAAACTTTCGGGAATTACTTTTGTTCCACAAAAAGAACCATCTGTGTTTTCCATAAAACGACCATTCTCAAAAATGTTTTCTAAGAAAGTAATTGTTTCCAAATCTCTTTCAAAAATGGAACAAATTTCTTCTAACAACACTTTTAATACAAGTGAGGCTAGAGAAATTTTGGATGACGTTAAAAAGAGAATTCAAGAACTTCAAAATATTGTTGCTTCTAAAACTACAATCAATATTAACAACTGGCATTCCAGTTTTCATATTGAGCAGAAAAAAGTTTTTGAAAATGAAATTACTATGCCACTGAATAACATCAGTGCGAGGGTAATCCATTTTGAACAAGCTTTCTTAAAAGAAACGGCCGACTTTGTCAAGGACCACAAATCCCTGGTAAACGAAGCTAATGATACTCGTGAAAACATAAATGTTTTGGAAAACCTGAATGATTCTCTCTTCGAAGCTGTTATGACCACTGACATTATGTCCATCATTTTACAAACATATTTTGTTCAAGATGATGAAAGACTGAGAGCTGAGACCTCCGCAATTGTTTCAAAATATGAAAATGCTCTTATAAAGCTTGAAAAAGAAAATGTGTCATATTTTAAACAACTTGATCGAAAAAAGGAAGAATGCAAGTATGACAAATTGTCGTATGAGCGTGCCTTAATGAACATGAAAGAGCAAAATGATCTTTTGAGGGCTCAGCTTGAAAGTCAAAAAGGAAAGGGTGAGGAAACTAAGTTTGCAAAACCATTGACTTCGGAGAAACCAAATGTTTCAAACACGGTTCAAAAACCAAAGATGTCAATTTCAAGGTTTGCTCCAAAAGTCGATGAGAAAAAGAATTTGACAAAACCAGTCACTCCAACACCCTTGCCCAAGAAAAGTGAAAATGATAAGATTGTTGATAAAGGAAAAGCGGTTGTCGAAACACCAATTGTGATAGCACCTGGCCTTTTTAGGATTAGTCCCACTAATGCGTCTGCCTCCACTTCTAAGACAAATGCGTGCAAAAAGGATAATTCTAAAGAGTCTAGTGATGCCAAAAAGGACAACAATATAAATCCTAATGTGTGTGCCTTAACTTCTACAGGACTAGAAAGCACCTCTAGGAGCAGCAGACTAAAGCCTAGGAGCAATACAAGGAACAATAGAGTCTCGTCTGTTTCTAAGAGTAGTTGCAAGAATAAAGCTGAAGAAGTAGAAGAACATCCTAGGAATTTATCGCTTTGTAATAAGAGACATGTTTCATCTGAATGTAATGTCGAGAGTACTGTTTCTAATGCATGTAATGACTCTGTTTGTTTAATATGCAAGAAATGTTTAATTAATGATGTTCACGATGAATGTGTTTCTAAGAATGTGAATGTTACGCCTGAACAGAAGAATGTTCCAAAAAGACCTAGTGCTAGATCCAGATCTAAAGAACGATTAGTTGCACGATTTAGGACTACCACTATTAGTCGAATGCCTAGGAAATACCTTAAGTTTTGTATGTGGATTCCAACGGGTAGAGAGTTCACTCTTAAGGACGGTAAATTAGAAATAGCTCAAGCTAAACAAGTAGCAACTGTCTATGAGTGTGATTTAGATTTTACTCCTAACCCCATGGAACCTAATTCAAAATGATTTCCAAATACAAACTCTTCTGTTCTTGGCAGGTTATCGAAATATGCCTTTGGATCGTCGACTCGGGTTGCTCCAAGCACATGACCGGGAATTTAAAGCTGCTGATCAATTTCATCTGGAAATTCATGGGAACTGTACGCTTTGGAAATGATCATGTAGCAGCTATTCAGGGTTATGGAGATCTTCAGTTTGGAAATTTTTTAATCACTCGAGTTTACTACGTCGAAGAAACACGGTTTTTATTAGAAATTTGGTTGGTGATGATCTCTTAACTGGTAATCGTGGTACAAATTTGTATGCTATCGACATCAACCAAATGGCTTCTACATCACCAATTTGTCTTATGACAAGGGCAACCGAAACTAAGTCCTGGCTGTGGCATAGACGTTTATCCCATCTCAATTTCGACACCATCAACAAGTTAGCCAAAGACAACATCGTCACCGGACTTCCTAAGTTCAAATACACCAAGGAACACCTATGTCCATCATGCGAACAAGGAAAAAGCAAAAGAGCATCATATAAACCCAAAACCGTACCTAGTTCGGAAGCAAGGTTACATATGTTGCACATGGACTTATGTGGCCCAATGAGAGTTGAAAGCATTAATGGGAAGAAGTATATTCTTGTTATTGTTGATGATTATTCAAGATATACTTGGGTAAAGTTTTTGAGATCAAAAGACGAAGCACCAGGCATCATCATCACCTTTCTGAAGCGTATTCAAGTTCTACTTCAAGCTCCAGTAAGGATTATAAGAACAGATAATGGCACAGAATTCACAAATCAGGAGTTAAGAACTTACCTCGAAGATGTTGGAATTACACATCAAACATCAGTTGTTAGAACTCCACAGCAGAATGGGGTAGTTGAAAGAAGAAACCGAACTCTTGTGGAAGCTGCTCGCACAATGCTGATTTTTTCTAGTGCACCACTATTCTTATGGGCTGATGCTGTAGCCACTGCTTGTTTTACTCAAAACCGATCCCTAGTCCATCCAAGATTCAATAAAACCCCATATGAGCTAGTGAACAACCGTAAACCTGACATCTCTTACCTTCACGTGTTTGGCGCTTTGTGCTATCCGACGAATGACAGAGAAGATCTAGGGAAGTTAAAAGCTAAGGGTGATATTGGAATCTTCATTGGATATTCAGAAAACTCGAGGGCATTCAGGGTGTATAATAGAAGAACGAAAAAGATAATGGAGACGATGAATGTGAAGTTTGACGAGATTTCACAAATGGCTTCTGAGAGATACGCTCTAGAACCCGCGCTTAATCCAATGGCTTCTAATCAAAACGGATTAGGACCCGCACCAAACATGCAGACTTCTGGACACATCAGTTCAGGACTCGTGCCTCAAGGAGCTCAGTCAACAAACACGGATAAACCTTCAGAACAAGAACTGGAAAATTTCTTCAAGTTAATGTTTGATGAATACTATGGTGGAACTTTGACAAATGCATCTCCACAACATTCCGCTGCACCCGCTCAAAACCATCAACCACCACCACCACAGGATGCATCTACAACAATCGAAGCTGAAGCACCAACTACCTCAACATCATCTACATCTACTCAAGCAACTCCAGTACTTGAAACTGTTCTACCAAGAGTTGATGAGCAAAACCAAAACACAAATTTTCAAGAAGAACCAACAAATAATTCAAACGATGTTACTTTAGAAGAAGAAGAAGAAATATTTGAAAACCCATTTGCAACAGACTCTGCTGAATCTTCTTCAAGGTTACAAGAACCATCTAACACACATTCGTTACACCCAAGGTATCCTTCTACATTTCAATGGACAAAAGACCATCCAATAGAACATGTTATTGGTGAACCTTCTAAGCCAGTTCAGACAAGGAGACAACTTGCCACCGATCTCGAATTGTGCATCTACGTGTGTTCAATCAGCCTCAAAGAACCAAAGAATATTCGGGAAGCAATGGCAGAAAACCCTTGGATTGAAGCGATGCAGGAGGAATTTCTTCAATACCTGTTACGTGATAGTTGGGAACTTGTTTAACGACCACTTGATAAACGAGTTCTTGATCTCAAGTGGTTGTGGAAGAACAAACTGGATGAGGAAATGACTGTTATTCGCAACAAAGCTCGTCTCGTGGCTAAAGGTTACCCACAAGAAGAAGGGATAGATTTTGAGGAATCATTCGCGCCTGTAACTATCATCTTTCTTGCTCAAAAACAATTTCACCAAAGGAACGGTTGATGACACCTTGTTTATCAAAAAATTCAAAGATGACATTTTGATCGTTCAAATTTACGTGGACGACATAATTTTTGGATCAACCAATCCTAACCATTCAAAACATTTTGAAAATCTCATGAAAAGCAAATTTGAAATGTCCATGATGGGGGAACTAAAATTCTTTCTTGGTTTACAAATACATCAATCCCCTCGTGGCATTTTATCAATCAAGCTAAATATACGATAGAGATTTTGAAAAAACATGGAATGGAAAATTGTGATTCTGTTGGTACACCAATGGTCACTTCACCAAAAATAGGTGCTGATTTGTTTGGAAAACCCATCGATCCGAAAAAATATCGGAGCATGATCGGTTCTCTCATGTACCTAACTGCAAGCCGACCCGATATTCAATTTGCTGTTTGTTTATTAGCACGGTTTCAGGCAAAGCCTACCGAACTTCACCTCAAAGAGGTTAAACGGATCTTTCGGTACCTACGAAGCACCATTAACATGGGACTTTGGTATCCGAAGGATTCGGGGTTTAATCTAACAGCATTTTCAGATGCAGACCATGCTGGTGATCAAGTTACAGCAAAGAGTACATCAGGTGGAGCACAATTTTTGGGTGAAAAGCTAGTAAGCTGGTAGTCAAAGAAACAGGATTGTACTGCGCTATCAACCGCCAAAGCCGAGTATGTGTCTCTATCTGCGTCTTGTGCCCAAGTTCTTTGGATGCGGACACAGCTAACAGATTATGGCTTTACTTTTGACAGAATACCTATGTATTGTGACTCAAAAAGTGCCATAGCCATCTCGTGCAATCCCGTACATCACTCTAAGACCAAGCATATCAAAGTCCGCTATCACTTCATCAAAGAACACGTGGAAGAGGGTACTGTTGAATTATATTTCGTTAAGACTGATTATCAACTCGCCGATCTGTTTACTAAAGCCCTTCCAAAAGAACGGTTTGACTATTTAGTTCGACGAATTGGCATGCGAAGCCTAACTCCTGAGGAGCTAGAACGTCTTCTCAAATCTTCTTGAAAAAGTTTTCAAAATCGCTTCGCTGTAAATATTTGAAAAAAAAAACAAAATACAAAATTTGAAAAACCAACAAAAACAAAATACAAAAATATAAAATCTCAAAAAATACAAAAACAATATAAAATCAAAAAATCCAAAAATATTCTTCTCACGACATGTCTCTCGTATAAATCAATATTCTGTACGTTTCTAGAAATGTCATTCAAAAATGATACGGACATTTACAGATGCTTGAACGGGAGTTCTTTAAAATGTTTTTCTAAAACATGTCGTTTCTCAAAAGTTTCTTCACAATGGCTTTCGTATACATTAGTACGAAACCCGGACCCGAACAATGACTTCTGATTATTTTCAAATCAAGGACTCGTACGTTCAATGACGAACTCTTTTTCAAAAAGTTCGAGTCTAAACAAACGAAAAAGACTTCAAACAAAAACTCGTTTTCAAAATAGTAATCTTGAGCACTTTTTCAAGATTCATCAAAAGATTTTTCAAAATCTTTCAAATGAGTGCTCAAGATAACTCCCTCAAAACCCTTAATTGATTTTAAAATGTGCTATCATTAAGGGGGATTACAAAAACAAAATGTTCCGAATTCATGCAAAATGAAATCTGTCTATCTCTCCAAAAAGCTTTTTCTTAATCAGTTGATATAAAAAATATCACGATATGCTATTTTTGAGGGGGAGAAGACATGATTAAAATGTGATCAAAGATGTTTAAAGATTGTGACTGAATCTCAAAAGAGCTCGACTCAGAATGTACCAATGAATTGACGAAGCTTAAAATGTCAGTAATCGAAAAGACTTGTCCTGGACGGGTAATAATTTCAAGCTAGTCTAACTAGTGATGTAAGCGTGTCTCGAATAGGACTTGTCTGAGTAGAATGTACCGTATCGAGAGACTCTCTTTGGACTTGACCAGGACGGGTAATAACTTCAAGCTAGTCTAACTAGTGATGTAAGCGTGTCTCGAATCGGTCATGTTCACTGAAAGTGGATCAATTCAAAAAGTGCAAACTCCTCACGCATGTGCAAATTTCTTAATAATCCATGAGCACATGTGAAGGGGGAGTCCTTCTAAAGAAATGCAAAACTCTCGAAGTGTCAAAAATGTGTTTTATTATCATAAACACTTTGAGAGATTTTCGAATAAATGGTTTTATGGCAACAATTATAGGATAGTCATAGAGTTATAAGGTGACTAAGGTTAGGTAAAACCGTCCTATGATCCGCCAGAGCCGGAGGGATCTACCCAAGGACAAATCCAATAGATTAGTATTAGAAGTCCTTAGGTATGATTGAAAAAAGGAGAATATGAGAATGGAGAAAGAAGGGGTTGAAGAATTAAAAAGAAAAGTTATGAAAAAGGGTGAAAAGAAATAGCCCTCCAAATGTTCAACATTAGGGCAAACACCGGGTACAATTCGTATGCTACTGGTTGTTACTAAGGTGACACCGGTATTGAAGACAAAGACGTCATGGACCCAGTGACGCAATGCACTAAACCTTCTTAACCACTCAAGTTCTCTTAAAAGAGCTTGTTTCATTCTCACGGGGAACCGGTGTAATCTATCGACCTGTCTCTTAGAGATGGTTGATATTGAAGCAGGAGACCTCTCCCTAATTTCCGCATAGGAAACCAAATGTGCACTTATCGAGTCTAGAGCCCCGAGATTCATCAAAAGATCTCATAGGAACACATGATATTTCTACAACTGGTTGTTCAACATTAAGGACACCAGATGTAAACTTAAGAGTCCTACGCAGATCTTAGCAATCTGCCAGAACATTTATGAGAGGATTCACATTAGTGATTCTCAATGATTGAATGGAAATTCCTGCCAGGGTCAACATCAAGCAGCCCTGACAGCATGTCACTTCGGTAATTCTTTATGGGTTACGCTTAGTGTTCGCGGTGGTTTCAAACGGTCTACAGTCGTGGAGTGATCCCCAGCGACTCACCCAGTCATTGAGCTACTTAGTAGGTCTCGTAAGCTCTCTCGAGAGTATCTGACATGGGAACGGCCTTGGTAAGGGTTAGAAGGAGTCTTCACACTATGCCGTTGACGATCTCTAATTCTTATCTGTAAGTACCGGATGTTTTATTGCTAACTTTTTATATGCAGGGACACTTCATCTCCATGGCGACAGATTCCACATGCTCATACATACATCAGGAAGTTAAAGAAAGCTCCCTCAAAGATCTATACAACACAAAGTTCAAAGAAAGATTCTACGCCAAATAGAAGAATCTGCAAAGTATAAAGACTAAAGATCAAAGTGAAAGAAAGGGAACTACGTGCATATGAATATCAAAGTCCAAAGATGTATGAGCATGATTAGAATGGCAAAGAACCACCACAGACACAGAAGTGACGTAAGGCAGATAACTCCACATCACTAAGGAACAAAGAACGATGAAAAATCAGTCATCAAAGATCACAAAGCATGAAGGAACAAAGACTAAAGACTATTCTGCAACGACATACAAAGTTGAAGACAAAGAACACGGAAGACCCACTCACGTGGAGCATCATTCGAATGACCACCCCTTAGGGGGAAATTGTTAGCATTAAAAATATTTATATAGAAGTGATGGTCATTCTCATATTGTAACTTTGTGTCGTTTGTTAAGATTAGTATTAGTTTAGTCATTGGGCTTTGGACTTGGAAAGCTAATATGTTATGTGCTATGTTTCATAAGCCTTGTTATATAATTCATGTAAACCAAGTCCAAGCCCAAGTCCATTAGAAAGCCCATGAGGCCTTTCTCTCTAACTATAAAAGGCACCTTACCCCTCATTTGTAAGGTGTGCTTGTGTGTGTATTGTGTGTGTTTTTTAATAAAAGTTCTCTTCATCTTATTACTCTTTTTCATATAATCTAACGCCACACATATCTCATCAAGTCACCATCTTTCCTTCTTCTAGTTCTTATATTGGTATTAAAGTTGATATATCTAAGGTCCTACAATCTTAAAAGTACTCCAAGCGTTTTGATTTTCTTAATTCGAGTCATTAGATTAGTTTATTGTAAAGTATGTAAAGATTCAAGTGTAAGGGAAATGTTCATTCCCTATGATGTATTATTTTGGATGGTAGGGTAAGAGTGTATGCAAAAAAAAAAAAAAAAAAAAAAAAAAAAATCGAAAAAAATCGAAAAAAATCAAGAAAAAGAAAAAAAAATAGAAAAAGAAAAAGAGTAAAAAACATACGGACTACCATCCCTTTTCATTCCATGTTCATTTCATGTTTTTGTTATTTTTCATTCATTAGCTTAAGTCGAGTCTAGTCTTGGCTTTGCAACGCCATATTGTACATGTAATTAACCAAGATTGTTAACTCGCCACCAGTAAAAACTTCCTTTATCCAACAAAACCGTGTATTTCATATCCCTACACCTAACGTTACAACCCTTTAAAAAGACCTTTTTGATAGTTTATCCTAGGTGCTTACACCATGTGGTGGAGGTTTGATCCTTTCCCAAGCCTATGGTAATCTATTTTGCTATGACAGGTAGTGAGAGATATCTTCCGTTTCCATATTGTGAGGTGCTAGTGTATGACCTCCGTGCTTATCTTTGGTCTTTAGTGGAACAATTATTTGTTGTAATTACTTTTATATTAGTGTCAAATGACCCCTAACTTGTATTTTGAGTAGAATAAAAGCACATTTGCTTGAGGACAAGCAAATCTCAAGTGTAAGGGTATATGATGAGGCGAAAAATGAACCGTTTTTAGGGGGTCATTTAAGCCCGGAATTGAATTTATTTGATCAAATATTGCCCTAAATCGTTCCTTTTGTGAGTTTAGGTACTTTGGGAGAGAAATCTGGAAAAGGAAGCAATTCGGACGTTTTTGGAGCATAAAAGTGAAGAAAACGCCAAAGTCTTAATTTTCCTTGTTGGGAACAGTAGGTGACGACGCCAAGAACAACATCCTGACGGCGTCAAGAGTAATTTGCATGACGGTCCAGTACAAACGTGAAGGCGTCACAAGTAGAGCGTCAAGAGTAGAAGACGTGACGGCCTGGAAGACCATAACACATGACGGCGTCAGATGAAGATTAAGGCAGTCCGAGAAGTATTTTGGCGGCGAGATGACGGCGTCATCTATTTGGTCTTGACGCCGTCAGCCTCAATTTACTATATATAGTTTTCTAATTTTCATTCAAAAAAAAAGAGAAGTTTTGGAGAAACCCTAGGGCCGAACCTATTACGAATTTTACAGGTTTTTCATGGGTTTTCATGCCTTGAACCCTTTCATGTGTAATTGAGATAAGTATTCTTTTAATTCAATCAATATGTCTATGTGTTGGTTGTCTATATCTTGTTCTTGTCTTAATTCCATCATGCTAGGCTAGATCTATCTTGTGTTTGCTTAGATCTAATGAAACCTAGATGTTGATTATGTGTTGATTACTTGTTTATGGTTGTATTGGATGAATGATTTCGATGTTAGGCTTAAGAAAACTGGCAGATCTCCAAATGGTAACATGCTTGAACGTCTTAGGAAACATGAACTAACGTGCACTAGGTTTTATTGGTTGTATTTAATGCATGAGTAAATTCTAATGATCCCATGTTAGGAGCTTCTTAGCCGGCTCGACATAGGAGTGAAGTAGGCACTCATAAGATTGGGGAATTAAGTGCGCCACCCCATGAATGGTATTAAGGAATACAATCCGTCATCCACGCAACTATAACAAGTAATTAACGTGTAAAAGATATCCAGGGAGTAGTGAAATCTAAGTAAACACAATTTCTCCACTTATTGCTCACAACCTTAGTTTAATTTAGTTTATTTTCATTTCTAGTATTTTATTTTGATTGCATCTTTAGTATTGGGTTAGTTGACTAGCAACTAATTCCGCCCAAATCCTTAAAACCCGAGATTTTTACTTGCTTTCTAAAAAATATAAAAATACAAAAATAATCATCCCTCATCTCTAGAACTAGTATTTAGGTTTTCTAATCCTAGCGACACTATTCCTAGCTGAACGATCAATCCCCCGGTACTTGTCACTATACTATACTACAACGATCAGGTACACTGCCTGGTGGGGGTTGTAAGCTTCTCAAGCTCCCTTGAGAGGTAAAGCCTGGTGCGATTCCCACGTATCAATAGCTCACCTAGTTCAGGACTAGGTCACGCTCTATAACCTACCTAGTTCTATAAGCATAACAAGTTTTAAAATAAATAAAGCGATAATAGTCCACATATAAAAATTTGCACGTTTCTCACCCCAAGTATTGAAAACAAAGTTCAAGAGTAAAAGTGGGGCTATGACTCACCTCAAGTCCAGCAATCAGCAAAAGAAATCGATAGATGAAAGATGTAAAGCAACTCAAATGACGGCAACTACAGACTCGGGACTTCCTAACAATATAAACACGTTCAGAATCATTTCCTCAAAGATCAAATATTCCCAATCTCGAACATATTCCATTTTACTTTCCAAAATCCATTTCTCGTATTATCCTCATATTAATTTGGAGTTTGACGTTCGGTATCCATGCGGGTGGAAGGTCGACACAACTCAATCCAAGAAGCCACAACGAAAAGAATAATAAAACAATCTATAGGTCTAATATTAGTCCGACATATTATTTAAATAAATCATCGAAGTTTATCAAATCAATCGATTTGGTAATCCCCCATATTTATTTACGTAATACATCACTCTAAGATTATACACAACCTAAATCATATAGCACAAAGAATACTATATGGTAAGTATCGTAGTCCAATAAATTCCCTATATATATCGTCAAATTTGCCAAATTCGTCAATTCAGCCAACTCCACGAAATATTTGGTAATTCATCATTCCAATACACGTACCATAACCTATGGGCATCGTAGGATACGATACCCATTAATATAATCATTTTATATAGCTAATAGACCCTATTTAACCCATCGATTAAATAAGTTACGTAGTTATAGAAAATGGACATATTAATCGTCATATATCCGTGACAACACAAAAGTCACATAATAAAATAAAGTCCACTTGGGTTTAAGTGACCACAACCCCGTGTAACTCGATAGTTTCCTAATTTATTAAAAGAAATATTTTATTTAATGATTTTCCAACATATTATATTTCGTCATCATTTATAGTTATTTATTTATAATAACACTCCCGACAATTATTACACTATTCACATAGTACAATAATTATCGTCACATTATTATAATGGTTGCTTGTGATCGTTTTATTATTAATATACGCATTTATATATATATATATATATATATATATATATATATATATATATATATATATATATATATATATATATATATATATATATATATATATATACGTATTTCACGTCTATATACTTATATAAACGGTTATATTACCAATAATATTATTACGAGTTTTATTATTAATGTTTGATTTTAATTATTTATCTAGTTATATGAGTTGGTCACATGTCCGAGTCATCACTCTCGGCTCATTGTCCAAGTCCATAAATAAAATAACCAAGTCATAACAATAATCCAACTCCGTCCAAATCAATCCCAATTCACGTGCTACAACAATAGGGTCCGACTACGGCACCCGACTAACCTATCTCCGTCAATCTAGTTAACCGTCTCACAATCGGTTCCCAATACCACTTCGTCAACACAACTCCATAATCAAATATCCCAAGTCCAAAAGTACCATGATCAAAATAATAACAATCTCGTCAACAAAAATAATCCGACAATCATAAACGGCAACCAAATAACATAACACAATTACAGGTTGATTTACCAAGTCAACCCGGGTCAGATATCAAACCACATGAAACGTGATATCACCCGAGACCTCTTGGGTCTCGGCTTGCTCCATACGAGCCAACCAATCGGACCATAGTGGTCACATAACAACCCAAGCAACAATAATATTCGACCGGACCCAAAGGGTCACGGTCTTGCTCAGGTTGAGCCAAAACAAGCCAAACGGACCTCATGGGTTGTCGGCCAAAACCAAACAACAACAACAAGATAGCAACGAGGGCCATTTGGTCTCGACATGGCTAACGAGTCATCCAAAACACGACTCCGAGACCCCTTAGGTCTCGGCTATGCTCAAACCGATCCTCAAAATCCACCAAATCAACATCCAAATATCAAATCCTTCCACAAATCAACACCAAATCGACCCAACCCGGATACCAAACCATCAAATCCTTAACAAAACTTCATTTCTCATTTATAAAACTCAAAACCCAACAAAAACAACTCGTGTACACATGGATTTAAGCATGAATCGAGGCACACAACAAGGATGTCGCGGCCACTCACCTTCCAACCGGCTTCAAAATTTGATTTCAATAAAAACCCAACAAGATTAAATGAAAATGGTGATGCTTAAGTGGTTGTGGTGATTCGTACGTGATGTTAAAGTGGGTTTTAGGGCACTTGATTTATGTCAAAAGATAGATCGAAACGAGGTGGTGATGATGGTGGTGTTAGTTTGTTTAGGAGAGGGGCAGTGGCGGCGGTGATGGTTTTTTAAGGTGGCGGTGGTGCTTGTATTTCAAAGAGAGAGAGAGAGTGTGTGAAGGTGATGAGGGTGATGGTTGTGTTTTGTGTGTCCAGGTTCACAAGGACGATTTTAGTATTTACTCTTATAAAATAATAATAATAATAATAATAATAATAATAATAATAATAATAATAATAATAATAATAATAATAATAATAATAATAATAATAATAATAATAATAATAATAATAATAATAATAATAATAATAATAATAATAATAATATTAGTGGTGAGGTGGGTTAAGTAACTTAGGTGTAGAATACACGGACCAAACCCGAAACTCATTTAAGGTAAAACGACTCTCCCGAACCGAGCTCATTCCAAAAATCCAAAATCTCGCGATACGTTCCAAAAATATAAAATACCCGAACCAAACATTTAAAATATAAAAATTGTTAGGTTATCCTAGTGCCTAAGTCAATGTAGTGCCAAATAACTATCTTAAAAATAAGTCATCACGAATATACCAAACCAAACCAATAATTAATAATCAACTTCCATAAATATCGCAAGGTTTAAAAATCACATTCCAACGTTTACAAATCTCATCACGAATAAACTTTTCAAACATTCCAAAAATCATTAATTTTAAAGTAATGCGGGTTTGTAAATAGTTTCCCTAAAGTGCCAGTTGTTACATCCTTCCAGCCTCAGAAGAAACCCTTCCCGGGTTTCACTTGGAACAATCCATCTACGAAGTAAAAAGCTTCGGATATCTTTTTCAAAACTCATCCTCACGTTCCCACGTAAATTCCGGTCCATGCCGCGAATTCCAACGAACCTTGATGAGTGGAATACGACTTCGCTTGAGTCGTTTAATCTCTCTATCCAATATCTCAATCGGCTCTTCCACAAAGTTCAAACTCTCATCCACACGAATATCCTTAATCGGTATAACCGGCGTTTCATCCGAAAGATACTTCTTCAAATTACTAACATGAAATACATCGTGAACTTTACTCAGTTCCTGTGGTAGTTTCAACCTATAAGCCACGGACCCAATTCTTTCCAAAATGAGAAATGGTCCAATGTAGCGGGGATTGAGTTTCCCACGTTTCCCCGAAATGTATCACTCCTTTCCAAGGCAAGACTTTCAGCATCACTTTGTCTCCAACTTGGAACTCCATGGGTTTACGTCTCTGATCGGCGTAACTTTTCTGTCTATCCCTAGCTGCTTTTAATCGATTACGAATTTGTGTCACTTTCTCAGTAGTTTCCAGAATAAGCTCAGGGCCAGTGAGTTGGCTATCTCCAACTTCAGCCCAACCAATAGGCGAACGACATTTTCGGCCATATAAAGCTTCAAATGGTGCAGCTTTAAGACTTGTGTGGTAGCTATTGTTATAGGAAAACTCCGCAAGGGGTAGGTACTTCTCCCAGCCTTTACCAAAGTCTATTATGTTTGCACAAAGTATATCCTCCAAAGTCTGAATAGTTCTCTCACTTTGACCGTCGGTTTGGGGATGATATGCAATACTCATATCAAGTCTCGTCCCCAAAGCGGTTTGAAGTGATCACCACAATGCTGACGTGAAATGGCTGTCGCGATCAGAAATAATCGATATTGGAACTCCATGACGAGAAACAATTTCCTTCACATATAACTTCGCAAGTTTGTCAACACTATCATCTTCACTAATTGCCAGGAAATGAGCAGACTTAGTCAAACGATCCACAATTACCCAGATAGCGTCACAACCGCTAGCTGTCTTTGGTAATTTGGTAATAAAGTCCATCGTAATCCGCTCCCATTTCCATACAGGGAGTTCTGGCTGCGTCAATAATCCTGACGGTCTTTGATGTTCGGCCATAACCTTAGAGCAAGTCAAACACTTACTAACGTACAATGCTATATATTCCTTCATATTTGGCCACCAATATAACTTCTTCAGATCCTGGTACATCTTGTCAGACCCAGGAAGAATAGAGTACCTTGACTTATGCAACTCATGCATAATCAACTCTCGAATTCCTCCATACAATGGTACCCAACTTCGGTCTCCAAAACACAATACTCCATCAGAACGCTTAACGAATCCTTTCTCATTTTCTGCCATCCCAAATATGTTCTCAGCAGGTCGATTTTCTGCTTTCAATGCTTCCGTTTGAGCTTCTAATATTTGAGACGGTAATGGCGATATGATAGTCATTCCCAATGACCTAACTCGTAACGGCGGAATTCTCTCTTTTTGAATAAGAGCATCAGCAACAACATTTGCTTTACCAGGATGGTAACGGATTTCACAATCATAATTGCTTAGCAACTCAATCCAACGTCGCTGTCTCACGTTGAGCTCTTTTTGATTCAAGATGTGTTGTAGACTTTTGTTGTCAGTGAATACAACACACTTGGTTCCATATTCACAATGCGAAAACCACATCACCTAACTCTAAATCATGGGTGGTGTAGTTCTTCTCGTGCTTCTTGAGCTATCGGGAAGCATAAGCTATCACTTTCTCTCGTTGCATTAACACAGCTCCCAAACCTTTATGAGAAGTGTCACAAAAACGACGAAGTCGTCATTACCCTCAGGTTACACTAACATAGGAGCACTACACAACATCTCCTTAAGTAATTGAAATGCTTCCTCTTCCTTATCTTCCCATTCGTATTTAACACTCTTTTGAGTCAATTTGGTCAACGGTTTTGCTATCTTCGAAAATCCCTCAATGAATCTTCGGTAATAATCAGCTAAACCCAAAAATTGACGAACTTCTGTTGGGGTCGTTGGTGCAGCCCAATCTTTAATCGCTTCAATCTTAGCAGGATGTACATGAACTCCTTGTCTATCAATCACATGACCTAGAAATTGTACCGTCGGAATCCAAAATTCACATTTAGAAAACTTAGCATACAGTTTCTCCTTCCTGAGCAATTCTAGGATAAGCCTTAGATGCTCCTCATGCTCCTTTTCACTCTTCGAATAAATTAAAATATCTTCGATGAACACAATCACAAACTTGTCTAAATAAGGCTTACAAAATTGATTCATGAGATCCATGAATACTGCTGGTGCGTTAGTCAACCCAAACGGCATCACTTGGAACTCATAATGCCCGTAATGGGTTCTGAAAGCCGTTTTCGGAATATCTTCCTCTCGAACTATAAGATGATGATATCCCGATCTCAAATCGATCTTCGAATACAAACTCGATCCCTGAAGCTGATCGAACAAGTCGGCGATCCTCGGTAACGGGTATCCATTCTTCACCGTTAACTTGTTCAACTCTCGATAATCAATACACATATGAAACGATCCATCCTTCTTCTTCACAAATAAGACCGGGGCTCCCCAAGGCGAAGAACTTGGTCTTTTAAATCCTTTTTCGGCTAACTCCGCTAATTGTTTTGACAACTCTTCCAATTTAGTAGGTGCAAGTCGATAAGGCGCTCGTGCCACGGGTGCAGCACCAGGTATCAACTCAATCTGAAACTCCACTTGTCTAGTAGGCGGGATTCCCGGAAAATCATGGGGAATACATCAGGAAAATCACGAACTATAGACACATCTCCAATACATCTTTCCTTCTTCTCCTTCCCTCCTTTCACAGAGATTTAAACTAAGAAAAGGCAACATCCATTTTCCATTAGCTTCGGTAATTTAGTGCAAGATATGACCGCTAGTCTATATGGGCCTCTCAATTCTTTTCGATCTCCTGGTATATTTAGGATCTCCTTGCCGTAAGGCAAACACACGATCTTCTCATCGCAAAGTATATGAGCACGATACTTCGACAACCAATCCATACCAATAATGACATCAAAACTTCCTAATGTGATGGGTAGAAGATCTATGTTGAAAGGACGATTCAGAAAATTTAACGTGTAACCGCGAATGATAGTCCTAATCCTTTCTATGTTCCCATTAGCTAACTCTACATCATAGCCAATTCCTAAGGCCATCGGGGGTTTCTCTAGTAAGGGTGCAAACGTAGTGGACACAAAACTCTTATCGGCACCAGTATCAAATAGTATGGAAGCATAACGATTATTGAGAAGGAACGTACCAGCAACGATGTTCGGATCTTCTCCTCTCTCATTCCCAAGTGCATACACTCTCCCATGAGCAGTTCCAGCTTCCACACATTGGTCCCCATTGTCTTGTCGTCCACGGTTTCCTCCAGCTCCACGGTTTCCATGATTGTACCCATTACCACCCGATCCTTGATTTCCTCGGTTCCACGATTCTCTACACTCATTCCTATAGTGTCCCTTCTTTCCACATCCATAACAAGTAACATTTGCCTTACTCATAGTTTCAGGAATAGCTTGAACCATTTCAAGTGGTCGAGCTCTACACTCCTTAGCTATGTGTCCCATCTTAGAGCAATTCTTGCACACCACATTACAACGTCCCGAATGATTCTTGTAACATCGGCCACACTTGGGTGCATCTCCATTGTAGTTCTTCTTATCTCCATCTACCATAGCATAAGCTCTAGTAGTTGTTTGTCGTTTGTTTCAGTGATCATTACCCTTAGAGTGATTATCCCTCTTCCTCTTTCCATTCTTGTCTGTCTCAGCTTCCTCTAATACCAACGAGTCCATCAATTGTTGAGCGATCGTGATAGCCTCATCAATATTAGCTGGCTTAGCAGAAATCACATCATTCCATGTAGCTACCGGTAACCCATCGGTATACCGCTCAATCCTTTGAGTCTCAGTCCTCACCATATCTGGGCAAAGCAAGGCAAACTCTCGGTAGCGGCGATTGTAAGTCGCCATATCAATACCCTTCACCTTATGATTCCAGAACTCAATCTCCAGCTTCTTAACCTCATTCCTTGGACAGTAAGTCTGAATCAGCAAAGACTTAAATTGCTCCCAAGTCATAGCATAAGCCACATCACTCCCAACCGAATTTCGGTAATTGTTCCACTAGGTTAAAGCTTCATCCTTGAAAGTAAAAGAAGCAAACTTTACCTTCGCATTCTCTGCACAGTTGCTGACATTGAACACTGACTCAGTCGTCTCTATCCACCTGACCAAGTAGACCACTCCTTCAGTCCCACCAAACTCAATAGGTCCACATATTCAAAACTCCTTGTATTAGCACGAACAAGTGGAAATGTTCTAGCAGAATTGTTGGAATGGTTTGACTCACCTAGTAACTCAGCAACTCGTTGCTTCACAAGTTGATTGATCATTGCTTGATCCACAGTAGGTGTATTAGGTGGAACATCAACATTTTGATTCCTGTTGTTGCGGTTGGTGGTGTCCAGGTTGTCAGGAGTAGGGTTTTCAACATTCCGAGTAGGACGGTGTCCTCGGCGACCAGGGGTAGTCGCTGCAGTACCAGTTCGGGTAGCTCTAACAGGATTTCATCACGGGGCCATTGATCGAAGTCACAATACAAGGTGCATGAGTCTCCAATAGAACTTATCATATGCTCAACAAGAATTAAATCAATAAAGCCAAGTCATGGAAAGAATATCAACAATACACCACAAGACATCAATAAGGCGAATAGGAACTCAATTTCCATAATATCCAAAAGCCACATAATATCATATAATAATAACCGTCATCCATACAATAGTGATGCACCATCGTTCCAACTACCGAAAAACACAAAAGATACTAATCGTTCCAAACGAGACGAATAATCAACGGAAAATACATCAAAATACGATAACTAGCTTTTCTAACCGAACACTCCTTGGTATAGAAAGCAACAGGACAACATAACCCAACTATCTAGCCACGATGCTGGCGTAGGCTCCTCAACTCCTGCCTCAAACCATCTAGCTCTCTCCACAATGATCCCAACTCCACACTATAGGTGTCGCTATCTCTCTTGAGGTCTGCTACCTCCATCTCTAGCTCAGTATTTCTCTGCCATAACTTGTGATCGGCTTCGCGAGCTGTGATGAAACCTCGCTGCAAGCTCTCAATATGCTCATGAATCTCCATCATGCCTCTCCTCATCTCAGTAACTCTCATCTCAGCCGTAACCATGTCAATCCTCAACTCTCCAATTAACTCAACGGTCACTCTATCAATCCGCTCAAACATACGTGTAACCCTCTTACGTAAAGCAGTAATCTGAGCCCACATCCTACCAGCCTCACCTAACTCTGCTTGCTCAGCAGAAACCTCGGATGAAGCATCCGACTCAACGGGACTACCAGGTGGCAACTCAAACAAAATTGGGTGATCAGGTGAAACAGGCTCTATCGGATGTGTAGGTGAATCAGGCTCCTCAACCTGAGCTGGCGGCACTAACAAACCATCATCATCAGGTATCTCCTCCTCCTCAGGGTCATCATCACCCTGCTCGGCCTCCTGAGGGTCATCAGCCTCATCCTCACCTTCGTACTCCTCCTCCTCCTCCTCGGAAGAGTACACCATCAATCGGCGTCTCCTAACAGGTGAACCATGTGGTGATGGGGTAGGTGATCTAGGACGACGACGCAATGATGTAGGTAGTGCATCTGATAGAAGAGTGTGAGCATCCAAGTGCAAAGGTAGTGAAGCAGGGCGTACCGACATACGTGTCGTAGCTCGGTGGGCAAAACATGGAGCCACACGAGCCAAAGCCTGATGAAGAGTAAGCTGTCTCGAAGTACCAGGGAGCCCTAGAGAAGATGAGGGTCCCTGGATAGTAGGTGCAGCAGGCGGTGTAGAAGTAGAAGCTGTCGGTGACGCAGTAGCTGAATGCATGGCAATCCTGTAAGGATCATCAGGATCCATAGTGATCTGTGCTGGGCGTACAGGTGCAGTAAGAATATCCTCAACAACGTCAAATGTACGGGAGGCCATAGTCTGTGACAACGACGTAGGGTAGGTGTAAGTGTTTCAAAATAACTAAACCGCGAACTCAAAATATCGTATCAAAACCATCATCAAATCCCAATCATATATTTCAAGAAAGATTTAAAAATACCGCATTACTAAAAACATTTATAAAACAATTAAGCCATATAATTCCTCAAAATGCCATCATATCACTTAATCAATAAATCTCAAATCCTCAAATCGTCTCAAGAATCTCATATCTACTAATCATCTCAATATACCTCAATATAAACAATGATGCTTCGGCTTGGCGGGCTGGCGGGCATTGGTCGAGGATCGTTTTCAATAAAAATCGGTTATAGTTTAGGCGTTTATATACCTAGTTCTCTATAACCTTGGCTCTGATACCAATCTGTAACACCCCCAAAATTTGGTACAGCGGAAGACTCAACAAGCTTTCGGGGTTCTACGGGGATTGGTATCCAACACAAGACATAAAAGAACGAGATAAAGTAAACATAACAAAATACAACCACGTGGGGTTTTAAAGTTTATATTTATCCCAAATTCATCCAAAGTCATGCCCAAAAGAAATAAATATAGGTCCACAATTATTTATCTGGGTTTTAGAAAATAGATCCATAACCAGGTGCCATAGCCAAGCCTCCAATCCAAGAATCCAAGGGCATCACTTAATAACCTGAGAAAACGCGCTAAAAGTCAGTTTTCACTGGTGAGATCATAGGTTTAAATTCAAGACCAAATAGAGTGGACATATACGCAAAACGCTTGCTAGCTAGACTAGGCCTCACTCATCCAACCAAAACAAACCAACCAAATCTAATCAACCCTATAGGTGCATGCAATAGCTCAAATCAATCCAAACAATAGCATACCTAGCTCAAGTCTAGGCCTCGCTCTATAACCAATCCAATAGCTTACCTAGTTCGGGACTAGGCCTCGCTCGCAACCAATCAATAGCTTACCTAGTTCGGGACTAGGCCTCGCTCTGTAACCAAATCAATAGCTCACCTAGTTCAGGACTAGGTCTCGCTCTATAACCTACCTAGTTCTATAAGTATAGCAAGTTTTAAAATAAATAAAGCGATAATAGTCCACATAAAACAATTTGCACGTTTCTCACCCCAAGTATTGAAAACGAAGTTCAAGAGTAAAAGTGGGGCTATGACTCACCTCAAGTCCAGTAATCAGCAAAAGAAATCGATAGATGAAAGATGTAAAGCAACTCTAATAACGGCAACTACAGACTCGGCACTTCCTAACAATATAAACACGTTCAGAATCTTTTCCTCAAAGATCAAATATTCCCAATCCCGAACGTATTTTATTTTACTTTCCAAAATCCATTTCTCGTATTATCCTCATTAATTTGGAGTTTGACGTTCGGTATCCATGCGGGTGGAAGGTCGACACAACTCAATCCAAGAAGCCACAACGAAAAGAATAATAAAACAATCTATAGGTCTAATATTAGTCCAACATATTATTTAAATAAATCATCGAAGTTTATCAAATCCATCGATTTGTAATCCCCCATATTTATTTACGTAATACATCACTCTAAGATTATACCCAACCTAAATCATATAGCACAAAGAATACTATATGGTAAGTATCGTAGTCCAATAAATTCCCTATATATATCGTAAAATTTGCCAAATTCGTCAATTCAGCCAACTCCACGAGATATTTAGTAATTCATCATTCCAATACACGTACCATAACCTATGGGCGTCGTAGGATACGATGCCCATTAATATATTCATTTTATATAGCTAATAGACCCTATTTAACCCGTCGATTAAATAAGTTACGTAGTGATAAAAAAAATGGACATATTAATCGTCATATATCCGTGACAACACAAAAATTACATAATAAAATAAAGTCCACTTGGGCTTAAGTGACCACAACCCCGTATAACTCGATAGTTTCCTAATTTATTAAAAGAAATGTTTTATTTAATGATTTTCCAACATATTATATTTTGTCATCATTTATAGTTATTTATTTATAATAACGCTCCCAACATTTATTATACTATTCACATAGTACAATAATTATCGTCACGTTATTATAATATTTACTCGTGATCATTTTATTATTAATATACGCATTTATATATATATATATATATATATATATATATATATATATATATATATATATATATATATATATATATATATATATGCGTATATTAATAATAAAACGATCATGAGTAAACATTATAATAACGTGTTATATTACCAATAATATTATTACGAGTTTTATTATTAACGTTTGATTATAATTATTTATCGATTTATATGAGTTGGTCACATGTCCGAGTCATCACTCTCGGCTCATTGTCCAAGTCCAAAAATAAAATAACCAAGTCATAACAAGTAATCCAACTCCGTCCAAATCAATCCCAATTCACGTGCTACAACAATAGGGTCCGACTACGGCACCCGACTAACCTATCTCCGTCAATCTAGTTAACCGTCTCACATTCGGTTCCCAATACCACTTCGTCAACACAACTCCATAATCAAATATCCCAAGTCCAAAAGTACCATGATCAAAATAATAACAATCTCGTGAACAAAAATAATCAGAAAATCATAAACGGCAACCAAATAACATAACACAATTACGGGTTGATTTACCAAGTCAACCCGGGTCAAATATCAAATCACATGAAACGTGATTTCATCCGAGACCTCTTGGGTCTCGGCTTGCTCCATACGAGCCAACCAATCGGACCATAGTGGTTACATAACAACCCAAGCAACAATAATATTCGACCGGACCCCAAAGGGACACGGTCGTGCTCAAGTCGAGCAAAAACAAGCCAAATGGACCTCATGGGTCGTCGGCCAAAACCAAACAACAACAACAAGATAGCAACGAGGGCCATTTGGCCTCGACATGGCTAACGAGCCATCCAAAACACGACTCCGAGACCCCTTGGGTCTCGGCTATGCTCAAATCGAGCCTCAAAATCCACCAAATCAACATCTAAATATCAAATCCTTCCACAAATCAACACCAAATCGACCCAACCCGGATACCAAACCATCAAATCCTTAACAAAACTTCATTTCTCATTTATAAAACTCAAAACCCAACAAAAACAGCCCGTGTACACACGGATTTAAGCATGAATCGAGGCACACAACAAGGATGTCGCGGCCACTCACCTTCCAAACGGCTTCAAAACTTGATTTCTATAAAAACACAACAAGATTAAATGAAAATGGTGATGTTTAAGTGGTTGTGGTGATTCGTACATGATGTTAAAGTGGGTTTTAGGGCGCGTGATTTATGTCAAAAGATAGATAGTAACGAGGTGGTGTTAGTTTGTTTAGGAGAGGGGCTGTGGAGGCGGTGATGGTGTTTGAAGGTGGCAGTGGTGTTTGTATTTCAAAGAGAGAGAGAGAGTGTGTGAAGGTGATGAGGGTGATGGTTGTGTTTTGTGTGTCCAGGTTCACAAGGACGATTTTAGTATTTACTCTTATAAATAATAATAATAATAATAATAATAATAATAATAATAATAATAATAATAGTGGTGAGGTGGGTTAAGTAACTTAGGTGTAGAATACACGGACCAAACTCGGAACTCATTTAAAGTAAAATGACTCTCCCGAACCGAGCTCATTCCAAAAATCCAAAATCTCGCGATACGTTCCAAAAATATAAAATACCCGAACCAAACATTTAAAATATAAAAATTGTTAGGTTATCCTAGTGCCTAAGTCAATGTAGTGCCAAATAACTATCTTAAAAATAAGTCATCACGAATATACCAAACCAAACCAATAATTAATAATCAACTTCCATAAATATCGCAAGGTTTAAAAATCACATTCCAACGTTTACAAATCTCATCACGAATAAACTTGTCAAACATTCCAAAAATCATAAACTTTAAAGTAATGCGGGTTTGTAAATAGTTTCCCTAAAGTGCCAGTTGTCACACTTACATAAGTATGTTCATATAGAGTCCTTGAGGTTTTCATTCTACTTTCGCTTTGTTTGTTTGGTGTTGTCCAAACGCACTTTCAAACTCTCTTTATCGGCCTCGGTTGGTAACTTGATATCTGTTGCTAATCCAATAGTCTCTAGAAACTTTATTATCTCCCATGTCAAATCGAATTGCCACCATTCCAGTCAATGCCTAACCGATTTTGGAAACGCATGGTGATTGTTATGCCATCCCTCTCTATAAGTGCAAACAGTGATCCACCTATTATAATTAGTGATTACAAAATATTAATGATCTAGCTAAGTTATCTTGTGTTTAAAAAGTTAACTTACATACTAGTTATTTGTGGAAGTATCTGAGGTGTTCCCATGGCCTCTTACATACCACTTATTTGTCGAAGTATCTGATTGTTTAATCAAGCCCTAACCTAACATAGAGACTCGATTGTAATAGAAAGGGTATAGAGAAGAATAATATCGACACAATCACAAGAGTGGATTAGGTTCTTGTGATTCTTCCCTTGCAAGAGATGTGTTCTTTTAAAGAATGTTGTGTGATAGTTTAAGAACATAAGATACATCATCATCATCATCATCATCATCATCATCATTAATATTATTATTATTATTAATGGTTTTTTTATCTTTTTTAAATTAAATTACGTTGAGATCCAAACAAAAACTGTGACAGAATATATCAATTACAATTCTAATACATTACAATTACAACACATTCCAATTCTCTGAATTACAATTTATTCAAATAACAATTCCTTTGGCACATTACAATTCTTTTCAAAACATATTGCGAACCAAACACACTCTAATAAATTTTTGCTTATGACACATGAATTCCACTATTTTTTTCAAAATAGCCTTTTTGCTTATATTTATATTGTATAATTATAAAAAATTATGATTGTGAATTTGTGACCATGAGCGGAGCTATGAAGGGGCAAATGAGGGTCGTGCCCCATCCTATACTTTGGAACAATATTGTATAATTAATTATTTTTAATGCGTAGAAATTTTGTTTTTAAAATTTAGCCCTCTCATAAAATACTTTCAATTCTTTTGGCCCACCCACAAAAGCCTTTCAAGCCCCGCCATTAATTTGTGACAACCTAATAGGATGCGTACCGTGTTGGGTCAGATGAACTTTAGGGGAACATGTCACATGTGAATTACTTATCGGTTTTAATGAAATTACAACAAAATGAAAAGGATGTAAATTAATTATGATCAATCGATCCATATTGAATTTAAAGATAGCATATGAATATGTGACTGGTCCATGAATCTCTGATGTGAACGTACATTCCAGGAATTAGAACGTACATTCATTTTGTGCTTTGCATGCTGTTAAAAAAAAGGGGGGTAGAAGACGACCTAATATTGATAAGGGTGTGTTTGAGCTATCTTGATAGTCTTTTATATCATAAGTTTATGGGTTCTTGGTATAATGGGCCTTAAATTATACTCTGTATATTTGCAATATCCAAATTTTTTTGTTGTGTTCAAAATTGTTTAAGACTGGTTAATCGTGTGTTTAAGAATTGTTTTGAAAAAAAAATATATTAAAAAATAAATAAATAAAAATTATGCACCATGGCACAAGAAAACTGGTGATATGCTTGGGATGGGGTTTTGGTGCCATAGCCAAAACTGGTGCAATGGGGAATAGTGCGAGGTGACACCATTTTTTACCATGGCACCACCCACAGCGCGAGACTGTACCTAATGCTCAAAAAAGTAGAAACTAGTTTAGATATGAAGTTGGGTATGTGTGGCGCAATGGCATGGGGTTCGGGCTTATATTATAAGCCGAAAGTTGAAGCTAATATTTTTATAACGTTGTTTAGCAAATTAGTCGGAGTTGAAGTTTATTAACGTAAATCACATAAAAATAAAACAATTTAGATTCATACGTATTTCCAGCTTTTAAGTGATAATCTATTATATTTTAAAGAGTATTTAAGTAATTTGACTAGCTATAAGCCACATAAGCTCTTTTCTAAGGACTTGGACTTATTAAGGCTGATAAAAGTTTCACCTTCATAAGCCCAAGTGACAAACAAGGCTTATTTTAAAAGCTCAAGCTCTCATAAGCTCAGTCGCCCAACATAACCTTTATATTTTTTTGTCAAAAACATATTTTGTCTTAATAACATCCTAACAGGTAACTTAAAGAAAACATACAGTTTAAAACCAGTGTTACATTATAAATGTAGGATGAATTTCATGTCTAGTACGTTCTTATCTTTGTATTATTTTGTTACAATGCTAATTAATTGTCGAGATATGCTGCTGTTCAAAATAAATAAATAAAAATAAATAAAGAATTTTAGAGATATACAATTTAACTTCAACATGTTGGCTGCGGATTATTTCAATAGAGATCGGAAAAATGTCTATCAGTTCGCTTTTGTTTTTGCAATGCGAAAAGCTTTTTAACAATCAACTAACCAGATATAAATGAAAATAAAAAAAATTCAATTGTTTACTGTAGGAGCAAAATAATAATAATAAATAAATAAATAAATAAAAATAAAAAAGAAAATCGATTGGCTCTTTCACATAGTGAAAAGTCTTTTTGAAAGTCTGTTGGAGTTACTCTAAATCGAGTGGCGAGAAGTAAACTACAAACATCTATCAATGTGTATATTACATCTATCAATGTGTATATTGCAGGAGCTGTCACTTAAAAAAGATTACGGTGGATGATATAATTAAAGTATGGCTTATTGTTGACCACTTTGCTTTTATGCTTAGGAACAATGCATCCACTAAATATGCTCTTGATGTTTCAATTTCTGTTGCTGGTGCAGCTGTTTTATGGATTATGGACATTAGGTGTTACAAAATATTCTTGTCATATGGTGGCGTGATGATTCTGTGCGCTGTATTGTTTAAATAAGTCTCATATAGCTCGGGCTATTAAGTATGTGCTTTCAAGTGAAAGACGTGTTTCTGATTAAATGCATAAATAATGCTGGTGAAAATAGGGAGGGTAAGAAACTAAGAATGATAATCGAACGTTTTTTTCTTTGGGTTGATGCCGGGATTTTTGTTACACGTATGCAGATTCAGGAATGTCTGTTTAACAGTTTTGCAACGAGGCTGCTCGAAACTTGTTTGGGTCATAATGAGTAATTTTGATGCGGGTCGAAGACAGATTTAGATGGGTTGGTTGAAATGAAAATAAGTAGTTTTTCTTTCCTTTTTAATTTACTTTTTTGTCCCACTTGAGATAAACTAGCCAAAACCACTACTTAAAATGTAAATGTGTCAAAACAGGTTATGGTTCAATTGTTATTCGCTACTGGCCAAAACAGTTAGTGTCGGGTTGGACTTTAGGTATATGACTTATTAGAGATATTAAGTAAACTGGAGAAATTGTAACGACTAGTTCTATTCATATTTTTTAGTATTTAATTATTTTGTCATAAAAATTGTAAGTTATGTAATGAAATGGTGAGAGGATGAAGAAAGATACTAATTTTCATCCCGTATAGAACGATGACATGCATGATAAGAAAGTGGCCTCATGTTGCCAAGCCACGATTGAAATGTACTCTCAGTTAGGAGTAGTATGCTGTTTTTTTGTAGGTGTTTATGATTGTATTAATTTTTAATATTAATGTTACTTACTACTTGGGATACCAAATGGTAATAATTTCGGGCTTCTCTCTAGAGTTTAGGTGTTTACTATCAATAATTTTTGAATGACAGGATGAGTCAAGTCAATTATTAGTTTGTCATACGTATATTGATTGGCTTCTAGAAACTTACTTAATACTGAAGGTATAAACTCATGTGGGAAATACTCAGTGTAGCTAAGAAATCCCTTTTTCATGGTGATTACAGGTATAAACTTAGAGCCCGTATGTAAAAAAACCGGGATTTCTGAACATTTTCAACTGGGCTTTATGTCTTTTTTGTAGTAGTGTTTACTTAAGTAAAAGTCTACGAGCTTTTTTGCATACGACGAGCCAAAACAGAGAAAATATATGAGATCTGACAATCAATCAGAGAGGAGGTTAAAGGTTTACTATATGCAGAAAAATATTTAAGAGAACGTATAATTTTCAGCTGCAATCCTTAAAATCGCACTATCCTCCTATGCGTTACACCAAAAGGACTAGCACAATACACAATTTAAACACATCTATAGAATATATATAACATTTAGACAGTAAGACTGGTCCTTCCAAACTCCAAACACAGTATATAAATAGCTAGGTTTATTTCATACTCATAAAATGAAGGTTTTACATACATACATGTGCGTACGTACGTACAAGCATACACTTACATACGTATGTTCATATAGAATCCTTGAGGGTTTTCATTCTACTTTCGCTTTGTTTGTTTGGTGTTGTCCAAACGCGCTTTCAATCTCTCTTTATCGGCCTCGGTTGGTAACTTGATATCTGCTGCTAATCCAATAGTCTCTAGAAACTTTATTATCTCCCATGTCAAATCGAATTGCCACCATTCCAGTAAATGCCTAACCGATTTTGGAAACGCATGGTGATTGTTATGCCATCCCTCTCCATAAGTGCAAATAGCGATCCACCTATTATAATTAGTGATTACCAAATATTAATGATCTAGGTAAGTTATCTTGTGTTTAAAAAGCTTTGTGGTGTTCCCATGGCCTCTTACATACCAATTATTTGTGGAAGTATCTGATTGTTTTATCAAGCCCTAACCTAACATAAAGACTCGATTGTAATAGAAAGGGTATAGAGAAGAACACAATCGACACAATCACAAGAGTGTGTTCTTTCAAAGAATGTTGTGTGATAGATTAAGAATGTTGTGTGATAGATTTAGAACACAAGATAGATCATCATCATCATCATCATCATCATCATCATCATCATCATCATCATTATTATTATTATTATTATAATTATTAAGGTTTTTTTTTTATCTTTTTTAAATTAAATTACGTCGAGATCCAAACAAACACTGTGACTGAATATATCAATTATAATTCTAACACATTACAATTACAACACATTTCAATTCTTTGAATTATAATTTATTCAAATAACAATTCCTTTGGCATATTACAATTCTTTTCAAAACAAATTGCGAACCAAACACACTCTGAAAATTTTTTGCTTATGACACATGAATTCCACTATTTTTTTCAAAATAGCCTTTTTGCTTATATTTATATTGTATAAATATAAAAAAATTATGATTATGAATTTGTGACCATGAGCTGAGCTATGAAGGGGCAAACGAGGGTCGTGCCCCCTCCTATACATTATACCACTTTTGTATAATTAATTGTTTTTAACGTGTAGAAATTTTGTTTTTAAAATTTAGCCCTCTCATAAAATACTTTCAATTCTTTTGGCCCTATCACAAAAACCTTTCAACCTCCGCCATTAATTTTTGACAACCTAATAGGATGTGTACCGTGGTGGGTCAGACGAGCTTTAGGGGAACATGTCACATGTGAATTACTTATCGGTTTTAATGAAATTACAACGAAATGAAAAGGATGTAAATTAATTATTATCAATCGATCCATATTGAATTTAAAGATAGCTTGTGAATATGTGACTGGTCCATGAATCTCCGATGTGAACGAACATTCCAAGAATTAGAACGTACATTCTTTTTGTGCTTTGCATGCTGTTAAAAAAAGGGGTAGAAGACGACCTAATATTGATAAGGGTGTGTTTGAGCTATCTTGATAGTCTTTTATATTATAAGTTTAGGGGTTCTTTGTATAATGGGCCTTAAATTATATTCTCTATATTTGCAATATCCAAATTTTTTTGATGTGTTTAAAATTGTTTAAGACTTGTTAATCGTGTGTTTAAGAATTGTTTTGAAAAAAAATATATAAAAAATAAATAAATAAAAATTATGCACCATGACACAAAAAAACTGGTGATATGCTAGGGATGGGGTTTTGGTGCCATAGCCAAAACTGGTACCATGGGGAAAAATGCGAGGTGACACCATTTTTTACCATAGCACCACCCACAGCTCGAGAGTGTACCTAATAATTAAAAAAGTAGAAACTAGTTTAGATATGAAGTTGGGTATGTGTGGCGCAATGGCGTGGGGTTGGGGCTTATATTATAAGCCGAAAGTTGAAGCTTATATTTTTATAACGTTGTTTAGCAAATTAGTCGGAGTTGAAGTTTATTAACGTAAATCACATAAAAACAAAAAAAATTAGATTCATATGTATTTCCAGCTTTTAAGTGATAATCTATTATATTTTAAAGAGTATTTAAGTAATTTGACTAGCTATAAGCCACATAAGCTCTTTTCTAAGGACTTGGACTTATTAAGGCTGATAAAAGTTTCACCTTCATAAGCCCAAGTGACAAACAAGGCTTATTTTAAAAGCTCAAGCTCTCATAAGCTCAGTCGCCCAACATAACCTTTATATTTTTTTGTCAAAAACATATTTTGTCTTAATAACATCCTAACAGGTAACTTAAAGAAAACATACAGTTTAAAACCAGTGTTACATTATAAATGTAGGATGAATTTCATGTCTAGTACGTTCTTATCTTTGTATTATTTTGTTACAATGTTAATTAATTGTCGAGATATGCTGCTGTTCAAAATAAATAAATAAAAATAAATAAAGAATTTTAGAGATATACAATTTAACTTCAACATGTTGGCTGCGGATTATTTCAATAGAGATCGGAAAAATGTCTATCAGTTCGCTTTTGTTTTTGCAATGCAAAAAGCTTTTTAACAATCAACTAACCAGATATAAATGAAAATAAAAAAAAATTCAATTGTTTACTGTAGGAGCAAAATAATAATAATAAATAAATAAATTAATAAAATAAAAAAGAAAATCGATTGGCTCTTTCACATAGTGAAAAGTCTTTTTGAAAGTCTGTTGGAGTTGCTCTAAATCGAGTGGCGAGAAGTAAACTACAAACAACTATCAATGTGTATATTGCAGGAGCTGTCACTTAAAAAAGATTACGGTGGATGATATAATTAAAGTATGGCTTATTGTTGACCACTTTGCTTTTATGCTTAGGAACAATGCATCCACTAAATATGCTCTTGATGTTTCAATTTCTGTTGCTGGTGCAGCTGTTTTATGGATTATGGACATTAGGTGTTACAAAATATTCTTGTCATATGGTGGCGTGATGATTCTGTGCGCTGTATTGTTTAAATAAGTCTCATATAGCTCGGGCTATTAAGTATGTGCTTTCAAGTGAAAGACGTGTTTCTGATTAAATGCATAAATAATGCTGGTGAAAATAGGGAGGGTAAGAAACTAAGAATGATAATCGAACGTTTTTTTCTTTGGGTTGATGCCGGGATTTTTGTTACGCGTATGCAGATTCAGGAATGTCTGTTTAACAGTTTTGCAACGAGGCTGCTCGAAACTTGTTTGGGTCATAATGAGTAATTTTGATGCGGGTCGAAGACAGATTTAGATGGGTTGGTTGAGATTAAAATAAGTAGTTTTTCTTTCCTTTTTAATTTACTTTTTTGTCTCACTTGAGATAAACTAGCCAAAACCACTACTTAAAATGTAAATGTGTCAAAACAGGTTATGGTTCAATTGTTATTCGCTACTGGCCAAAACAGTTAGTGTCGGGTTGGACTTTAGGTATATGACTTATTAGAGATATTAAGTAAACTGGAGAAATTGTAACGACTAGTTCTATTCATATTTTTTAGTATTTAATTATTTTGTCATAAAAATTGTAAGTTATGTAATGAAATGGTGAGAGGATGAAGAAAGATACTAATTTTCATCCCGTATAGAATGATGACATGCATGATAAGAAAGTGCCCTCATGTTGCCAAGCCACGATTGAAATGTACTCTCAGTTAGGAGTAGTATGCTGTTTTTTTGTAGGTGTTTATGATTGTATTAATCTTTAGTATTAATGTTACTTACTACTTGGGATACCAAATGGTAATAATTTCGGGCTTCTCTCTAGAGTTTAGGTGTTTACTGTCAACAATTTTTGAATGACTGGATGAGTCAAGTCAATTATTAGTTTGTCATACGTATATTGATTGGCTTCTAGAAACTTACTTAATACTGAAGGTATAAACTCATGTGGGAAACACTCAGTGTAGCTAAGAAATCCTTTTTTCATGGTGATTACAGGTATAAACTTAGAGCCCGTAAGTAAAAAAAACCGGGATTTCTGACCATTTTCAACTGGGCTTTATGTCTTTTTTGTAGTAGTGTTTACTTAAGTAAAAGTCTACGAGCTTTTTTGCAGACGACGAGCCAAAAGAGAGAAAATATATGAGATCTGACAATCAATCAGAGAGGAGGTTAAAGGTTTACTATATGCAGAAAAATATTTAAGAGAACGTATAATTTTCAGCTGCAATCCTTAAAATCGCACTATCCTCCTATGCGTTACACCAAAAGGACTAGCACAATACACAATTTAAACACATCTATAGAATATATATAACATTTAGACAGTAAGACTGGTCCTTCCAAACTCCAAACACAGTATATAAATAGCTAGGTTTATTTCATACTCATAAAATGAAGGTTTTACATACATACATGTGCGTACGTACGTACAAGCATACACTTACATACGTATGTTCATATAGAGTCCTTGAGGGTTTTCATTCTACTTTCGCTTTGTTTGTTTGGTGTTTTCCAAACGCGCTTTCAATCTCTCTTTATCGGCCTCGGTTGGTAACTTGATATCTGCTGCTAATCCAATAGTCTCTAGAAACTTTATTATCTCCCATGTCAAATCGAATTGCCACCATTCCAGTAAATGCCTAACCGATTTTGGAAACGCATGGTGATTGTTATGCCATCCCTCTCCATAAGTGCAAATAGCGATCCACCTATTATAATTAGTGATTACCAAATATTAATGATCTAGGTAAGTTATCTTGTGTTTAAAAAGCTAACTTACATACTAGTTATTTGTGGAAGTATTTGTGGTGTTCCCATGGCCTCTTACATACCAATTATTTGTGGAAGTATCTGATTGTTTTATCAAGCCCTAACCTAACATAGAGACTCGATTGTAATAGAAAGGGTATAGAGAAGAACACTATCGACACAATCACAAGAGTGTGTTCTTTCAAAGAAGGTTGTGTGATAGATTAAGAATGTTGTGTGATAGATTTAGAACACAAGATAGATCATCATCATCATCATCATCATCATCATCATTATTATTATTATTATTATTATTATTATTATTATTATTATTATTATTATTATTATTATTATTATTATAATTATTAAGGTTTTTTTTTTTTATCTTTTTTAAATTAAATTACATCGAGATCCAAACAAACACTGTGACTGAATATATCAATTATAATTCTAACACATTACAATTACAACACATTTCAATTCTTTGAATTATAATTTATTCAAATAACAATTCCTTTGGCATATCACAATTCTTTTCAAAACAAATTGCGAACCAAACACACTCTGAAAATTTTTTGCTTATGACACATGAATTCCACTATTTTTTTCAAAATAGCCATTTTGCTTATATTTATTTTGTATAAATATAAAAAATTATGATTATGAATTTGTGACCATGAGCGGAGCTATGAAGGGGCAAACGAGGGTCGTGCCCCCTCCTATACATTATACCACTATTGTATAATTAATTGTTTTTAACGTGTAGAAATTTTGTTTTTAAAATTTAGCCCTATCATAAAATACTTTCAATTCTTTTGGCCCTCTCACAAAAACCTTTCAACCTCCGCCATTAATTTTTGACAACCTAATAGGATGTGTACCGTGGTGGGTCAGACGAGCTTTAGGGGAACATGTCACATGTGAATTACTTATCGGTTTTAATGAAATTACAACGAAATGAAAAGGATGTAAATTAATTATGATCAATCGATCCATATTGAATTTAAAGATAGCATGTGAATATGTGACTGGTCCATGAATCTCCGATGTGAACGTACATTCCAAGAATTAGAACGTACATTTTTTTGTGCTTTGCATGCTGTTAAACAAAGGGGTAGAAGACGACCTAATATTGATAAGGGTGTGTTTGAGCTATCTTGATAGTCTTTTATATTATAAGTTTAGGGGTTCTTTGTATAATGGGCCTTAAATTATATTCTCTATATTTGCAATATCCAAATTTTTTTGATGTGTTTAAAATTGTTTAAGACTTGTTAATCGTGTGTTTAAGAATTGTTTTGAAAAAAAATATATAAAAAAATAAATAAATAAAAATTATGCACCATGACACAAGAAAACTGGTGATATGCTAGGGATGGGGTTTTGGTGCCATAGCCAAAACTGGTACCATGGGGAAAAATGCGAGGTGACACCATATTTTACCATAGCACCACCCACAGCGCGAGACTGTACCTAATGATTAAAAAAGTAGAAACTAGTTTAGATATGAAGTTGGGTATGTGTGGCGCAATGGCGTGGGGTTGGGGCTTATATTATAAGCCGAAAGTTGAAGCTTATATTTTTATACCGTTGTTTAGCAAATTAGTCGGAGTTGAAGTTTATTAACGTAAATCACATTAAAACAAAACAAATTAGATTCATATGTATTTCCAGCTTTTAAGTGATAATCTATTATATTTTAAAGAGTATTTAAGTAATTTGACTAGCTATAAGCCACATAAGCTCTTTTCTAAGGACTTGGACTTATTAAGGCTGATAAAAGTTTTACCTTCATAAGCCCAAGTGACAAACAAGGCTTATTTTAAAAGCTCAAGCTCTCATAAGCTCAGTCGCCCAACATAACCTTTATATTTTTTTGTCAAAAACATATTTTGTCTTAATAACATCCTAACAGGTAACTTAATGAAAACATACAGTTTAAAACCAGTGTTACATTATAAATGTAGGATGAATTTCATGTCTAGTACGTTCTTATCTTTGTATTATTTTGTTACAATGCTAATTAATTGTCGAGGTATGCTGCTGTTCAAAATAAATAAAGAATTTTAGAGATATACAATTTAACTTCAACATGTTGGCTTCGGATTATTTCAATAGAGATCGGAAAAATGTCTATCAGTTCGCTTTTGTTTTTGCAATGCAAAAAGCTTTTTAACAATCAACTAACCAGAAATAAATGAAAATAAAAAAAAATTCAATTGTTTACTGTAGGAGCAAAATAATAATAATAAATAAATAAAAATAAAAAAGAAAATCGATTGGCTTTTTCACATAGTGAAAAGTCTTTTTGAAAGTCTGTTGGAGTTGCTCTAAATCGAGTGGCGAGAAGTAAACTACAAACATCTATCAATGTGTATATTGCAGGAGCTGTCACTTAAAAAAGATTACGGTGGATGATATAATTAAAGTATGGCTTATTGTTGACCACTTTGCTTTTATGCTTAGGAACAATGCATCCACTAAATATGCTCTTGATGTTTCAATTTCTGTTGCTGGTGCAGCTGTTTTATGGATTATATATGGACATTAGGTGTTACAAAATATTCTTGTCATATGGTGGCGTGATGATTCTGTGCGCTGTATTGTTTAAATAAGTCTCATATAGCTCGGGCTATTAAGTATGTGCTTTCAAGTGAAAGACGTGTTTCTGATTAAACGCATAAATAATGCTGGTGAAAATAGGGAGGGTAAGAAACTAAGAATGATAATCGAACGTTTTTTTCTTTGGGTTGATGCCGGGATTTTTGTTACACGTATGCAGATTCAGGAATGTCTGTTTAACAGTTTTGCAACGAGGCTGCTCGAAACTTGTTTGGGTCATAATGAGTAATTTTGATGCGGGTCGAAGACAGATTTAGATGGGTTGGTTGAAATGAAAATAAGTAGTTTTTCTTTCCTTTTTAATTTACTTTTTTGTCCCACTTGAGATAAACTAGCCAAAACCACTACTTAAAATGTAAATGTGTCAAAACAGGTTATGGTTCAATTGTTATTCGCTACTGGCCAAAACAGTTAGTGTCGGGTTGGACTTTAGGTATATGACTTATTAGAGATATTAAGTAAACTGGAGAAATTGTAACGACTAGTTCTATTCATATTTTTTAGTATTTAATTATTTTGTCATAAAAATTGTAAGTTATGTAATGAAATGGTGAGAGGATGAAGAAAGATACTAATTTTCATCCCGTAGAGAATGATGACATGCATGATAAGAGAGTGGCCTCATGTTGCCAAGCCACGATTGAAATGTACTCTCAGTTAGGAGTAGTATGCTGTTTTTTTGTAGGTGTTTATGATTGTATTAATCTTTAGTATTAATGTTACTTACTACTTGGGATACCAAATGGTAATAATTTCGGGCTTCTCTCTAGAGTTTAGGTGTTTACTATCAATAATTTTTGAATGACAGGATGAGTCAAGTCAATTATTAGTTTGTCATACGTATATTGATTGGCTTCTAGAAACTTACTTAATACTGAAGGTATAAACTCATGTGGGAAATACTCAGTGTAGCTAAGAAATCCTTTTTTCATGGTGATTACAGGTATAAACTTAGAGCCCGTATGTAAAAAAACCGGGATTTCTGACCATTTTCAACTGGGCTTTATGTCTTTTTTGTAGTAGTGTTTACTTAAGTAAAAGTCTACGAGCTTTTTTGCATACGACGAGCCAAAACAGAGAAAATATATGAGATCTGACAATCAATCAGAGAGGAGGTTAAAGGTTTACTATATGCAGAAAAATATTTAAGAGAACGTATAATTTTCAGCTGCAATCCTTAAAATCGCACTATCCTCCTATGCGTTACACCAAAAGGACTAGCACAATACACAATTTAAACACATCTATAGAATATATATAACATTTAGACAGTAAGACTGGTCCTTCCAAACTCCAAACACAGTATATAAATAGCTAGGTTTATTTCATACTCATAAAATGAAGGTTTTACATACATACATGTGCGTACGTACGTACAAGCATACACTTACATACGTATGTTCATATAGAGTCCTTGAGGGTTTTCATTCTACTTTCGCTTTGTTTGTTTGGTGTTGTCCAAACGCGCTTTCAATCTCTCTTTATCGACCTCGGTTGGTAACTTGATATCTGCTGCTAATCCAATAGTCTCTAGAAACTTTATTATCTCCCATGTCAAATCGAATTGCCACCATTCCAGTAAATGCCTAACCGATTTTGGAAACGCATGGTGATTGTTATGCCATCCCTCTCCATAAGTGCAAATAGCGATCCACCTATTATAATTAGTGATTACCAAATATTAATGATCTAGGTAAGTTATCTTGTGTTTAAAAAGCTAACTTACATACTAGTTATTTGTGGAAGTATTTGTGGTGTTCCCATGGCCTCTTACATACCAATTATTTGTGGAAGTATCTGATTGTTTTATCAAGCCCTAACCTAACATAGAGACTCGATTGTAATAGAAAGGGTATAGAGAAGAACACTATCGACCCAATCACAAGAGTGTGTTCTTTCAAAGAATGTTGTGTGATAGATTTAGAACACAAGATAGATCATCATCATCATCATCATCATCATCATCATCATCATTATTATTATTATTATTATTATTATTATTATTATTATTATAATTATTAAGGTTTTTTTTTTTATCTTTTTTAAATTAAATTACGTCGAGATCCAAACAAACACTGTGACTGAATATATCAATTATAATTCTAACACATTACAATTACAACACATTTCAATTCTTTGAATTATAATTTATTCAAATAACAATTCCTTTGGCATATCACAATTCTTTTCAAAACAAATTGCGAACCAAACACACTCTGAAAAATTTTTGCTTATGACACATGAATTCCACTATTTTTTTTAAAATAGCCTTTTTGCTTATATTTATATTGTATAAATATAAAGAACACTATCGACCCAATCACAAGAGTGTGTTCAAATTAAGGTTTTTTTTTATCTTTTTTAAATTAAATTATGTCGCGATCCAAACAAACACTGTGACTGAATATATCAATTATAATTCTAACACATTACAATTACAACACATTTCAATTCTTTGAATTATAATTTACTCAAATAACAATTCCTTTGGCATATCACAATTCTTTTCAAAACAAATTGCGAACCAAACACACTCTGAAAATTTTTTGCTTATGACACATGAATTCCACTATTTTTTTCAAAATAGCCTTTTTGCTTATATTTATATTGTATAAATATAAAAAATTATGATTATGAATTTGTGACCATGAGCGGAGCTATGAAGGGGCAAACGAGGGTCGTGCCCCCTCCTATACATTATACCACTATTGTATAATTAATTGTTTTTAATGTGTAGAAATTTTGTTTTTAAAATTTAGCCCTCTCATAAAATACTTTCAATTCTTTTGGCCCTATCACAAAAACCTTTCAACCTCCGCCATTAATTTTCGACAACCTAATAGGATGTGTACCGTGGTGGGTCAGACGAGCTTTAGGGGAACATGTCACATGTGAATTACTTATCGGTTTTAATGAAATTACAACGAAATGAAAAGGATGTAAATTAATTATGATCAATCGATCCATATTGAATTTAAAGATAGCATGTGAATATGTGACTGGTCCATGAATCTCCGATGTGAACGTACATTCCAAGAATTAGAACGTACATTCTTTTTGTGCTTTGCATGCTGTTAAAAAAAGGGGTAGAAGACGACCTAATATTGATAAGGGTGTGTTTGAGCTATCTTGATAGTCTTTTATATTATAAGTTTAGGGGTTCTTTTTATAATGGGCCTTAAATTATATTCTCTATATTTGCAATATCCAAATTTTTTTGATGTGTTTAAAATTGTTTAAGACTTGTTAATCGTGTGTTTAAGAATTGTTTTGAAAAAAAATATATAAAAAAATAAATAAATAAAAATTATGCACCATGACACAAGAAAACTGGTGATATGCTAGGGATGGGGTTTTGGTGCCATAGCCAAAACTGGTACCATGGGGAAAAATGCGAGGTGACACCATTTTTTACCATAGCACCACCCACAGCGCGAGACTGTACCTAATGATTAAAAAAGTAGAAACTAGTTTAGATATGAAGTTGGGTATGTGTGGCGCAATGGTGTGGGGTTGAGGCTTATATTATAAGCCGAAAGTTGAAGCTTATATTTTTATAACGTTGTTTAGCAAATTAGTCGGAGTTGAAGTTTATTAACGTAAATCACATAAAAACAAAAAAAATTAGATTCATATGTATTTCCAGCTTTTAAGTGATAATCTATTATATTTTAAAGAGTATTTAAGTAATTTGACTAGCTATAAGCCACATAAGCTCTTTTCTAAGGACTTGGACTTATTAAGGCTGATAAAAGTTTCACCTTCATAAGCCCAAGTGACAAACAAGGCTTATTTTAAAAGCTCAAGCTCTCATAAGCTCAGTCGCCCAACATAACCTTTATATTTTTTTGTCAAAAACATATTTTGTCTTAATAACATCCTAACAGGTAACTTAAAGAAAACATACAGTTTAAAACCAGTGTTACATTATAAATGTAGGATGAATTTCATGTCTAGTACGTTCTTATCTTTGTATTATTTTGTTACAATGCTAATTAATTGTCGAGATATGCTGCTGTTCAAAATAAATAAATAAAAATAAATAAAGAATTTTAGAGATATACAATTTAACTTCAACATGTTGGCTGCGGATTATTTCAATAGAGATCGGAAAAATGTCTATCAGTTCGCTTTTGTTTTTGCAATGCAAAAAGCTTTTTAACAATCAACTAACCAGATATAAATGAAAATAAAAAAAATTCAATTGTTTACTGTAGGAGCAAAATAATAATAATAAATAAATAAATTAATAAAATAAAAAAGAAAATCGATTGGCTCTTTCACATAGTGAAAAGTCTTTTTGAAAGTCTGTTGGAGTTGCTCTAAATCGAGTGGCGAGAAGTAAACTACAAACAACTATCAATGTGTATATTGCAGGAGCTGTCACTTAAAAAAGATTACGGTGGATGATATAATTAAAGTATGGCTTATTGTTGACCACTTTGCTTTTATGCTTAGGAACAATGCATCCACTAAATATGCTCTTGATGTTTCAATTTCTGTTGCTGGTGCAGCTGTTTTATGGATTATGGACATTAGGTGTTACAAAATATTCTTGTCATATGGTGGCGTGATGATTCTGTGCGCTGTATTGTTTAAATAAGTCTCATATAGCTCGGGCTATTAAGTATGTGCTTTCAAGTGAAAGACGTGTTTCTGATTAAATGCATAAATAATGCTGGTGAAAATAGGGAGGGTAAGAAACTAAGAATGATAATCGAACGTTTTTTTCTTTGGGTTGATGCCGGGATTTTTGTTACACGTATGCAGCTTCAGGAATGTCTGTTTAACAGTTTTGCAACGAGGCTGCTCGAAACTTGTTTGGGTCATAATGAGTAATTTTGATGCGGGTCGAAGACAGATTTAGATGGGTTGGTTGAAATGAAAATAAGTAGTTTTTCTTTCCTTTTTAATTTACTTTTTTGTCCCACTTGAGATAAACTAGCCAAAACCACTACTTAAAATGTAAATGTGTCAAAACAGGTTATGGTTCAATTGTTATTCGCTACTGGCCAAAACAGTTAGTGTCGGGTTGGACTTTAGGTATATGACTTATTAGAGATATTAAGTAAACTGGAGAAATTGTAACGACTAGTTCTATTCATATTTTTTAGTATTTAATTATTTTGTCATAAAAATTGTAAGTTATGTAATGAAATGGTGAGAGGATGAAGAAAGATACTAATTTTCATCCCGTATAGAACGATGACATGCATGATAAGAAAGTGGCCTCATGTTGCCAAGCCACGATTGAAATGTACTCTCAGTTAGGAGTAGTATGCTGTTTTTTTGTAGGTGTTTATGATTGTATTAATTTTTAATATTAATGTTACTTACTACTTGGGATACCAAATGGTAATAATTTCGGGCTTCTCTCTAGAGTTTAGGTGTTTACTATCAATAATTTTTGAATGACAGGATGAGTCAAGTCAATTATTAGTTTGTCATACGTATATTGATTGGCTTCTAGAAACTTACTTAATACTGAAGGTATAAACTCATGTGGGAAATACTCAGTGTAGCTAAGAAATCCCTTTTTCATGGTGATTACAGGTATAAACTTAGAGCCCGTATGTAAAAAAACCGGGATTTCTGACCATTTTCAACTGGGCTTTATGTCTTTTTTGTAGTAGTGTTTACTTAAGTAAAAGTCTACGAGCTTTTTTGCATACGACGAGCCAAAAGAGAGAAAATATATGAGATCTGACAATCAATCAGAGAGGAGGTTAAGGGTTTACTATATGCAGAAAAATATTTAAGAGAACGTATAATTTTCAGCTGCAATCCTTAAAATCGCACTATCCTCCTATGCGTTACACCAAAAGGACTAGCACAATACACAATTTAAACACATCTATAGAATATATATAACATTTATACAGTAAGACTGGTCCTTCCAAACTCCAAACACAGTATATAAATAGCTAGGTTTATTTCATACTCATAAAATGAAGGTTTTACATACATACATGTGCGTACGTACGTACAAGCATACACTTACATACGTATGTTCATATAGAATCCTTGAGGGTTTTCTTTCTACTTTCGCTTTGTTTGTTTGGTGTTGTCCAAACGCGCTTTCAATCTCTCTTTATCGGCCTCGGTTGGTAACTTGATATCTGCTGCTAATCCAATAGTCTCTAGAAACTTTATTATCTCCCATGTCAAATCGAATTGCCACCATTCCAGTAAATGCCTAACCGATTTTGGAAACGCATGGTGATTGTTATGCCATCCCTCTCCATAAGTGCAAATAGCGATCCACCTATTATAATTAGTGATTACCAAATATTAATGATCTAGGTAAGTTATCTTGTGTTTAAAAAGCTAACTTACATTCTAGTTATTTGTGGAAGTATTTGTGGTGTTCCCATGGCCTCTTACATACCAATTATTTGTGGAAGTATCTGATTGTTTTATCAAGCCCTAACCTAACATAAAGACTCGATTGTAATAGAAAGGGTATAGAGAAGAACACTATCGACACAATCACAAGAGTGTGTTCTTTCAAAGAATGTTGTGTGATAGATTAAGAATGTTGTGTGATAGATTTAGAACACAAGATAGATCATCATCATCATCATCATCATCATCATCATCATCATCATTATTATTATTATTATTATTATAATTATTAAGGTTTTTTTTTTTATCTTTTTTAAATTAAATTACGTCGAGATCCAAACAAACACTGTGACTGAATATATCAATTATAATTCTAACACATTACAATTACAACACATTTCAATTCTTTGAATTATAATTTATTCAAATAACAATTCCTTTGGCATATCACAATTCTTTTCAAAACAAATTGCGAACCAAACACACTCTGAAAATTTTTTGCTTATGACACATGAATTCCACTATTTTTTTCAAAATAGCCTTTTTGCTTATATTTATATTGTATAAATATAAAAAATTATGATTATGAATTTGTGACCATGAGCGGAGCTATGAAGGGGCAAACGAGGGTCGTGCCCCCTCCTATACATTATACCACTTTTGTATAATTAATTGTTTTTAACGTGTAGAAATTTTGTTTTTAAAATTTAGCCCTCTCATAAAATACTTTCAATTCTTTTGGCCCTCTCACAAAAACCTTTCAACCTCCGCCATTAATTTTTGACAACCTAATAGGATGTGTACCGTGGTGGGTCAGACGAGCTTTAGGGGAACATGTCACATGTGAATTACTTATCGGTTTTAATGAAATTACAACGAAATGAAAAGGATGTAAATTAATTATGATCAATCGATCCATATTGAATTTAAAGATAGCTTGTGAATATGTGACTGGTCCATGAATCTCCGATGTGAACGTACATTCCAAGAATTAGAACGTACATTCTTTTTGTGCTTTGCATGCTGTTAAAAAAAGGGGTAGAAGACGACCTAATATTGATAAGGGTGTGTTTGAGCTATCTTGATAGTCTTTTATATTATAAGTTTAGGGGTTCTTTGTATAATGGGCCTTAAATTATATTCTCTATATTTGCAATATCCAAATTTTTTTGATGTGTTTAAAATTGTTTAAGACTTGTTAATCGTGTGTTTAAGAATTGTTTTGAAAAAAAATATATAAAAAAATAAATATATAAAAATTATGCACCATGACAAAAGAAAACTGGTGATATGCTAGGGATGGGGTTTTGGTGCCATAGCCAAAACTGGTACCATGGGGAAAAATGCGAGGTGACACCATTTTTTACCATAGCACCACCCACAGCTCGAGACTGTACCTAATAATTAAAAAAGTAGAAACTAGTTTAGATATGAAGTTGGGTATGTGTGGCGCAATGGCGTGGGGTTGGGGCTTATATTATAAGCCGAAAGTTGAAGCTTATATTTTTATAACTTTGTTTAGCAAATTAGTCGGAGTTGAAGTTTATTAACGTAAATCACATAAAAACAAAACAAATTAGATTCATATGTATTTCCAGCTTTTAAGTGATAATCTATTATATTTTAAAGAGTATTTAAGTAATTTGACTAGCTATAAGCCACATAAGCTCTTTTCTAAGGACTTGGACTTATTAAGGCTGATAAAAGTTTCACCTTCATAAGCCCAAGTGACAAACAAGGCTTATTTTAAAAGCTCAAGCTCTCATAAGCTCAGTCGCCCAACATAACCTTTATATTTTTTTGTCAAAAACATATTTTGTCTTAATAACATCCTAACAGGTAACTTAAAGAAAACATACAGTTTAAAACCAGTGTTACATTATAAATGTAGGATGAATTTCATGTCTAGTACGTTCTTATCTTTGTATTATTTTGTTACAATGCTAATTAATTGTCGAGGTATGCTGCTGTTCAAAATAAATAAAGAATTTTAGAGATATACAATTTAACTTCAACATGTTGGCTGCGGATTATTTCAATAGAGATCGGAAAAATGTCTATCAGTTCGCTTTTGTTTTTGCAATGCAAAAAGCTTTTTAACAATCAACTAACCAGATATAAATGAAAATAAAAAAAAATTCAATTGTTTACTGTAGGAGCAAAATAATAATAATAAATAAATAAATTAATAAAATAAAAAAGAAAATCGATTGGCTCTTTCACATAGTGAAAAGTCTTTTTGAAAGTCTGTTGGAGTTGCTCTAAATCGAGTGGCGAGAAGTAAACTACAAACAACTATCAATGTGTATATTGCAGGAGCTGTCACTTAAAAAAGATTACGGTGGATGATATAATTAAAGTATGGCTTATTGTTGACCACTTTGCTTTTATGCTTAGGAACAATGCATCCACTAAATATGCTCTTGATGTTTCAATTTCTGTTGCTGGTGCAGCTGTTTTATGGATTATGGACATTAGGTGTTACAAAATATTCTTGTCATATGGTGGCGTGATGATTCTGTGCGCTGTATTGTTTAAATAAGTCTCATATAGCTCGGGCTATTAAGTATGTGCTTTCAAGTGAAAGACGTGTTTCTGATTAAATGCATAAATAATGCTGGTGAAAATAGGGAGGGTAAGAAACTAAGAATGATAATCGAACGTTTTTTTCTTTGGGTTGATGCCGGGATTTTTGTTACACGTATGCAGATTCAGGAATGTCTGTTTAACAGTTTTGCAACGAGGCTGCTCGAAACTTGTTTGGGTCATAATGAGTAATTTTGATGCGGGTCGAAGACAGATTTAGATGGGTTGGTTGAGATGAAAATAAGTAGTTTTTCTTTCCTTTTTAATTTACTTTTTTGTCTCACTTGAGATAAACTAGCCAAAACCACTACTTAAAAGGTAAATGTGTCAAAACAGGTTATGGTTCAATTGTTATTCGCTACTGGCCAAAACAGTTAGTGTCGGGTTGGACTTTAGGTATATGACTTATTAGAGATATTAAGTAAACTGGAGAAATTGTAACGACTAGTTCTATTCATATTTTTTAGTATTTAATTATTTTGTCATAAAAATTGTAAGTTATGTAATGAAATGGTGAGAGGATGAAGAAAGATACTAATTTTCATCCCGTATAGAATGATGACATGCATGATAAGAAAGTGCCCTCATGTTGCCAAGCCACGATTGAAATGTACTCTCAGTTAGGAGTAGTATGCTGTTTTTTTGTAGGTGTTTATGATTGTATTAATCTTTAGTATTAATGTTACTTACTACTTGGGATACCAAATGGTAATAATTTCGGGCTTCTCTCTAGAGTTTAGGTGTTTACTGTCAACAATTTTTGAATGACTGGATGAGTCAAGTCAATTATTAGTTTGTCATACGTATATTGATTGGCTTCTAGAAACTTACTTAATACTGAAGGTATAAACTCATGTGGGAAATGCTCTGTGTAGCTAAGAAATCCTTTTTTCATGGTGATTGCAGGTATAAACTTAGAGCCCGTAAGTAAAAAAAACCGGGATTTCTGACCATTTTCAACTGGGCTTTATGTCTTTTTTGTAGTAGTGTTTACTTAAGTAAAAGTCTACGAGCTTTTTTGCAGACGACGAGCCAAAAGAGAGAATATATATGAGATCTGACAATCAATCAGAGAGGAGGTTAAAGGTTTACTATATGCAGAAAAATATTTAAGAGAACGTATAATTTTCAGCTGCAATCCTTAAAATCGCACTATCCTCCTATGCGTTACACCAAAAGGACTAGCACAATACACAATTTAAACACATCTATAGAATATATATAACATTTAGACAGTAAGACTGGTCCTTCCAAACTCCAAACACAGTATATAAATAGCTAGGTTTATTTCATACTCATAAAATGAAGGTTTTACATACATACATGTGCGTACGTACGTACAAGCATACACTTACATACGTATGTTCATATAGAGTCCTTGAGGGTTTTCATTCTACTTTCGCTTTGTTTGTTTGGTGTTGTCCAAACGCGCTTTCAATCTCTCTTTATCGGCCTCGGTTGGTAACTTGATATCTGCTGCTAATCCAATAGTCTCTAGAAACTTTATTATCTCCCATGTCAAATCGAATTGCCACCATTCCAGTAAATGCCTAACCGATTTTGGAAACGCATGGTGATTGTTATGCCATCCCTCTCCATAAGTGCAAATAGCGATCCACCTATTATAATTAGTGATTACCAAATATTAATGATCTAGGTAAGTTATCTTGTGTTTAAAAAGCTAACTTACATACTAGTTATTTGTGGAAGTATTTGTGGTGTTCCCATGGCCTCTTACATACCAATTATTTGTGGAAGTATCTGATTGTTTTATCAAGCCCTAACCTAACATAGAGACTCGATTGTAATAGAAAGGGTATAGAGAAGAACACTATCGACACAATCACAAGAGTGTGTTCTTTCAAAGAATGTTGTGTGATAGATTAAGAATGTTGTGTGATAGATTTAGAACACAAGATAGATCATCATCATCATCATCATCATCATCATCCTCATTATTATTATTATTATTATTATTATTATTATTATTATTATAATTATTAAGGTTTTTTTTTTATCTTTTTTAAATAAAATTACGTCGAGATCCAAACAAACACTATGACTGAATATATCAATTATAATTCTAACACATTACAATTACAACACATTTCAATTCTTTGAATTATAATTTATTCAAATAACAATTCCTTTGGCATATCACAATTCTTTTCAAAACAAATTGCGAACCAAACACACTCTGAAAATTTTTTGCTTATGACACATGAATTCCACTATTTTTTTCAAAATAGCCTTTTTGCTTATATTTATATTGTATAAATATAAAAAATTATGATTATGAATTTGTGACCATGAGCGGAGCTATGAAGGGGCAAACGAGGGTCGTGCCCCCTCCTATACATTATACCACTATTGTATAATTAATTGTTTTTAACGTGTAGAAATTTTGTTTTTAAAATTTAGCCCTCTCATAAAATACTTTCAATTCTTTTGGCCCTCTCACAAAAACCTTTCAACCTCCGCCATTAATTTTTGACAACCTAATAGGATGTGTACCGTGGTGGGTCAGACGAGCTTTAGGGGAACATGTCACATGTGAATTACTTATCGGTTTTAATGAAATTACAACGAAATGAAAAGGATGTAAATTAATTATGATCAATCGATCCATATTGAATTTAAAGATAGCATGTGAATATGTGACTGGTCCATGAATCTCCGATGTGAACGTACATTCCAAGAATTAGAACGTACATTCTTTTTGTGCTTTGCATGCTGTTAAACAAAGGGGTAGAAGACGACCTAATATTGATAAGGGTGTGTTTGAGCTATCTTGATAGTCTTTTATATTATAAGTTTAGGGGTTCTTTGTATAATGGGCCTTAAATTATATTCTCTATATTTGCAATATCCAAATTTTTTTGATGTGTTTAAAATTGTTTAAGACTTGTTAATCGTGTGTTTAAGAATTGTTTTGAAAAAAAATATATAAAAAAATAAATAAATAAAAATTATGCACCATGACACAAGAAAACTGGTGATATGCTAGGGATGGGGTTTTGGTGCCATAGCCAAAACTGGTACCATGGGGAAAAATGCAAGGTGACACCATTTTTTACCATAGCACCACCCACAGCGCGAGACTGTACCTAATGATTAAAAAAGTAGAAACTAGTTTAGATATGAAGTTGGGTATGTGTGGCGCAATGGCGTGGGGTTGGGGCTTATATTATAAGCCGAAAGTTGAAGCTTATATTTTTATAACGTTGTTTAGCAAATTAGTCGGAGTTGAAGTTTATTAACGTAAATCACATAAAAACAAAACAAATTAGATTCATATGTATTTCCAGCTTTTAAGTGATAATCTATTATATTTTAAAGAGTATTTAAGTAATTTGACTAGCTATAAGCCACATAAGCTCTTTTCTAAGGACTTGGACTTATTAAGGCTGATAAAAGTTTCACCTTCATAAGCCCAAGTGACAAACAAGGCTTATTTTAAAAGCTCAAGCTCTCATAAGCTCAGTCGCCCAACATAACCTTTATATTTTTTTGTCAAAAACATAT